>JAPZDY010000002.1:21411604-21452569 GCA_029783645.1 Ctenochaetus hawaiiensis | reverse complement strand
TAATGACTCTGACTTTATATTTGATATATTTGTCCAATGCTTTTATGGTTTTTGAACAAAGAACTGCAAAAGTAATCTGCCTCTGCTGTACTTTGCATTTAATACTTGTTAGAAAATATTACCATTAACATAGAGAATAACATAAACATTACCATAATAACATGAAAAACTAAGATGGAGACTGCTATACTTGCTAAACATTAGCATGTTAGCATTGTTATTAAAAGAATCTTAGCTTGCTGATGTTAGCATACAGCTGGCTAAGTACAGCCACGCAGAGCTGCAAACATGGCTGTAAAATCTTACTTTTGTCTGACATTCTCAATGGTCAAAACAAAAAATGAACATGGTAGTTTTTATCTAATGTTTTGTGTGATCTTAAGTCACTGGACTGCAGAAATATGTCACATTTTGCAGAAGATGGGATAAATGGTGCAAGAGAATGTTAGAAAGAAGCCCTTTTAAATAGTTAAAATCATGAAATCAAGCCTGACCCTCTGCATCTTTTATCCCCAATCAAAGATTTTTTTTACAGAGAATATTTAGTGGTAACATATGAGCACAGTAATGTTACAGGAAATGGAGAAGATAGAAAAAGTAAGTTTTGCATAACGGCGAAAGTTTCACACATTGAATAGATGTAATGGGGAATGGGTGCGGCCTAAATCAACAGCCCTGTCTGGACTCAAAGAAGATGGAAAAATCATTAAACTGTTCTGATTAGCATCATTTTTTGTGTCATTTTATTGGGTTTGATTTGTCTGGGATTTGTTACTAAAGCATCATGAACCCCATTTCAACTTTAATTAAATTACAAACTTATTAGATGATGACTTTAGTGGAGAAAAGGCAAGAATGAAGTAGAGCACACCAGCTGATCACGTCTGGGTTGAATCCTCTCTAAGTTTTCAGAAAGCTGCTGCAAAGCTGAAGCTAATGATGATGATTCTTTATTATTGATGTCGGCTTCGTTTACACCCACTTATGTCGACAATGTGGACGTTTCTCCTTCAAAGAGACAGCAAAAGTCTTGAGGTGTCCATGCTTTGAAAAACTGTCTAATCTGTTTTAGAGACCAACAGTTAAAAGTAATTTGGCCTGTGAAGATTAAATTCTGTCTGGAGGAAAAAGGATCCGATGCATCAGGAATCCAATACCAGAGCAGGCCGGTTAAAGAGTCAAAACTGATCGTTAGCGAAGAGTTTATCCAAATCTGTAGCTCTAAACCGAACAAATACGTTGGAGACATTTGGATCAGACTTACAGACAGCTGAGTATCATCGTCGAAAAACTCGAGTTCAATGAAAACAGGGCGGTTTGTTTTCTGCAGTCTGCCATTCAGGCTTGTTTCTGCTGATGGACAAGCGACACACACACACAGACACATGAAAACACACTGTCACAGCAGACAGATGGCATGCTTTGACAGAGATTAGAACACGCTTGTTGTTTGCTCTTTTTTTTTCGGTCACAGCTCTGTGTTTTTGTTGTTTATTTGAAACATATTACTCTGCCATATGTGTAATTGTTTGGCAAGCAGCATGGAGGAGAAGGAGGCAAGAGAGAGATCTCTGTCTGCTCGCTGTGCTTTTCATTTTCATCTCCTTCAGTGTTTCAGGGCTGCTGGCATGTTCAGCCTCTCCGTGACTCATCGAACCTTCTCAATTCTGTCCTGTTTGAACAGTTAAAACCAGACGAAATTTTGTATTTGCTCATGTGAACCGTAGCAGCTACCTGACAAACAGATCAGCTCCAGACTCCCTGCCTTCAGATACGTGTATTTCTGGTTATTTCAGTTATAAAGCAGTTCTTTAATGTATAACTGCTGGATTACTTTAAGTACTAGCTTATGCTGCGTAGAGATACCTGAACATCTTTGTTGGTGAGCAGGTGTGCTGTTGATGTCTATGTAAGTGTGACACACAAAGCTCAGTAATCCCTCAAACAAGGTAAAGCAGAAGCGCATGCCGGAGGCGTAATGTCTGTTCACTTCACTGCCTCGGCGCTGGACGGGAGTTCTCACTTTCCCTCTGTTCAAACTGCTTCCTCCCTTCTGCTTTTTGCACCGTGAACAATTTCACTTCTGGTTCTGCTGCTTTGTTAACCCGCTTAATGTTTTTTGCAAAGGTTAGATAATTTTGTAATTAAGCGCCACTCTGTGCCTGCAGATCCCACTGAGACCGTGGCACTTCCCTGCGTGCATGAGTTGTACTGTGAGGGCGTGAGTGTGAGTGTGTGAGAGCAAGTGAGCGCCAGCGCTCCCACATGGCCTCCATGCAGGACGGGCTGAACTTCACGGCTCCTCCCTACGGCAAGGTCCTGCTGCTGGGTGCTATCGCTGCTGCCTCAGCCTTTGTTGTCACGATCCTCATTGTGGTGCTCTGCGTGGGCTGCCAGAGGTGAGAGAAGGCACCGTGCACACATGTAGAACCACACACACACACACACACACGGATGCACATGGACACCCTGGATATTTACACTCTCACACACCAGCAGTTTAAGAAGTATTCAAGACTCTTTACTTCAGTAAAAGTATTAGAGGTGTGAACTTGAGTCACAAATTTTGATGACTTTTGACTTTAGTTGACTAAATGAAAAAGTCTTGTGAACCACCTGATTCCCAAGATCTGCTTTGTTTGCACTAATCCAGCAGCATCCAATCAAAGTTGCAGGAGAGAAACACGAAGAAATGAAGCTCAGCACTGAGCTCCAGTTGGAAAAGTTGATACCAGACATAATTTAGTTTTGAAATGACGTGTTTTAAAAGTTTAGGCAAAGTTCTTCTCAGCAAGTCTCACTAATTAGCAGCCATCTTGGCGATGCTCCTGGCTAACAATGTCAGCCTAACAAGATCAGGCTTCTATCTAAGTGAATGAGGAAAAGAGCTGTAACTTAACTTTCAATGGTCATCTGGACACAAAAACCTGCATTTATAGACTTGACAGTTAAATCTGATAAAATACGCTTAAAAACATTGGCGACTTTGCCCCAAAATTAGGTTTCAAATGCTTTTTGTCCACTTTTGTCTACTATGCATGCTTAAGGTTTCAAAACACCACTTCCTGTAGTTCCAGTATAATATATATCATATATAACGTACACATCAGTGACTAAATGTGTTTGTTTATTGAAGAGGAGAACATTGGCTCCTCGGGGGGTGTGTGTGTGTGTGTCATATAACCGTCATCCTTGACATTACAGACTCTGCTATTCAAAAATGCTTTAACGTGTTTGATTCCTCTATTATAACATCTCTGGTATCACGTAGCATAAAATAAAAAAACACTCAAGTAAAGTTCAAGCACCTCAAAATTTTACACAAAAACAGATCTTGTGTAAATATACTTAGTCACACAAATACACACACACACTTATGCAAATGTGCTCTTGTTTCTCTGTCACACACAAACACACACAGTCATAAGATGATTCACACACACACTCGCGGACAATGACTCAAACCCTGCACATGCACGAACACACAGACGTGCATCACTTGTAGTAAGTGTCAACCTGTGTGACGGAGCGTTTGTGTTTACCACAGGAAGGGCAAGACACACAATGTTCCCGGCGAAGGTGGAAAACACCGTCTCATGGACATGGTAGGTACCAGGCAACACACTCCTCCATGTTTTTTTTTTGTTGTTTGTTTGTGTTGTAGCAGAGCAACTCAATGCACGAGGGAACAATATCATTCAGAGGACGCATCTTCAGTCTTAATTAGTGTTTAACTGGCCCTGTGTGTGTGTGTCTGTGTGTGTTGTCAGGGTATACTCAGGCAGTCGAAGCTGCGGTCCATCAGTAAATCAGACACTGAGATGAACAAGATGAACTGCAATGGCAAAAGTGAGTCCATCCTTCACATACAAATCCTGTTTGCTCTCAACTCAAACTCACTCTGTTCTAATAAAACCCTTGTATTTTCTTAATGGAAGTAAACAAGCTGGTCTCGTTTAAGCTGCATGACAAAGCACTTTTTGCACCTTTGAGGGGAAATTTCCGAGTTTAAAAGCATAAAATTTCCAACATTAGAGAGATCTAAGGTTTTCTCTTAGTTAGAGTTTATCTGTGAAATGGCAGAAATGGAAAATCAACTGGAAAATTTAGCAGCAGATCACACAAATTTAACTGTAGCATGTTTTGATATGGCTTCATCGACATTCATTAATGCCACGTTTGGAGTCAACAAGACAACATTACCAACCCATAATAATGCAAATAAACATTATTCGATCAATAGAAGTGTCACCTTGCACTTTCCTCTAAATGCTCTTCACCTAAATTCCTGCAAAACCTTTCTGTAATAAATTTAAGGACGCTTTAGAAGAGATATTTGCCCCTAAAACAGGATTCACACAACATTCACGGCTCAGCCTTCCTCCACTGGACTGTTCCTCTTGATTTATGAACATACATCTCTCTTTCCCAAAGATAGAAATCAGAGAGCCAAGACGAGTCCTGGAGCTGCGTGGCTGACAGGAGACAGGGAGCTGCGTTTGTGGGCGCTGTGACAGCAGCCCGAGAGGGTTTGAAGAAATATAAGCATATGTCCTGTTTCATACTTGTCCCGCTTCCACTGCAGTGGAATGAAGTCAATTTGGACGCATTTTCTCAAACATTTACAACAGCTCCCAGTTTCCTGTCAGCTCCAGGTTTTTTTTCTTAACCAGAGAGAGATGTATTCATGCTAATGTTTGTTGAAGCGTCCAGTGGAAGAGGAGCTGAACGCGTGTGAATTCTGTTTGTGGCATCCTGTATGTGGCCTGTATGTTGCTTGCAGAGGCGTCTAAAAAGAAACGTCCAGCCAGCATGGACCTTCTGCTGCTGCTCAGCTGCCGGTCTAACTCTGACCTCCGTTCTCAAGGCAGGCAGCTTCCCCAGATCCCCTCTGGGACCGGAGAGGACGGAGAGCACACTTACTCCGAAGTGGGCCGACGCTCCTCCACTACACGTACTGACGATGCCCTCTACGCCATGGTAGGCAGGGCCGGGCAGACGGACACTCCGGCCCCTCCGGCCGTCCCTGCCAACACCCCGGCCCCTCCGGACCCGGACGGGGACGTGGAGGGAGGGCTGCCCGAACCCGAGGCCCAGGTCATGTCTCCGCCTCACCCTCCGGAAACAGCCGAGTACGCCTGCGTCAGGAAGCTGAGGAAGGCCGACAAGGCGCCGCAAAAGAGGGACAGCGGGACGGATATGGGGGAGCCGCCGGCGCCACCTCCGCGACACGCCCCGCCATCACACCCAGCACCTCCTCCACCACACCCTCACAGCACAAAGTTGCCCCGCAGAAACATGGATGCCTTCAACGTCCCCTCATTCCCAAAGGTTGGTAGAGGATTTTTTTTAAACTAATGATTTAAAACTGTTTTTAGAAAAACTCTCCAACTGTAAGGTTTATACATCAGATAAAGAGTCCTAACCTTTTCATTGTACTGTTGTCAATGGACAGAGACCTTTTTTTAACCTTTTGGAAAAAATCATATTTTAATCTGTGGTTGAGTCAATTACTATGCTAGGGACAGAAATATTTTACACATTATGAATGTGAATGCATCACCTGGATGCTACTTTATACTTACAGGCATTTTTATCCTGGTTAAACTGCGGCCCTTTACGGTGAAGGACTGGCCTCATGTGGGCTGCTGTTTTTGCAGGGCTATAATCGACCTGAATGAAACCTTCGGCTTGTTTAAACACAGAGTGTTCCTGTTTGATGTGATTGCATGGCTCAGTTTTTTGTTGCTGACTGTCCTGATGATTTATGTCTTAAAATGCCACCCTAGCATGAATCTGTAGCACCACCTAACCCTAACCTGCCTATGGAAATGTGGCAAATTGGCCTTGAAACTAGCACACCGTGCTCTGCAGCTAATGTCTCGATGATAAATGTGATAAACGTGTCATTCTGTAGCGTCAGTACGACATGAATCTGCAGTTTGTAGTCCAGGAGCAGCCAGCAGGATGTGGAGAGTATTTCTGTCAGATTTCCTGTTGATGCTGCAGAGGATCCTGGTAATTGTGCCAGTGTTGCAGTTTTTCTCAGCTCTCCATCATGTGTGGTGTTGTGATATGCGAGCCCCTCTGTAGACACTCCTCTGAAGCCTGCATGGGCAGCGAGCTGTGTTTATTTGTCGAGGAGCTCTCGGTGATATTTTCTGCTCTCAGCTGTGTCGCCTCCTCCATATGTTCGCAGCAGCAGGGCTGTAGGCAGACTGTCTGCTTTGGACAGTGGTTATGAGGCTTCGTGCTCCCCTCCAGGTGACAGTGGGAGACCATTTGCTGCCCCCGTGTGAGGTCAGCGAGGTCGTGTTTTCTGCTGTGACCCAACTTCGGCAACACGCACAGTTCACAGGCTTACATGTGTACACAGTCTGCTCGCAGCGCTGTTCACCACTGATTTTCTCGTGGATGACGCAACACGTTGAAATTGAGTCATCGAGAATATAAGCACATAGTTCCTCATGTTACAGGCTCCACCTTCCATGGAGAATCTTTTTCACTACTGTATGAAATCCATCCAGCACATTTCTAATGGCAGCTCTGGGCTACAGCACCTCTTTATGTTTAAAGTCCCCCTGCAATCGAGTCCCTGCAGCTGAATGTTTGAGCTTCACCGTGCAGGAAGACGTATGTTCAGACTGATGAGACCCTCTTTGTCCGCGATGGAAGTCCATGTTTAAAGTGTTGAGACTGTGAGCATTATTTGTGGCACAAAACAAGGGAGAAGAAGAAGGAACGAATTATCAATAAAAGCGAAAATGAAACCTTCAGTGGTAAACACTGATGATGGACAAAACCTGTGAAGTAATTTAATGTAAAATGACACGTTTCCATTATCATAGACTCATAATTTTTCATAAGGGAGAAGGAGTAGATGTAATTATAAGGATTTTAACAAGATAATAGAGCTTCTTTGTGAAAGAAAACATAATTGAAACATATTATCAGACATAGTACAGTGTGTTATGTACATTTTAAAATATGCCTGAAGGGGATCTTTAATTTGTCCTGATGAGCCCTACCGGGTCTGTTTTTAAAATGCAGGTTTTTATATTCACAAATACTCAAAGATTACATGTGTTGTGACTAAGTCCTACACTGTAGCTGCTAATTAGGCTGAATAGTTTAGACTTATACTCAGAAAATTAGTCTTAACAAAACATTTATTTTCTATTTTCTAAACTCCACAGTGTTTGTCACTTATATCAAGATTTCCACACAAAGTTGAACCAAATACAAATAAACACAATCTCAGCAAAGTCAAAAACTGTTTGCTCCTCTTACACTTTAAATATTCAACATTTTCACGTTAAAATGTGTAAAAAATAAATGTGTGTATTTACAATGCTGAAACTCAGAGAAAACTGTGATTTTATTCAAGGTAACAGTGTGTTTCGTTTTGACGCCTGTCACCAGTCAGAAACAGCAGAAGGAAAGTCGGCAAACGTGACTAAACATAATGTGAATGAAACTTTAATACATAACCTTGTGTGTGAACATTTTTGCCTGAGTCGGTGACATTGATCTCCATCTGCAATGTTGGCTGTTTAACAGTCAAACAAACAAATCCAATGATCCAACACTACTTCAAACCTCATTCAACTACACCTTTTGTTTTTGTTTTGAATTAAAAAAAAACCTCCAGTGGCAGATATTGCATATTGTGCATTTAAATAAGCAGGACCTGTGTTTACTGCGCTCCACCTTAAATCTCCTTTGGCCAGTTCTGGGGGGAATATTAAACAGTTAAACACATGGCTCCTACAACATGCATGAACATGAGCTCTGCCCCAGATGTGACTCCTTGTTCTGTTGATAGGAAGTGATGTTTATGGGCAACGGAGAGCAGTACATCTGGAAGCCTCCAGAGGAGGAGGAGATGCTCATGCACCAGAATAAAGCCCTGGGACCGCTGGGTGCTCACACAGTGGAGAATATACAACCGTCTGCTGCCGTGGTGAGTTAAGACTCGCCAGCCTGGAAATATTATCACTCTTAAAAATGATTTATTCCAGTTTGTGCCTCTCATGTACAGTCTGTGCCTTTGAATCACAGGGCTAAGCACCCGCTTTTGTCTAAAACCTAAAATATAACAGAAATACCTGGCAATTTTTTAAAATCCTAATTTAACAAGGTCATTAAGCAAATGTACAGCCATCCTGAAGGTATTTCAGAAATCCCGAAGGACTCTTTTAACCATCCGAATAAAAAGAAATATTCAGTCGGCTGCACAATAAAAAAAGATTTCTTAACTCATTTTCATAATTCAGACAAAGACAGTATCTGAAAAGGATTCATGTCCCTTTTCAGTTTGTACAATGTGAACTGCAATTTTAAAATTTTATCTGGTCTATACGGATGTAATTTATTATCTGTAATTTCACATTATTACACACAAAAAAAGTATTCATGCTTTTCTTGTGTCGTAAAAAGGAGTAAAGAGATGTGTATGTCTGTCTCTACGAATACTTGTGAAGGAATAAGACTCACAGTTCAAGTCTGTTTTCTGCAACAGACAGAATGTCAAAAAAAATATAAAAGGAATAAATTAATGTCTTAAGAAAGATGCTTAATCTTTCAGTCTTGTTAATGGCAAATATGTTACCTTTGAATAGAGCAAGGCTAGCGGTTTCCCTCTGTTTCCAGTCTCTATGCTAAGCTTTGCTAATGGTCATTGACTCAAGCTTCATAATTAATGAAGCTTCATGATTAATGTACGCATATAAAATTGATAATTATATTTAATTTAACCCATCTTGTATATTATCAAACATGTCTCTGAAGTCTGTCTTTGCAGTCTGTAATCTCAGTGCTGTGCTGTTTGACTGCAGGTGGCTGAGATGTACTCAAAGGTGTGCAAACCTGGAAAGAAGAAGCGAGCTGTGCCAGGGTCTCCTCCAGCCAATCCTGGCTTCCGGACCTTGGGTCGTGGTGACCGGGACCGAGACCGAGACGGGGGGTTTAGCGTAGTGGTCAAACCGCAGACGTGGGCCCTTCAGGAGGGCAAAGCAGTCGGAGGGCCCCTTGACGAGCACTGCTACGAGTCCATCGGGACCGAGGAGTGCGATCTGGCCTATGAGAACCTGGAAGGCGGAGGCGCCTGGAAACGAGAGAGACCCCCCAACACGTGTGCCACCCTGCGGCCGAGGAGGAAGAAAGCCCAGCAGCCCTTGCAGCAGCAGCAGCCCCCTCCACCGCCGCCGACGCAGCAGAACCCCAAGTTACAGCACCTGCCCGCCAAAGCCCTGCTGCTGCCGGGGGAGAACCTGTACGAGAGCATCGGCGACCTGAAGCAGGGCTCCGCCACCTCCAGCACCACCACCATCTTCACTTTTAACGACGGCATGGAGATGTATGTAACAGGGCTCTGAGGCGGCGGCTGCACTGTGACCCCTATCCTTCCAACACAAGGAGCTGAGCTAACACCACAAGGAGTGACGGCTGAGCCCCTGTCATGCTCACCCACACATACTGTTTACATTCAAGTCATAACATCATGCCTTTGATCTGTTATGACCTGGGCTGAATACAAAGTCCAATCTATAAACCTTATAAGGAATCCAAAGGTAGTGAATAATAAATGAGCACAAGACCATTGCAGAGCAATCTGTAGGTAACAGTAGCACTTCTATTTTACTGATACATATGTGCCAAGCACAATAAAGTTAAAAAGCCTAAATTCTTCCTCAATTCTAGCGGGTGAATATAGTCGTTTACCTGGTCCTAGCAGGACTTCTATTTGGGGAAAAAGGCACAGCATTGTGTGAAATCTTTTGGTAGCACTTAGTCTGTCGTGGACAGGCCTTCCCTGTAGTTGGTCAAGATGTGATTCAGGACGGAATTTAAATGATATAAAGGAATGAATTACTAATCAAAATGCTTGAAAGCTCAGGGACCAAGAGAATCAATTATGAGAGTATTATAATGAAAAAAAAAATTGCACACATTTTTCATTCCTCCTAAAAAGCTTCGACTAATTTAAGACCATCGTCATATTTGAAAAGCTGACCGGATTCTTCCCTCCGTCATGTTTTGTTTCATCCGACATGGACTGAACGCTGTCTCCACTGCTGTCTGTAAATGAAGTGTTTTACTTTGTTGATCCTGTTTCTGCACTTTGCCTGCTACAAGTTGCATGCTAAAAAAAAAAGTGGAAAAAAAAACAAAAACAAAAAATCAAGCACTGTCATGTGGTACCTCTATATGAATGTTTTTTTTTTTTTCTATTGTCGTTGGTTGTTTTTTTTATTTTTAAAGTTTTTTTTTCAGTGTGTTGCTTTATTTTCTCTGTAGAGAACAAAGCCAGTTAGATGAAGGATGTCTTTGGCTCAGCGGGACTCTGTGCAGCAGAGAGGAGAGTTAATTTTTGCTCATCCTCGGCCTGCCACACTCACACACACACACACACACACACACACACACAAACACACACACACACACACAGTACAGATGAATCAAGACTAAAGAGAACTGCTTGAGTCCTAAAGGTGGAGACAGTCCACTCAACACCCACCCAAAACACACACACACACCCCCCACCTCCCTCTCAGTCCTCACTCACATCTGTGGACAGTTCATCGACATCGTCCCTGCCTTGTGGTCATATGAATCTGCTTGGGTTTCACCATAGTGCAGCTTGGAAAGCTACAGTAGAACTGATGTGTATTAGCAAACGTCATGTCTCATTGTCACTCCATTTGATGAACACTCTCTCTGTTATCAGTGTTAAAAATATTGCAGAAATGACAAAAATGTGAAGCAAAATGGTTTCGCTAAGCGGCAGAGCATCACCCTGAGGTTATAACACACTCCCAAAAATTACATCCAAATCCTGGACAATAACGATGATTTCATCTGACCAAATATCCCCAGCAAACAATGTGATTATACTGTATGTTGATGCAATGTGTATGTACATTACAAAAGAGAAAGAATAATAAATATATCATCAGTGTCAAGAAATCTATCTTTTTCTATTATGTTTAATTGTGTTTTGGAATGACTTATCTTGTGACACAAACTGCAAAACAGCTGCAATGTAAATTTCAGTGTATTCTGTTTGTTGTTTTTGAAGCCATGAAGCTACGGTGTGTTCTTGGAAAGCCCAGCTAAGTTAAATGTGGCAGCTAATGTTGTGTGTTTGCTATTCAGACTACAGGGTCTTGTACTCAAAAAGCGTGTAATTAAGTGCTAAGTGCAAAAGATTGTAATGTTTTATATCAAGATTACTATTCATGAAATGTCAGTCAAGTTTATACTTTTGTAATAAAGTGGCACTTTAAAAAAAAAGAGAATGTTTTTATCTCATATTGTCAGTTATTAAAACTGAAAGAAGTCAGAGGTCGCCAAGTGACGCTGATGACGAGTTTCTCTAAGGCCTAATTATTACCCAGAGTTCACTTTGCCAACAATAGCAGACGGTTTTTCAAATTTAAACCTTCTCTTCTGGTCTCAAAAGCTGCCTGTAGATTCATGTCTTCTGTCCAACCAAAGTAAACATACCAATGCAAAACAAACAAGGAGGATTATTTAAAAATGTGTAATATTTTCATACATTATTTTACATCTGAGGTTGGCTTCTTTTGTCCCTCGCTTCTTTTGTGCACAACCTCATTTCACATGGAGTGTGTATGTGCACGTGTATGCATGTGTGTGTGTGTGTGTGAGTAGCCTTCCCATGTGTTTTTCTATGTCTGTGCGCACGTGCACAGAGTAGCAGGGTCTGCGTCTGAGTAGCTGTGGAGGTGGGGAGGTGGAGGCTGGGTGTGTGGGGGGGAGTGAGAGAGAGAGAGAGAGGAAAAAAAATAGGTCACCCCTTAAAACAAAAAGCTTGCAGTCAACATCGCAACCGTCTGCTGAATTTTCATTGGCAGGCTTGTCTCCATGGTAACAGGTTAACCTTGAGGCAGTAGTCACATGGGCGCGCGAGTCTTCTGCTGTCTTGGAGAATACAGCGCGCGTCGTATGACATCCGTGATCACAGTGTCACCCGCTCGGTGTGGAGCTATCTCACGCAAAAAAAAGGGAAAAAAAGAAAACAGCCCTAAAACAAACGCGTAGGAGCAGGAGATGCTGAAGGTGTGAAGATGGCACAACATTCACAGCTTATGTGATGTGTTAATCTCACTGTGAGGAGCATGAATGACCGAATAAATACATGAATGAAGACTGCCAGATTCATTGAAGGTACGTGACAGTGAAAGACACATGATCATAGAGAGAGAAAAGAGAGAGGGAGAGAGGAGAGATAACACCGAGCATAAGGTCACAAACCGATCCGGGGGGAGTCGTGTTATAGTACCGAGCAGGAGCACGAGGTGCGTTCATGTTTTTGAGTAAACACTGTGAACACAACAGGGAGGGAAAAAACTGGGAGGCTCGAGGTTTTTATTGCTCATTTTATGACCCTGAAATCACATTTATATCATTATCTTAACATGCTTTTTAATTAAGAATTAGCACCCAATATTTTGCACCAGATCAATCAGGGGGAAAAACATGAAGCACGAGGACGTTTTCATCACCGCAACACTGCAATTCATTACATAAAAATATATCCACATGTTTTAACTTGTGCAATGGAAGTGATTCAGGTGAGTCCGGATGCATTTTTCTGTGCGGTGAAGAGACACCGAGTTCTCAAAGGGACACACGATTAATCACAGCGAGAGAAGCTAAATGTGAGCTATACTGACCTCTTCAGGCCACAAAGCGCATCGCAGGGGAAGCCAGGCGGCCCGCATCTGAACCCTGCGAGTCACAGGACCGTGGAAAATACTCAGAAGTGAGCACATGACCGGCCATGACCTCGCTTTGATGGTCCGATTCACGCACAGACACACAATAAAAACATGTCAATGTCCAGCAGAAGACAAAAGAGGCAGTGAGAACCAGAAACATATTATGAAACATCTCCAAGATGTTTCCTTTTACCTTAAATTCAAGGTTTATTTTATACAGTACTTACAGATTGTATTTACACCTACTGTGAATCTGTAAACTGGCAAAATCTAGATTATCTTGAAAATGGCAATTGACCTTTTTGATATTTGTTTACTAAAAAAATCTTGACTGCTCCACTATAGTTTTGAGTTTATTACATAACATTTACAAGATGTGTTATTAGAGCATAAAGTATGAATTAATTTATATCAGAGCATATTCTTGCACCAGCTGTTCAATGAATTCATACTTAGCCTGGTTATAATGAGCCCCAATTTCTCATGTGTTAACATTTGAGTCACAGAGCTGTGAGTCAGATCTTCCCGTCCTGGAGGAATTTACAGAAACTTCAAAGATTATTCAAACCATCTGGATGAAAAAATATTCTGTTTGTTGCACGATAAAAAAGATTTTTAATTTGTTTCTATAGTTGCATTGCTTCTAATCAGAAAAAAAGGCACCTAAAAAATGCCAGGATGTCACATATGGCTACCTGAATAGCAAAAACAGTGGCAAACTTGAAAAAAAGGTTTAAAAAAAAAATCTTGTGTGCTACACAAAATTAAAAGTTTTTTGTTCCTGGAAACATGTTCGGAACAGTTTAATGTTTTGCTGAATCACATTCTGAATAATTCAAAGCTCGTCAGGTTTATACTTTTTAGAGAATATACAGCCTTAGCTCTGTGACTGGAATGAAATGCTAATACATAAACTGGGTCTGAGTGAGTGGGGATTTATGAGTCACTAAATTAAAATGGGTTGCACCACACAAATTAGTGCTTACAGGAGATTAGAGACTAAATATTAACCTAATCTCCCGTAAGAATTGCCAGGTGTTCTTGTAGCATAGCTAGCTAAGCCAACTGATGATGCTAACATTAGCATGCTAATATGAACTGTTTAGTTGAGAAGCTAAAGAGGTTGTGGTTTTTGTTTGACACGTCTGACTTGACACTTAATTAATATACTCAAAAAAGATTAAAATTACTGTTCGCAAAAATAATTTTAAATAACTAATTGACTAACTAATTAAAATACACAAAAAAGCTGTACATGTCAGTTCATTAGCTTAGCGTCCGATTGTAATCTGCTAGCAAAGCTACAAAACTTGTGATGCTATGTGACTTCATGTTTACGCTGCTGATTGTGATGGTGTTACAGATGTTTGCTAGCAACCAACTTATAAATGATTAAAATTCTCACTAGTTAAGACAGTGGTTAAGTTTTTATGACCCAGCTTAGTAAATTATTTTGTTTCTAAAGTTTCTAAAAAAGGGTTCATGAGCAGCTGCTGAAACTTGGATCAAATCATTTAGAATATAATAGTATTGTCACTGTATTATTTTACCTTAAAGGTGATGGCACTATTTAACCTCTGTGACCCTTCTGTATGAAACTGTTATTAATAAACACTTAGTTGTAAAGGGAGCAAAAAGTCTCTTTTGCATGCATCACAACCCTGACTCATCTGCATATAAGAGTACAAAATCTCACGTACAGTAGGCTACATAAACAGTGAAAATAAATTTTGTTTGGTTTTCATTTGTTTTTGTTTTTTTGCTGGTGTATGCCCAAAGGCAAAGATGCACAATAACAGGATTTTTCAAGTAGTGTGGTATGGTTTTTTTTCTTTTTTTAAACAGAAGCTCACAAATGTCAAAATGAAGGCTGATCCTGGTCCTCATCGCTCCAGCTGTCGGTCCCGTCCGTCCCAAAGTATCGATCCCCAAAGTCCCCTGACAACACACAACAGTGGAGCTACTGTGTATCAGTAGGTTAGAGGCTGAAGAACATATGGAAATAGTGGAATAATAAAAGATTCAAGTGTTAGAAGATTTAGAAATTTTAAGGTTTCAGAGATGGTTTTCTTAAATTTTGATTAACAAATATAATGTATAAATTAACTCTTCATCTTTCAGTCTGGATGTAATGCTTATTCATTTATTTCTATGTATTATTTACATTTACAGACAAATGTATCTGACATGCATTGTTGTGTAGTTGAGTTACAGTGATGATTAAGAGCTGCGCTGGCCCTAAATCCGAAGTGACACAGCATTAAATTAGAATTTGCTGGCACATGAAATGAAATCTGTCAACTTGAAACAGAAGTGTTTATTATCTGTCATCTAACTGCAAAGACTGTGGACATTTTGATTTCCTGCATACAACTAAAATCATGCGCCCAGCGATGACAGTGAAGTTATTAGCTGAAAACATCCCGTGAAATGCTGATAAATTATAGTTTTCTGCATTTAACTTAGACAAATTCTTCAAACGTTAAGAGCTCGTTATTCGGCTCAAAACAGGCGAATAACATCTACTTTGAACAAATCTTCTGGATTTTCAGGATAGTCACATAAGGAGTGAAGATGTGCACGTGATGGCTTACCGATACCAGGAATTACATGTAAAAGATCGTCCAGACTCTTATCCACAGCAGTGGTGATGATTTTGACCTTTGGGAAGGCGTAGGCCACAGAGTGCACCCCCAGCTCTGCCATCAACAGTGACACCAACACGATCTTATCCTCCTGCACCTCGTGATCCTGCTCAGCAACACACATCACAGCGAACGCTGTCAACGCCTGCCTGCTCATCACCAGAAGGACAATTAGCGAGAGGAGGGCGAGGGAAGGAAAATATCTGACATTTCTCTTTGCTGAAACTGAGCTAATTGAACCTCACCAGTGTTAGACATAAAAAGTCCAATCAGCAGCCACACAGATGAGCAATAAAACATGTGACTGACCAAGAGGAGAGGAGTCCTATGATGCTAATCTCCACCCACCAATAGGACTCGTACTGCCATCATGGCAGCAGCGCCGGTGGAGACTGTGCTGTCCATTAGGATGACATGATCCTCGCTGATGTCTTTGGGCAGACGCAGGTAATGCAGCTGGTGAGGCCAGAGAGGAGGAGACAGTTACCATGGTTACAAAAGCAGGAAGGGTAGTAACCACGGAGACACACATCATGTGGAAGAAAGAAAAAAAAACAAACAATCAAAACAGTTTTTTTTTTCCCTCTTTTGTTTGATGGGAATTTTGAGACACTGTCCAACATTGTGTCGCGTCTCCAAACATGTCAGCAAACATAAACATCTGAAAGACACTGACGATGAAGGCGTTCGGTACAGAATGAGTCATTTTATTTACCTCTGGCTCGCCGGAGTCGAGGTTGGTCTGGATGAGGATCTTGCCGATGCGGACGTCCTTGCACACAGCTCTCAGGGCGGGCTCCATGGTCTCCCCTGCCCTCAGGACCGACACACCGGTGATCTGTGTGGACGAGGCAGCGGAGCAAGTGTGATGGCAGAAACCCAGAGGACACACTCGACTGGGAGCTAACGAGACCTTGTAAAACAAACACATCACTCACCCCTTTCCCGTTGTAACAGCGGCCCTCGTACTCATGACCCTGTGGAGTCTGAACCACACACGTCTGTTAGAAAATACAGGGGAGAAGAGTCCGTTTTAGTACAATTTTATCACGCAAACACATCACTTTCATTGATGCATGCACTAGAAAAGAGACAACGTATGTAAGATTTTTTAATCGTATGTATAGGACTTTATCATATGATTGCAAAAATAAAAAAAGAAAGAAAAAGGGCACTTTTTACATTAGCATATTTTAACAGTGTGCACTTAACACCAATACCAACAATTTTTCCACAGATATTTTTATATGAACTCATCTAGCGATCCACTGATGTCAGTGTGGTATGAAAATAAACTCGCACAGACTTGAACTTTGCTTGATACACCACAGGCAATCCATCACAGCGAGCGTTCAGTCACTTTTGCTTTTGTCAGGTACATTTTGAAGGGCTGGTACTGTGCTAAAACTCTTTCTTGTTGTCACGTTCAAAACTTTGACAACTGACATGTAAGAGTCGGCTGCTTAAAGGCTTCGTTTTTAGAAACACTTAAGCAAATGTGAGTAAAGGGGGAATGATAACTTTGTGATGTTGTGAGGCTTCTTGAAAGCACCAAAAATTAAGTTTTCAAAAGTCTTCAGGTTCATTTCAATGGCACAATGACTGTGACTAATCATTATTGTAATAATAGTTGCATTTGCAATTTTCTCAGTCGAGTTTTATGTCCCTGTTCATTGGTTTTCAAACTATATTTGCAGAAACTTAAACTGAAGGTTGCCTGGAAAGTGGCATATATAAATTCCAAAAACATATAGTTGGCATGGAAAGCAGGTGAAGTATAGACTATTTGTATGTGATGGTCTTATAGGAGCAGAGAAATCATCCTTTAAACTTGCAATTACTGCTATTTATGGCCACTCGGGGCAGCAGAAACAAGATGTGGGTACAGCATTGACATACCATCACTGTTTAAGTTAATATGAGTAAATTGTCAGCAAACAGCTGTTTATTCACACATCCAGCAGTTTGAAAGCTACATTATGATTAGTTTAGAGCCTTATTGTTCATAAATCTGAGTCCAATATTCATCCTCTTTTAGCTAAAAGATGGTCTGTACCAAATTCTAGAGGAAATATCTGTCGCTGTAGCTGCTTAATGCTCAACTATGTCCTCCAGCTAGGGGCTAACTGTGTCTGTTTGCTGTTTGGCTAACCCCAACAACAGATGTTATGAGCCACAGACCTGAGGGGAACTGCAGAGTCAGAGGTTAGTTCTCCGTGGGTCTGTACCCTTTAATATGGCTAATTTTCAAAACAAACATTTTGATTATAACCACTTAATGTCACTGAGTACTTAAGGTTTTACCCACCTGAGAAGGCAGAAATGTTAGCGCATGTTCTATGAGAAGCCGCATTAATCTCTTTGAGTAGAAGATAAACTCATCTCTGCTGGTTTCTTTGTTCCTGCATCACAGAAAAGAGAAGGTTTAAAGCTCATACTGTGTGCACAGACTCAAGGACTCGTACCTGAGGGCAGGTCGGTACCTGATGATGGTGTGCAGACCTCTGACCTGCGGCGTACTCTCCAACACACTGAGCGTCTGAGGCAGCGGCTGAGTCTGCTGAGCCGAGGCCAGGAGCGCCCTGAGACCGAGGAAAGGTTGTTCAGATCAAGAGGTTTTATCCTGCTACACTGACGAGAAATGAAGCAGCCTGGCTTAAAGACGGCAGAGAGTTATGATTCAGACCACGTCACAAAACGCACAGAGGGAGGGGTGAAGTTTCAGTCAGCGATGATACAAAAACCTCTAATAACATGAAGTGGACTGATACCAGAGAAGGTGAAGTCAGCATACCTGACACTGAGCTCACGCTGCATAAAGAGAGGATCGGAAAAAGACAATAACATGAGGTGAAAAATGCACAGAGTGACAACACTTCCTCAGTCTGTCCATTCGCTGCTGCTAAAGATTTAAAATCAGGTGACAAATGTGTAGATTGACTTTTAAAAAAGACTAAACAATAACTATTTTCAGCTCAAGAATATTTACAGCAGTAACACAAAGTATGTGGCCCAACTCAAGATAAATTAAAGGTCTGTAGGGATGGTTTCTAATCACTGGTTTCATTTTTATCTGAGTAGTAAAAATAAAAATAATCCAGGTTTAGTTAACTGAGCTCCAAACAGATTCTTCTTTCACTCTTTCATTCACAGTCACCTGTAGTTTGAAGTTGTTGCATTAGTTGCATTACAGACATGAGACCACAATGAACCGATATACAATGGAAAAGAACATTTATATACAATTATCATGTGACACTGCACAGATATTTGCTGCTACAATATACATTTTTAAACAAATATCAGTATTTTTTTCAAAATTCAATATTGAAAAAAGGGCAGAATACTTGAATCAAAGAAATTGATAGAAATATCTTACATTCCGGCACATGCAGCTTTTCGAGCCCACTAAATAAAAGCTGATTGTCATTAAATCCTGTTTAACTTTAGGAGATCTTGTGAAATAAGACTCTGAAGATAAATTTTAATTTCCAGAAACAGGACATTCAGCCGGTAGAAGCCAACGAGAGAGCACGATGTGATCTCCACTCCTGACGCCTGTCAAACCAATGAACCTTGAGAACAAATACTATATGGTGTGATGTAATGTTTGCAGGACTGGCTATGAAGGACAAAACAAGTCCCTGCTTGAATATTTGTCTAATGACATAATGTTAAAGAACTTTAGATAACTTAAAAAGAACGAGTGCTCTGCTTCAGGTCATCGTCAGTGTTTCACTGTGATCTGTGACCCGGCAGCTTCTGTGACCTGCACCGGTGCAACCAGTTCATCTTCTGGTAAAGTGAAGAGTGCATGTGGAAAATCTGATTTATGTAGCTGATATTTACTGAATGACAAAGCAGAATTATTGTTATGGTTTTTTTTTTTTACTGCTTACACTTAAGTTTTCATGGTTTTTGCAGCTGCAGCACTGCCTCCGTTCTGCCTCGCAGCAAAAGGAAAAAATGAGTGGAGACAAGTTTAATGAATGTCAGAGCAATGATGAAGTATGTGGTGACGCTCCACTCCCCTTTTTAGCACTGAGGAATGTCTGAGGTTTCCTTATGACACTGAGTGACATGAAAACAGTAAAAATCTTTATAACTAAGATGGCTAACGTTGACACTGACTCAGATTCAAATAAAAATACTATCAAACAACATCCCTACTCATGTGGTTGTAAGAATTTTTTCTCATGATGATTTAAAAAAAAAAGAATAAAATAGAAAAACATCTGACTTTTTTAAAAACGAGAAACACAAAAGTCTGGAAATTGTGATTGAGAAGTTTTGTTTTATTTCAGCTTGAGGCAGCTTCTTGTTTAAAAAGCTGAGATTCCCCTTTTCTGTCTGTATGTAACAGCTTTTGGACACAAGGTGGCGCCACCTTCTTATGTACAGTGAGTGTTTTGATTGCTCACCTCCTCCAACTGGCTGTGAACGTGCTGGACTATCAGATCAATGGCCACCATATTCCCACCACCTGAGAGGAGAAACACAGGGAGACCCGTGTTGAAGATGATGTTGGTGTTTTTACAGTAAATGACATGTAAAATGTTCTTGCTCAGGTTGTCGTGGAGCAGAAATCTCTGCCTGTCTCACCTCTCGGCACAACAATGTCAGCCAGTCTCATGGTCGGCTCGATGTACTGCTCGAAGGCCGGCTTCACGAACTTGTTGTACTGCTTGATGACGCCTTCGATGTCCCGTCCGCGCTCTGCGATGTCCCTGCGGAGCCGGCGAACCAGTCGAATGTCTGAATCTGTGTCCACAAAGATTTTCATATCCAGGAGCTGCAGGTGGGAAGAGCAAACAGCCCCGAACGGTTCAACAACATTCGATTCAGCAAAGCATCTGCTCAAACAAAATATACACGCTGATGATTGCTTTACTTCACTGGAAAACTTCTTCAAAAAGAAGGGAAAAAAAGGAAAACATATTGCCTTACCTGAAGAAGCTCTTTGTCCGCAAAAGACATAATTCCTTCGAATATGATTACACTGGCACCATACACATTTTTCTGCATAAAGAGGAGGGAAAAACCAAGAGGCTTCAAAGCAAAAGCTGCTTCATAAACAGTCAGTTCAGCTTTTAGAGGATTAAAGCTGCAGAATGTCACTTTTTAAATAACAATATTTTATAAAGTCTATAATATTTCTTCAGCTTTGAAAAATTAACACAAAGAAAAACTGAAAGCTTCACTGCTGTGTTCTGCTTCCTTCTTTCAGAAATGACAGGATGCATTTTTAATCTTTAAAGAGTTAAAAGTCCTTGAGAAAATCGTCAGTGAGGAGTTGTTCTTCAGGGGGGAAACAAGTCAACTCACCCAGTCTTTCTGCCGTCTGTGTGTGGTGAAATCATACACCGGGATCTTCACACTCTTGCCCTGCTTCAGCTTTCGCAGGGTGGCGACCAGCAGCTCGAAGTCAAAAGCCCCCGGATGGTCGAAGTTGTAGTCGTTATTTGCTGCCAAGGCCTGTTCCTCAGGGGATAAAACCTGCAAAACATACAATGTACAGTAAACAGAAGCTGCAGCCACCATGACGTCACCCAACTTGAGTTCAACACACACAACCGAGGAGGATACACACACCGCCACAACTTTATCCTTAGTGGATGTGACCAAGAACCTGAGGACACACCTCGACAGTGAGTTGTGAATCAACAGGTAGCCACAGCTTGAAGCACATCCTGCTTTGATGTCTGTTTTACTCTAAATAGTATCATGATTTCCAAAACAAACAGAGGCGGAGAATCTGTCAGCTGATGATCACTGACGGCTGATCTTGTTTTTATTATGGACTGATGAGCCGGATGTGCTGCAGGTTTTATGATGTTCCTGCACAAATGTTTCAGAAATGTTCTTAAATATTTTAATATTAATATTTAAGTTTATTTATTATGCTTTCTGTTCATATCAGTGGACAAAGAGTTTAAGTTAAACTGAGGCTTTATGTCCTGTCACTTCACATCATAAACAACTATGGAGACAAATATTTCTACTAAGAAACTGATTTTACTGTAATTTATTCAACCTAATACAGTTTAAAGCAGGCTCTTCTCCTTTTTAGATGCGTGCTCAAACAGCTCCAGATATCAGAGTTAATATTATTGGTTCATTAATATGTTTAAATTTTCTGACTAAGGAGAAATGCCACCTGTTTGTCTCCTTTTCATGACATTCAACACAAATTTATGATTAAAAAATTACTCATATTACAATTAATTTCCAGCCCCCCTACACCTGTAGATTTGTTTTACCATATGTGCAAAATATCCATAGTGTATTTTGCAGGTTGTAATCTTTTCATGAACTCAAAACTTCGACAGCTGTACAATATTTGTTTTGAGGTGATTTTAACCTCATAACAACGAAACATTTCATCCCAAAGATGATTATTTCACCCTACAATAAACCCGCAGATCATTTTTAACAACCACACAGCATAAGACAAAAAACAGACTAAGATGCGTGAGTTTCTCACCTTGTAGAAAGAATCCATAGACAACAGCACAACCCACGGCACATCCAGAGCCTCAATGATCTTATTGGCCACGGTGGTCTTCCCCGAGGAGCTGCCCCCACACAACCCTGCAGATCCACACAGCATTTCAATGGCCCATTATGTGCGTTTTTCAGAGTGTGTCTAATGTCGTCTGGCGGTATGCATGTGCAGCGGCAGTAATGGGTTATAATAAGACAGAAGAGTAAGAAAAGGACAGGTTCTGCAGCTCAGAGCCGCAATTTGGCACGAAGGAGGAGGAAGAAGAAAAGAGTCGGGGGAGTAAAGACATCATCATACCGATGACAAAGGCCTCTTTTGACAGCGCTCCGTGCTCGTCGTACCAGGGAGGTCGGCCGGCGGTGTAGATGGTGCGTGTGCCCGTGCGGAGCAGAGGAGGCTCAGTTTGGCTCAGTGAGGTAGTGCTCTTCCTGCGAGGGGCCCCGGCGGGGGGCAGGAGCCGGTCCAACGAGTCCTCCCCGCTGCCACTGCAAACCAGCACAGAGCAGAGCGGGTTACAGCCTGCACACACAGACGATGATGATACATCTTCCTCACAATTTAACTTCACAAATCTTTCACTATTATTATGTCATATTAAAACGGATGATAGTTTCACACAACATGCTTACACACAAATGTTGTGCATGAATGCCGAGTGTTTTAAAATATAAAATATGGCAACGGAGTTAGTGGTTTTTCAATAAAAACTTTTTTTAAGTGTAATTTAAAAATGGCCCATGTCTCCAAAATACTGTCAAACACCCTGTTTGTCATTTAATAGAAGTAAAATATCTTTACAAGAGTGGAAGTTAGCATCCAGACAGAAGATAAAAAAAGCTATGAAGTCTTTGTCAAATGTTGTAAATTGTACAAAATCTGCATGAGGGAGGACATGAACAGAAATTCATTCAAGAAAGAAAAAGATTTAAGAAAATTAAAATATGACATATTTCTGTCTGACTGATGGCAAACTGCACTGCAGTGAACATGCAAACATGGACGAGGATGTAATTTTTAACATACCAGAAACCTGCAGAGCAAGAAGAAAACATCTTGATGCACTTACACAAACACACTGTTGTTGAGTGAGACTGTTTATGAGTTTTCCTGCTGAGCAGTGGGCTGCTGGGAGGTCAAATCCAGCTGCTGTGCACTTTGAGTATTTACATTTCCTGTCGGTCTTGACAGAAGGAAATAATTTCCTGGTTTTACTAAAACATGACAATTTGCAGCTTCTACTCTATTTAAATAAAGTAACTTGAATATTTTTGTGGTCATGTGCTGCCTCAACATTAATAATGCATTAGGTAGTGCTGGGCAATATATCGATATCATGTTGATATCATGACATGAAGCCAGATATCGCCACAGATCCTGAATATTTTAATGATATGACAAAAGTGTTGCCTCTCTCTGGTTTTTAATAAATGTGCTCTTGACCTCTCAAATGTGGCTTTGACTTAAAACTGAACATTTAGCCCACGTTAGACCAGAAAATACAGAGGTTCAATACATCCTGTTTTACCACTCAGCCTGATAGATGATCTTTTGTCCATATTGTCCAGCTTTTGCATGGTAATAATAATCATCAATAATAATAAACTTTACATTAAAGGGCTCACCAAAGAAGGTCCACGAGAACATGTGGGAAACACCGGAGAAGTGTGTCTTTTCTTACAACATGGGCTAAGCTGATGTTGTCCGTTTTCTCAGACAGCGCCGACTCGCAATATTTCAATTCCACAAATCAGAAACACCACTAAAGTTATTAACTTCAGACTTTATGCTTAATCACTCAAAGAGTAGAACTGCCTTTGCATGCGAAAGAGAGCTGTGTAACTCATCTGCTTCTGCCTCAGGCCACAAGCTTATCAATCACCACTCGTGCTTATATAACAGTGCATGTTACACTGAACCATTTAATGCATGGACTGTTTCTCTGCATTAAGTTCTTTTACTTTTGAGCACATTTTCCTGATGAAATTGTAACATTTATATGCAATACTTTTAAATGTGGAGTTTTTATTTTCGGTGTGGTGTTTATATTTTACCCAAGTAAAGGATCTGAAAAACTTCTTACATCAGTGTCTCGATTGCATTAACGCCACAGTTTGATGCTCTAAGTGAGACGCCATGGTTTAGATCTCTGTAATTAAGATAAGGCTCTCACACCACTGTTGACTGAAGAACAAATAAAAGTCAGCTTAGCTTGTGCGTCACACTCTCTGATACCACATTTAGGGACTCCTGCGTTCCCACTGGCAGTAATTAGAAATCAAATTAGTAACTCTGCTTGTTCCTAAAGTGATGCATAACCAGGGATATGCACACGCGCTGTAAATGGAAGAGAGGACTAATGAATGCTTTGCATATCAAACCCCATGCAGTTTGAAAACTCTGGTTGAGGCAACCCTCTGCGGCTGAGCGCACATAAAAAAACCAAATCCCTGCAAACTGACCCAGATCCTGTGCTTCCTCTAACCTCTCAACAACCCCTGTTTACAGATTATTAATAGCCCACTTCCACGGTGTGTTTGAGAGCTTTCAGAGAGGAAAAAAAAAAACAGCCAGAGTCAGTCAGATCTTACCTGCAGTCAGACCTGAGGGACCAACAGCCTGAGATTCGGGCTCCTGTGCAGTTCAGCAGAGTCATATCTGCATCACACGACAACTTGCGACCCTCCAGCTTGCCTGTCACCGTGGCAACCAACCAAAACAACAAGCGCTCAGCGGAGCAACACTGACACTGACAAGCAATGGAAGTTACAGGTGTGTTTCTACTCTGTTCATCCTCACATCTGCATCTGTGGAGCCTGAAACGGTCAAAATCTGACCTCCTCTCATCTCTCCATGCTTCAGTTCATGTGTCCTCCTTTCTCTCTGTCCACCTCTTCCTGTGTTTGTGACAGACACTAAGAGGATCACCGTAACACTGGAAGCAAAGAGCTGCTTGGCTGGTATTAATAGAGGCACCTGCGAGCAAAAGCAGGACGGGACGGTCGTCTTCTGCTGATCCTTCCTCTTAGTTAAGTCACATGATCCTCAGAAACACCAGACACTGAGACAAATCTCACTGTGGCAGGACATCAGTGATAAATAGTGGAACAAGTCCATCAGTTTAAAAGAGCTCAAGGTGAACTTTTTAAATGTTTTTTGTTTGTCTGACAAACTTAAAGATTTTCAGTTTTCAATAAGAAACAGAGAAAAGCAGAAATTTCTCAAACTGGAATAAAACTATTTGCAGAGTTAGTCAGTGATTACACAACAGGAGGGAAATTTTTCAGTGTAATTTCTAATTTTTAGAGTTTTGTCATTTTGTGGTCTTGTAGGCTGCATTCCCGACATCTTCTCATTTTGCTTTTGAGTAAAAAGCTTTAATCAGCATGGCCTTTGTACTCACAACACTAATGATTGGTGCTCAATCTTTCTCTAAAACTTACTTGCATTACTGAATTTATTCAGTCAAAAATCACAAATGTTCTTCACATAACCCTCTGTTCTTTGACTCTTGGTTCAGGTGAAGAAAAACTCCTCCAGCATAATGAATGAAAAGGCCCATGTTTCAGGACAGACATGTGATGGTCGGAATGAGACCTGAAGGTGTGTCTGTGAAAACTCAACAGTCTTCTGAACAAATCAGACAAGAAAACAACTATGAAAGGATAATATGAAAAAACAGTTGAAAAATAAATGGCAATATGTAAAAGCAGCATTATTTCATTATAAAAATACTCTATCACAACTAAAAACCCCACAGTCAAATTTTATCTCAATAAAAGCACACACAGTGTAAATAAAGGAACTGAAAAAATTAAGTTCCTAAACACAAATAACATGAATATTTTGCTGATTAATTTAAGTATTCAACAGACTATAAATGTGTTAAAATGATCTTAAACTTAAAATATAATATAAAGGTGTTTTTTACACATATATGTTTCAAACAATATCCAGAAATCTCACTTACAGAAACCCTGGTGCTGTAAAATGAGTGTATTAGCATATTTTACATCTATTTTAAACACTTTTTTCTTAAGTTATGTATTTTCATAGGGAACTACTGCTACTTTTACCCAGTCACATGCAGCCTAACTGAGTTTTACATGCCAACAACTATATTCAAACTGGGCAATATGATGCTTAGCAGTAGATTTAAGCTTCAAAATTTAATGTAATTTAGTTTTTTGCATTTTTTGAAAGAAACTGTGTATAAATATGTTTTTGAAGGTTAATCAATAATTAAACAAATAGCTATAAAATCGACACAGGTTTAAAAAAGTGTCTTTAGTCACTGTGAACACAACGATGAGAGCCACAGCGTAAAGACAGAATAAAATTAAAGGTTTATTCTAAATTTATTTTAAAGATATTCTAGTGGTTTCTCCTCAGGGAGCCTATGACGCACGAATGTGTCATCATGCAGATCTCCGACTTTTCCGTGTTTCCAACGCATTTAATGAAACTACAGCTCACTATAGTCACTTTAATGTACAGTTAATTCTAACATCACAGCAGAAAGTGGTTTTAACTCAATAAAGCTGATATTAGAGACGAAAACATGTCAGATGTTTTTATCTCTTTGGAGGAGGAGGAGGAGCGGAGTGTCGGTGTGATTCGCGTTACATGAAGCGTCAGCACGTCGCTGCGGACGAAATAAAACTGATCAAAAATCGCATTTCGGCACAAATAATGAAAAACACAGGCAGAAAATGTTAGAGCATCATGTACCTGTCCGAGCGGCACGACAGGATCTTCCCGCACTCCGTTTCCATGGGGATCCTGCGACCTCGGAGCCGCCGGCATCGGCTGGTTAAAGCCATGATTCCTTCTTAACCGTGCTGTGGGATTATGGGAAATGTAGTTTATCATCACGTGCTTTCTGACAGCTGCTCTGATAAGGGTAATGCATACAATCCCGACCATAATAAGGCATTTTTGAACAACAACAAAAAAAAAGGTAGTGATGTTTTGATATTTTTATTATTTGTTATATTAATTGACATTAAAAAAGTATAACAGAGAGAGACAGAGGTAGAAACAATAAGAGAGAAATAATTAATAATGAATCACAAAAAAAAAAAAACTATAAAGTGACAGATTGTCATGGAGCTTCTTCATCACAGTTCATAGTCAGTCCATGAAGTTTATGTCTATGTTTGTCGTGCAGATGAGGAACGAAAAGCTGCCAACTTCCGCTTGACATTATTCTGGATGTCGCTGCTTGCTGGATGCATTTATCCCACATGTCTGATTCACATTGTGTATTTGTGTAAAACTCCCATGATTCCACAGCATCCAACTTCTTCCAGCAGCACTGCTATGATATCTTTCCAAAGGAACCTGTGAAAGGTGGAGAGATCTACACTTTTCAATTTTTTCTTAACATTTAAAGATAATATTAAATTGCTCATAGTGGCAGCAAGAAGTGCAGCATGACTTTAGAAAAAACCCAAAACAATTTCAAACTCTCTGCATTTAACTACACATGCATGTGACAAGAGCTGTGTTGTATATTATGTTATAACCGTTTATGGTTTAACTCCTCTTCTCTATTGATACCTTTGTCCTCGTATGGTTGAAACATCTCTGTTTGCTAATGTGGTATATTATGCTATGACCTCATGTGATCTGAAATGCTTTCATTGTACAAGGGCCACTGTGGCTTTGGCCAAGGGGGACAGAGGTTTTATACCTTTGAGGTATTTTCCTGTTATCAAGAATAGACGTCTTTGTACCAGTGTCACGGTGGCCAAGGGAGTAGATGTTTTATGGCATGAAGGCTTTTCCTGTTATCAGGAGTGGGAGCCGTCAAACGCAGGGTTCATGGAACGGACAGAACCTTTAAAAATCCAATACAATGACTGGAAGGGTTCCACCGGTTTAGAGTTGCATTTTTTGGGTAAGATGAAAGCTTTGCCAGGCCTTTATAAGTGAAATGTTTGATCTGTACAACAGAGATTCACATTGGCATTGAATGCTCTCTCAGGCTGTCCAGAATGCCCGATTGATGCTGTACTTTTTTGTAATAAACTTCTTTATATGCAATCAAGTCGGTGTCAGCGGAGATTTCTTCATCAACATCTTTACAGCATCACTACAGAAGATACCACAGCTGCATAATTCATCTCGTTCTAGCTTAGACCACATTAGACACCCCTTATATTTATGTTCTCTAAATTAATTTGCATTATTGTCTTTTTAATTGCATTAATACCCCTTAAAATTTCTGGTTAAAGCAGACTAAACCTTTTTTTTTCTAAGAAAGGTTTGACAGTGTAAATGCCAGTAAAGTGAGTGATGGTCATTTTCAGTAAGAACATCAGTAAAAATAATCAACATGCAAATCATAAAAAGTGACCTGCTAGAATTTTGGCTTGCATAACACGTTTCAGTAAAGCTAAATAAGTAATATTTTGTGACATACTTGTTTATACTTACAAAAACCAAAGTCTTAAATGCAATTTTCAAGCCTCGGAGGAGCTGGTAGGTGGAATCTGTTACATTTGGTAAGAGCTAAACTAACCGCCTGATGGCAGCAGCTTATATTTATTGCACAGACATGACATTGGTATCAATCTTTACATCGAACTCTTTGCGAGAACGTGACTGGCCATTTTTTCCAAACTATAACATCGAAGCTAAATTTTGAGAAAGCTAAACGCACACCGACCTTCACCTCTGCTGAGCAGCTGCAGGTTGCGTCCCTCCTCCTGCACCTGAAGCTGCAGCACCTGTTGCAGCAGCTCCTGCCGCAGTGTTTCTTGCACGAGGCCCATTCTCTCCAACTTCTCCCCATTTAGACGTAACAATGCACGGCCTGTAAACAAAAGCTAGAGAGCTCAAAAAACTAGTTTCGCTCTTATTTTGTAGAACATAGACGTCTTTGGATTGTCTTGGCAGAGTGACCTGTGATGGCGTGGTGGGAGAACGCCTCCACGTAGGTTAGGTAGTTGTGTGGACAGTGTTTCTTCAGCCATTTACAGACATCCTGTTGTGACCAGAGCACGACAGGGCGGATCAGGCTGGGCTGTGTCGGGCTTGTGTGATATATCCCATAATTGTTACTGGAACGAAACTGCAGACAGACAGACAGACAGACAGGATATATTACAGATAAATACAGAGAAGATGAACAGGAATCAGAAGAATCAAAGATTATCTAAAAAAGACAGAAGATTATAGACTTTCTTGCTAGGAGTTAGATGGAAAATTTGACATGTTTCACAGTAAGTAAGTAACACTACACTCATGCTACAGGTGCATCGCCATCAGCAGGTTGCAGTTGCAGCAAATAGACTTTGTTACCTTTAAACTGAACCAGGCTAGCTGTTTCCTACAGTTTCAATTCTTTATGCTAAGCTAACTTGATACTTGGAGCTTCATATATATTATAGACTAGGCCTTTCACTCAATCTGGTTTTCACTACACAATTATCATAAGCTCAAGAATTTACCATAATGATAATATTACTATACCTACTACGTACAGAACAACCCACTTTGGCAAAGCAAGAACGGAGAGGAACAGAAATAATTTAAGAGGAGCTAATACAGGCATAAAAGTGATGCCAGTCTTATCAACGCTCAACAAGAAAATGCACCATGATGAACTGAGATCTACAAGACAACACTGAAACTGCAGTTCCTTCACTTTGCAGTCTATTTTGTTGGGTGAGGGAACGATAGATGGGAGGCCTGCACCTATTTCTGTGTTTATTGTCTGGGCAGGGGCAGAATATATATGTCTGTCACCTCAGTTAAGAGTTATACTTGTTACACTTAATAACAGCATTGCATTAAGTCAAAACTATGAGCCACTGAAACTACATTACTGCTTATATGAGTGTAAAATCACACACTAAACACAAACCCTGTTACAGGAGCAAATACGTGGGTTTTCCAAAATGTCAAACTTTCCCTCTGAAGCAGCTTCTTGACATTTCCTCCTAGCTGGATGTTTGTTCCACTCACACCAGTCTTCTTCGCTGCACATGATGTTTGATCTCTGAAAAAACATTGCAGCTCGTTCAGAAACCTGCCGTGAAGCTTGTAAGCTGAACGCTCGGTATCGAACTCTTTCAGACTGACAAACATTCAGCAGGACAGATGCAGATAAATGAGTCTGCGCATGAGAAACTGACAAGATCAGTCTGCTATATGAGCGGGTTTGGATTTATTAATGCACATGGCCGTGACCATATGTGCATGCAGATCAAACGCTGAACTTTGTCTTGGAAGTTGTCTGGAAGATCAGCGTACATGCAACAGCAACAGAACAGACGGAAAAGCATGAAGGCCAGTGTGATCACGAGCTCCAGCTCTTTAATCTTTAGATGTACAGGATGTAAAACTGTGGAGGACTACTCAAACTGGGCCTTTGATCAGTCAATCGCTTTTAAAAATTCAGCAGTTTCAGCATTTCTCCAACTCAAGATTTTTCTCAGATGAAGGAAAAAAATGAAACAAGAAAGGCTGGCTCATATTTAAGACTCAGCAGGGCAAAATTTGTGCTTGAGGTGTGTGACAGTGTTTCGGAGTGATGACTCCATCTGAGTAAGTGTAGCATTTTAATGAATACAGGCTAAGTTCCAGCTAAAGAACATCATTACATTTAATTATATTTGATATGTATTTAGCTTCTGATAATACTGCATCAATATTGTGCATTTTACATTGTAAGTTTTTATAATTTTTCTTTAAATTGTATTAATAATATATTAAATATCTGCACACCTACAACTCAGTGTCCATTACACGATGTGATGAAACATTGTTAGCCGCATGCTAATGGAGCTGCTTTCAAACTTGTCACATCAAGGATGCTACTCTCATACTGTGCAGCAATAAATTTGAGAGCCATTTTAATGCCACTGAGATGTTTCTAACATGTCTAATAGGAAGCAAACATCTCTCAGTTCATGAAAAATTAATTGTTTTGAATGTGTCAAACAGAAAGTGTTCAGATTGCAACACTGAATCCCATGTCGCCATTTCTGCTTTGACTGCAAGTGATGATTTTCATGACCAACTAATCTCGCAGTTATTTTCTCAACCAAACAATTAATTGTTTGGCCAATTAAAAAAACATAAAAACAAATTACAAATTCAATCATCACACATTCTTGAAGCTAAAGTTAATAAGCAAAAAGCTTGTATTGGTTGACCAACGGCTCAAAAATCCATAATTATTATTCAAATATGTCAAAATAACAGTAGAAGATCCTCTCAGTTTATATGCAGTAATGAAAGAATTATTGGCATTCTTGCTTGTTGGTTAGTTTATGATCAAAATATCTACCATTTCGTATCTTTCCACAGTTCAGGAGAGACTATGAGGAAGACTATGATGATTTTTTCAACTTTTAGGCAGTTTATTTTCAGACTAACATGTAACCTAATGAGGGGTGTTGGGTTGCAGTGTAAAAGACTGGGGAAGAGTCCAACACGTAGAAAAACAGTAAACAAAACTTATTTGAGAATGAAGAACTGAAAGTACAGTGTACATGTTGCAGTGCAGCTCATCTTCTAAGCACACAGCTCTGGTTAAGTTTATGTTCCTCAAAACAAAACTAAACCAAACACGACATTATGTGCATCTAAGAGGATTGAAACAAACAAACCACACATTGTATACAACTCTGTTATCAGGCAAGCACAGTTCTATGTTTGCAGCTTTAGCCTCAGCTCATTACCGCCTTAAAAGAGACTTTCACGAGGTGAACACAAAGGCAGGAGTTTTCTGAATAGTAACTTTGGGTTTTTTTTATAAACAAGGCCAGTTTACAACTAAAAATGGAGGTCTGTGATGACGGCAGTGGCAGGACAAGCAGACAGAGGTGTATCAGGTAATAAAATGAATATCATCTGAAAAATCTAATTCAAAAAAGAAGAGAATTGTTACTAGAAGTGGATCTGATGGTGTTTCACATAGAGATCTATTGAAGAAAGGCTATGCAAACTGTTTATTACTCTGCAACAACAATCATAGACCGTGTAACATCTTGTGGTATCAAATTAAATGCTGTTTCTTTCTGCTCCCAGTCAACAACACAGAGTTACTGCAGCCTTACACGAGCGTTTGAGGACGTGTGCTATTTAAAGCCAGGCTAAAACGCTGTTAGAGCCCACCAACCCGCTGGGGACAGAGCAACTCCCATTCTCTGCAAACAAAGTGCCCATTTGCAACAATGGGTGGTGACCAGCTGCATTTACCACTCTACAATTCCTTCCTTCAGACTGCACAGAAATCTAAGAGGAGAGTTATTGAACACCAGTGAGGAATGTTTTGATGTATAGTCACATTGATAAAATGATAGAAGACATTTTTTTAAGTGATTTCTTCAGTATGCATTAGAAATTTTAGTCTCGATTGACTTTTATTGAGGAATGCATTGAGAATGGTAGTGGAAAAATGAGCTCTTATGTCACAAGACGCCACCATCACAAGTCATATAAATCAGAATAACAACTCTCAATTAAATATTGAGAATTACTTTGAATTGATCAAATTACATTTATACAAACTGAGTGCATGTAATTGAGGATTTTGCCATTAAAAATCATAAAGAAAATTTTATATTCCTTCTGTGAGAGAAAATATAAATATGTCTGCACCTTTTGAACATGTTTTTTCCATTTTAAAGCTAGAAAAGCTGCCATGTAGGTGCAAGCTTCCAGTCAAGGTGAAGTTTACCAGACAGGATTTCGAGGAATTCAGTTAAAGGTATTACATGTATTTTTTTATTACACTGATTCCAGTGAGGACACAGAAGCACAGATGACTGATAGAGAGCTTTATCATAGTGCAACGACATTTACCTGAAGCTCAATATCTGCAAAACCAAACAGCTTCTGGTGGACTACAAATCCTAAACATGGATGTTTTCTATTTTAGCAATAACAATCTGATCACACAGAGGCTGCATCAATCAGATCATCGAAAATCACTGTCAGTCAGTAATTACAGTTTCTGCTAAGTACACGTCAAAGCAAACACAGAGTGTTTCTAAATGTTCTGATTTCTCAACAAAATGTACTCAGTTTTAATGTCGAGTTTGCTTATAATCAATAATAAGCAGAATGAACATATCTCCTTGACTCTGAGGGATGAATAAAGCCTATGGAGTATCACTCATGTGCTGTTGGACATGTTGAGCTCATGTAAACGTTCAGTACCTGCAGGGCCTCTGTGCCCGGCTGCTGCAGGAGCTTCACTGTCCTGCCCCCTGCTGTTTTCTGTCCACGCCCATCATGCCAGGTTAAGTTCCCACCTGTCCGTCGACTCAGCTGGTGCTTGAAGTCCTCAGGCAGAGCCCTGTACTCCACAGCTGGCCTGCAGAAACTAAAACTAGAAGCCGCTGGAGAGATAAAAGCGGGAAGTACAATGATTAGACAGCCGGATTTGCCTGTAACCACTGACAGTGTAAAAACAGCATGACGCATGCTCTGCAAAGGAACTACCTCACTCTGCGTGACTTGAAAACAAAAGCGAGACCTGAACCCACCTGGGCTCATTCAGGTAAGTACCTGCTCGCACATGCTCTATTGATACTGAGCAGGCGTGAGGCAACGTTAAAACGTATCTGAGGCGGGACAAGCTCCTCTGTAATTCACACAAGTCAGCGTTTCTATACCACTGTTAGGCTTTTGTGCTTTTGTGCAGAGCTTGAAGGTGAATGTCAGAACTGTGAGATGAGCCACTTTCTCATGATTATGAGGAGGCCTGCAGGCAGACATCCAAGCCCACTCAACAGCAGGTGGCTTCCCAACATCCAGTAATTAAAGAAAGTGTGGAACTATGGTAAACACGCTGTTACTGGCACGGATCCTGGCATAAAGCCACAGGTCATTACTGATTCATGTGCCAGATTGGAAGAATTTTCCTTCCGCGTTTGAAGCTATGGGTGCAGCTGTGTTTGTGTGTGTGTTTGTTAACGCGCATTTTCAATATCTTAAACTGACTAAGAGAATTTGAAAAGAGGACAGAACGAGAGAGACTGCCGCGGGGAGACGAGGGTTTGAGGAGATGAAAGAGCGTCTTTTGGTTTTGTAGCTTTGTGCCTCTCCTTTCTGTCACTCAGTGTCTCCCGCTGAGAGCGCAGCAAAGCCGAGTCCTGCAATCATCAAGGCAAACCAGCGGCATCAGATGATTATGAATAAAACTCTGCATGTGATTTTTGTTTCTTTGAGGTGTAACTCTGAGACTCTGTACGTATGAACTCTCCTTCGCTGTGTTATTACTCCCCCAGGCTGCTGCTATAAACACAAATGTGCCTCTTCCTGGATTAAATGCAGATAATTAAGACCACTTCAGACAGTGTTTTTACTTCCTTTAGTTTTGCCTGTTTATGGGAGGAAAAAGTCCTCATTAACCAACACACATATAAATTGCCAGCACTGGGTAAAAAACACTCTTTCATGAACAAAAATCTTACTGAACATTCTGTGAAATGTCTCCGCCTGCCTGGGCTATTTTACACTTTGGTTGAATGTACACTGTAGATTAAAGCTCCTATTTATAGGAACTAAACATTTCTGACTGTGACACATAAAGTAACACATAAGCTACACCACATTTCATCAGGATTGTCCCTTTTTAATGAAGAAAATCACATACAATTCTGCACAAAAGGGGCTTTAAATGGTAGCTATTCAAGTATCAGTAGGTTAAACTGAATTTAAGCAAAACAGGGCTGCAACCAACAATTATTTTCATGAACTACTGATCTGCTGATTTATTGAAACAATTTCATTGTTTAGTCCATAAAATGTCAAAAAAATGTTGAAAAAAATGCTCATCAGTGCTAAAGTAACCTCTTCAAATAGCTTTTGTCCAAACAAACAGCCCAAACCCTCAAGCATCTTCTTTACTATCATAAATGTCGACTACATGCTCATATCTGCATTTAAGAAACGATTAATCGAACGTCTGATCAGATGGCAATTCGTTTTCTTTCATCTACTCATCGAATAACTGCAGCTCTAAGGCCAAAACTGACCAGCACAAGTGTCCCACCATCAGACTGGTCATACTGGTCCCTTCTGATGCGCTGTCCGTTTCAGCACCAAGTCACTGACCACCCTGCGTCCTCGACCCCCCCTTAAAACCTCCTCAGTGTCCCTGCTGTCGTTCATACAGCTCTGAATTTAAATGTACCAAACCGAGCTGTGCGGTTTTCTCTTATTTCCTGTGATGTTAGAGGGATTTAACGAACTAGGGGGAGTTTAAGCTGTTAATGCAATGCTTTGACCTCACAGTGTTTGCACTCTCGCATACCAAAGTGTGAGCACAGCAGGCGTTTTGTTAGATGCGACCAACTAACATGCCTGGAAAACCGGTCCTGCAAGTATCGAGTCAAACAAACCAACTAATGGCAAAAAACGTGGTTTAATTTGACATTTAAACTACGTTCATCTAAGCCTGTTTAAAAGACCACACGGGGGAAAGTATGGAAATATAACCCGCAGAAAGCAGCTTACCGTCCACAGCCATGGTGTTTCCGTGCCGAAGTGGGTCTAGTCAAAGTCTCCCATCGTCTCCGGTGACCGACACACAAGCTGCGGGGTCCTGCTCCCGCCTTTACCGCCTCTCCGCCCCTCTGCGTTGTGTTTACCGACAAAAAAAAGTTTCAGTGAGGTCTGAGAAGAGTAACGACGCTCCACATCCTCGCGAGTCTTTCTGGTCTGACTGGGGATAAAAAAGAAATGCCCGAAAACCAGCTCGCGTCCTCCAGCGGTGTCATCCGCCGCCGCCGCGTCTGTGACTGAAGTTGCTCAACACAAGACAGGAATGTCCTCGAGCAGCTGACTGACTGGTTCCGCCGGCTGGGCTCGAGCGTGTGCGTGTGTGCGCGCGCGTGTGTTGCGTGTATTTGTGAGCTTGTGTGTTTGTGTGTGTGTGTGTTTTCTTATGTGTCGTGAGAATCAGACGCGCGGCTTTTTCTCAAGAGCCCGCATGAGCGCAGCGAGCTCAAAGTGCAGCCCCGGGCCCTGTAATTAACGCAGCCGGTGGAGGCTCTGAAAAACAGCCGGATGAAAAGGCTTCTCATCACTGCAGCATCCAACTTAAGGAATTCCCCTTTGCCTTTTCTCGAAGAAAGGGAGCTCTGTGCGCGCCTGTGGGCAGTGGGCCCTCTCTGCGATGGACCCTCTTTGTGGGGTTTGTCCAGAAGAGCTGCAGGACATCAAGACAGACATCAGTGAGCACGGATCCCACTTACTTGGTCATATATCCCACAGAGACGGATGACTGTGGATCCTGTGACCTGTGATCTCCAGATCATGAGCATCACAGCACCAAAAAATAACCAAAAACTAATCATAATGATTCAAAAAGAAATTAAATGTTTTTCTTCTTTTTTCTACTTCATCTTGGTCTTTTGCAATTAATATTTTTTACTTTCCACCTAAATTTGAATACATTCATTCATGAAAAAGAGGTTCTGAGGGAAAACTAAGCTGTACGTAGAACACTACTACAAAAAAATTAGAGCCATCATTTCATCATTGCATAAAAGATGTTGCAGAAGAGAAGAAGGAGAAGAATGGCTTTTCAGACAGAAGTAGGACCCTATCAATGGAGCCAATTAACAAAATAATCCTGTATATTAAGAACTATACCGCTGAGAGCAGATATCATGACCTCTACTTAACTGAGTGCTTTTTAAATGACATTTTTTCAAATGTAACCATTCACCCCACTGAGCTCCATCATCAGTGTGTGGAAAAAAAGACTTCCCTTTACTGGTAGTAAGTATTCGGCTGCATGTTGTTTATCCAGCTAGAAATCTTTCTAAAGCTGTAGGGAGGAGCTGAGGGATTACCAATGAGAGGTCTTTACTGAAATGCATTTTATGGGTCTTATCTGAATAGTCATAAATATCTCAAAATCTTCAGGCTGATCTGGTTCAAATCTGGTTTAAAACAGCAAACAGAAATCTGGCACTGCAGCTGTCTGCAGCTGTTGGGAGTTAATAAACTGGACCTGCCAGAGGAGAACAGACTTCCTGCACAGACTAGAACATGATTGACTTCCTGAGGCAGATTTTGGTGAGGGACTGTCATGGTAAAGTGAGTGATTATGAACCTGAAAAAATAACACAGCGGTGTGCACTGGATCAGGCTGAGAAGTGTGTGCAGGTGTTCTGTTGTGCACTGACAGATGTTTATCACAGAACATCTGCATACTTTCTTATTACTAGTTTAATGACAATGTAGACGTCTAAATACACCTAAATTAAAAACAAGAGATTTTTGCAAACATCTTAAGTTGAACAACAGAAATATTTTCATGATCAAAATGCAGATAAAAGCCACAATTGGTGAACTGCCCCCTAGTGGACATTACACTTATTTTCACACATACAAATTACATCACTGTTGTGAGATATTAAATTAAACACCATTTAAAGATTGTGCAAACACACAGATATAAAATATCTGCTCCAGATGGGAATTTTCAAATGAATCCTATGAAATTTTGGGAAATATGCTTATTCATTATCTTATAAGAGTAAGATTATAAAATAGATACCACAGATGGTGGAGGAAGTATTTACTTAGCTAAGAGCAGCAATATTTTCAGGTAAAAAATTCTGCTAAAGACCTACTGGGTAGTATTTAAGAAAATGTACTTAAAGTATTAAAGATAAAAGCAGTCATTGTTCCGACTGTTTACAATATTATCATCATTATTATTATTATTTGTCTCTACTGATGTGTTTTTTATTAAAGTTACCTGAATTAACTTGGAAGCATCCAGCAGTCTTCCCTCTGTATAATAGTGCAATTAAATGATTAACTTGACTCATTAAAGATGCATTGTGTAAAATTCAAGCACCAGTTACAGAACGATTCCTGGAAGTCAAAATGGTAGAGTGTACTTTGCGTACAGGGTTGATGTCTGGATTAAACTGAGCACTGGAAGTACAAGAGTGAGAGGGAGAGTCATGAATGTTGACTGAAAGACATAAAACTGTTCCCATACTGCAGAGTTAAACTTGGGCCGCCTGAGTGAAAACCAGGAATCCTAGCCAACCATATGGAAGCTGTACATCATAAACACTGTGCTTTATTATGTCACCCATAAAATAAGAGTTGGTCAAAAGATTTGAATCAGATCCCACTACATTTTTCTTTTAGCCACACTTCCTCAAAGTCAGTAGGGTTAGAAAAAGGATTTGCTCTATTCAATTGTTGTTTTTAATATTTTTGTAAAAACAGAAGTGGATGTGTGTGCTTTGGAGCAGTGTTGCCTATGAATTTTCAGACCCTCCTTAGCAAATTTCAATATAAGGGACCAGTGACAAATTTAGTGACCTACTTAGATCATCAGGGAAAAGGCAAGAAATAATTCAAACAGGTTATATTGTTATCTATTCCTAGACATGCTGTTTAGAGTAATGTAGTCCACCTCTCTTCTTCCAGCAGCACAAGTCTCTTTCTTCTGTTGCATTGTGTGCAGGCAGTCTGTAGGGGGCGTATGTGGGGTTTAGAGTGTGTGTGTGACCCTGCTCTGCTCCTTGCAGAGTTGCAGAAAACTTCTCCAATCTATTTGATGCACTTGCACTAAAACTTAATTACGTATAAACACCGCAGCTCTCATGCCATTCAAGTGTTTTATGAAAGACTTTCCTAATAAAAATAATTCAGCAAAGTTGTAAAATGCTTTTATTTCTGTCACAGCGTAAATAGTTACTCATTCATAAATAGCTTTTTATTTGAATAGTTTGATGGAGTAAAAATTTAATTAGTCTGATCCTGTAAATTTTTAAATAGTTTTTTGATCCAGTGAATATTAAATAGTTCATTTGATGCACTTCCTCCCTTGGTAGATTCTGTCCAGCAGTTTTACTCCAAATAAATTATGTCTTGCTGTGGATTTGTGATTATTTGGCTAATATTTCTCTATTCATATTTTATGTAGCTTGAGATGAGCTCTGACTTGCTCCAACTGTCACAAATACTAACGTACTATGTAAATGCATGCGTAATGACATCATTCATGTGCAATGGTTAAGTTCTAGCATAGTTCTAGCATAGTCCTAGCATAGTTCTAGTTCTAGCTTTTGGAGCTAGAGCAAGTTACTTTCATAGGAAAAGAGTTGGTAACACTGTTCTGAAGTCAAATGAAAAAAGCAGAGTGCTTCTCTGTGGTGAGGTTAATGTTAATCCTCTACACACCAACAGTCCACCTACAGGCAGTTTCACCAAATTGCCCGATTAGACCCATTCATAGGATGATCTCTGTACAAACATCATCCGATTTACATCTCAATCACCCCTGTTTTGGTTTCCTTGTACAATTCACCCCTTTACATATACCAGCTTCTTATCTTTCAGTTAAATATGACACTAGTTAACTGGAGGATGACCTTAGCTTAGCATAAAGACTGTTTCAGCTAGCCTAGCCTTATCAAAAGCTAGCCTTGCTTTAGGGCACTGAGGGGTAGCTTTGGACCGACTCAGACAAACAGTGTCCCTGCGTTTGCAGAATGCTAAGCTAACTGACTGCTGGCTTCTGCTTCATATTAAATGCACAGACATAAGGGCACAAGATAGCAAATATGTGTGTTTCTCAAAATGCCAAGCTATTCCTTTCAGGCATTTAAGACATTGCAGTGAACATAGTATTTAAGTAAAAATCAGCTTCAAATATAAAGATTTTGTTAAAAAAGATATATGAAACACTGCAGTTACTTTGTTTTGACTGATTTTGACATGAAATATTTCTATCAGACATTAGGGCTTTCCACAATACAATGACAGAACCTGTGGTTTGTGAGCAATGCAAGAAAAAAAAAGTGCATTTTTGTTTTCTACTGTGAATTTCAGTAAGACAAACTCCCCTTCTCCTCCTTTGTCTGGTTCACTTCGCCTGAACTCTTCAGACAAGACAGGCTTTCAGCGGAAATCTGCAGGGAGACAGTTATATGGACTCCTTTGTGTCTGATGAATTTATTTTCCCTGTTTTTTAAGTCACTTCAAAGACATCTCCAGATAATAAGCTGCTTCTCCGATTCTTGAGACATTCAGGTAATACTGCATAAAACGTGCTTGGACCTTGCATTTAAAAAAAACAAAAACCTCAGATGCCGGCATCATACAAGTAACAGGTAGCATGAGGATAAAGAGAAGGTGGAGGGGGTCTAGCACTGCTAGTTACAGCCCCTCTCGTATCCCAACAGTATTACAATTTGTGATGGCATGTCTTCCTCTGTGCCTTAATGTCCTGATTTACCACTCCGTCTCTGGATTTATAAGAATCAAAAGATGCCAAGAGTGGATGCAAGACAGCACTCCCTGCTGTTTTTGATATTGCATCAGGTTATTGATGTTTATTTGAAACAACTCCGCAGAAAAACAAAACAACATCTGCCAGACATTCCTCTCCATTCTCTCACGCTAATGCTTGAATTACTCACTGTGAATGTCCCATTCGCCACTAATTACCACCTCATTGGCTCTAGCCCAATTTTTCAAAACAGTGGTCGTCGTAGTGGTAGTTGTGATATAGTTTATAGCAGCTAAACCACAAACTGCACATTGGACTGTAAACCCAGCTGACTGGTTTGACTGTAATTGGCAGGCTGTGGATTTGTTTCTGCACGCCTCTGAGGAAACAGACAGTGGAGCTCTGGAGCTCCTCTTAAACTCTAAGCATGGACACATTTGGCCTGGTTAGCACGCTAAAAGATGAAAGGCATTGCTTGAATTAATAGTTTCCACAGGAGGGAACATCAAAGAGCCTCAAATATTAATAGTATACATTTGAGGTTCACTGCAGCTGCCTTTTGTTTTAATGTTTAACAAAGAAATTCTTTTTCATCAATTATTTTTATGGTCATTCCACAGTGATTTAGAAAGTTCTGCCCATCCTATTATTTCTAGTCCAATATTAAACAAATTGCACTGTAACACCATGGTAACAAGAGAGATTTACTAGTTGACTTTGGTAATTTGTGTAAGCTTTTGATAAGGACAATGAGATAGTATCTAGAAGAAAGGGTAGAGACTGAGATGACAGTTTCCCCTCTTAACATCTAGCAGCAGTCACCACAAGGGGGCAGTC
>JAPZDY010000002.1:21396113-21409044 GCA_029783645.1 Ctenochaetus hawaiiensis | reverse complement strand
AATTCACGGAGAATATGTAACACACACACACACACACACACACACACACACACACACACACACACACACACACACATACACACACACACACAGACACTCACACACACACTCTGAACAGGGTGTTTCCAGGTAGAAGGGGTGGGACCTGGCACAAACAGGATACAGGAAATGAGCCTAAGCCTAAAAAGGCTCAATCAAAAGACCCTTGCAAAATAATGGACACAAGGTTTCTCTTGTTCCAAATGAGGTCATGTTACAATGATCTCAGCAAAACATTTTTCAAAACTGTCTGGCTATAAATGTGGTCTGCATATGTATATGTATGCTAAGTGGCAGAAGATGTATTCGGATCGTCCATTAGAAGTAAAAGCCCTAAAATAAAAAAAAACAAAACATCGGTTTAAGCGCATTTAAAGAACCAGACATTCTCATTCTAAAGAGAAATGTGACTGGCATACACTGTGTAACATTAGACTTTTGATACTTCAGTTCAACTATTGGAGTGATTAAACAGAAAGTTTGACATTAATAACTGTTGTGGTACTTCTGTTTCAATAATTCTAAATTACTTAGTCAACACAGACTGAGAAATCAGACAATATTGGCCTGCATGCAGTCACCCAGGAGTGCAGATTTGAACTCATCCAACACCCGTCCGTGTCACCTGACTCAGCTTCCTCAGGCTGATTCCTCTCCCCCAAGACTAAGAGGAGCTCAGTGTTTGCCATTTTGACGGTGATGATGATGTCATAACTGCTGCGGAGCATTTTTATGGAGCGTTTGTTTTTCTAATATTGGGTAATTTGACGTCTATGGGCCTCAAACAGAAACTGAAACAAAACCATCTGGGATGTTCAGAAAGGAAATTTATCTTTTCATAAACTTTTTTTGTAAGGGGCAAAATTGTTGGGAACCACTGGCCTCATATTTAACAATGTACTAAATTTTTTGGTTGAATATATTTACTTAAGTAAATATAGCTTAACTATAGCTGTGAGACACAGTAAATGTAATAAAAAGAACAGTACATTTCTGTAAAAATGTTTCGTGCAACATATGTGTAAAGTGGCCTAAAATCTAAATACTGAAGTGCATGAACCTAAAAATTGTACTAAAATACTTTCCACCACTGCATAGGCCCAGAAATGTCAGCCACATCAACACAGACCTTCAAGCTGTTGTTCAAGCAATAAATGGAAACAGTGGTATTTTGATTGCGCCGTCCTCGTCCACTTTCCTTTGGCCTGTCTGCATACTCACAGACAGCCTTGTGATCCATAAAACGAATAATAAAGCAGATTTTTACCTTGTAAGAGAACGACATACTCATTCTACTGCTGCCCTGCGTTCTCCAATGTAGGTACTGGAAAGAAAAAGAAAATATAATCAACAGTTTTAGAGGCCAAAAGGGGGATGATCAAAGCTTTTAAAAACTTTACCTTAGTAGAGGTTTTATTTAAAGGTTTTGACTTTTATTTTGAAAAGTTTTCTGTTTGTCCTTCAAAATGCGATAACTTTAGATTCCATGTTTCAGTAGGAAATTATTAAAGTGAACTGAACGTTATGAATACATGCAGGTAAAATGTGTCTCCGTCTAACTGACCTTTCAGTGGAAAGTGTTTTAACTGAACAACAGCAGAGCGGCTTCTTTCTATACTCAGGGCGGTGAACTTATTCCACTGTACAAAGACTTGTGTTGTGTATGACTGTGTGGGCTTGTGGGGCAAAGCACTCGGGCATGGGTGTGCACTGTCACACCCTTCAACACAGCCTATTTATTTTTATTTGTTCCCGTTCCTGGAGGTTTGCTGTTAGGTTGGGCTTTAAACTGTGTGTGTGTATGTGTGTGTCTGTGTGTGTGTGAAATGAAAGAGCTCAAGATGTTTCACAGATTTCACATTATGGACCACCAAACCATCAATTTTTCTTAAAAGAACAGAAAGTGTTTTTTTGTTTTAGCTTATTAGATATGAAGACTTTCTGCTTTTTTTTACTTTACATCATAAATTCAACATATTTTAATGTTGTACTGTTGATCAAACAGAACAAAACATATAAGAATGTCACTTTGGCAGCAGTTGAATGTTACTACTGTTAGTACATTTAGTTACGTAGTGTATCAAAGTATAATTTTGAAGTACTTGTATTTGAGTACCTCCATTTCACGCAACTTAAAACTTCTACTCTTCTCTCAGCTGCAGCATTGGTGATCTTTACACATGAATGCATCAATATTTACAATTACAGGGATGTAATTTCTCTAATATGGGCCATTCAACTTTATGAGACCTTTTATTCTGGGCACTTTAGGTGTAATTTAAGGCCAACACTTGTGTGCTTAATTTTAAATGCTCGATTTTTACTTGTAAAACACTATTTCTACACTGTGGTGTTGCTACTTTCAGTTACGTAAAAAAGCTAAACGCTTCTTTCAGCACTTCATCATTTGTTCTGAGAAACTGTGATAGACATATTTTCTTTAACAGACTAGACGATCAATCAAAAACGAACAAACAAAATCAGTTGCAGCCTGTAATACAAGTCACATTAACATGACATCTTCATCTGAGAATGATGATATAAAAGGACTTTAACTAGATAGACTGCAAGCTGCAAATGGCTACAGAGGATGATAATGACAAGGAGGGCTTTTAAGCAGCGCCTTTTCTCAAGACCTTTTCACAGCAAACATTTTGACTTTTCATGTCATGAAAAGCTCAGGTGTCACAAATAACATTAATGAGGTCTTCCTTCTGTTCAAGTGTCTTGGTAAGTCGTGACAGTGTGACAGTGAGCTTACATGCACAACACCAGGACCCCAAAACTGAAGCAACTAATGAAAATCAGCCAACATTGATTTTATTAGTTACACTTGTGCTTTTCTTGCTATGACACATCAAAATGTTCTCTGTGAAAAAGACCTTCGCACACATGGGTTATTCATAATTCAGGATAAATCTGCTTCATACTTCAGAAAACAAACAAATTATTGTCTTGTCATCTACGATTTGTATTTATTTCCACTATTACCTAATATTATTACTATACTTCTATTTCGGGACATGGCTTGTTCTCTCTGGATGTGATGTGCTGTTTCCCTTCTGGTTTGCCGTGACGTCACCATGGGAAAATATGTGTACATTAGTTCATGAGACATCAGCCTCTGCCCTCATTGGTAGAGACAAACTTAAAACTAGATGTGTAATAAAAAAAAACTCAATCCGTAAAAAGTTGCACACAGACTGCGAAGGTGAGGGCTCTCCTCTCTCCTCCAGTGTCACTTTGGTGTGACTTTGAGGAGGTTGAGTGGGAGGAGATATGCAGATGGTGCCAGTGGAGCCCTATTAGTGGCGTCCGTAGACCACCAAATTCACAGTGGACTGTTGTCACACCAGCACAGTCCTGACACACACACACACAGCCAGCGTTAGGGTCAACACTCACAAGGTGGCATTCTGCTTTAGAGCACAGCCAAAAAAAGTTACGCTGCAGAGACTGAAGTCCTTTTTTTTTTAGCCTTTTTTGTGCTTTTTGAGGTATCTTGTTTTGAGGCCTGGCAGTTCACTTATTTCCATTTCAGTTGAATGGATTGGAATATTTAAGGTAATACTCGCCCTTGATGGAGGAATATTTTTTTCTTCTGTGAGATAATTTTCACCTCAGTTTGACGAGCCCCTTCACAAGCTTTTAACTTTGGATATTCAAGGATGCATTTTGGGATGGCTTTAAGTCCTTTTGTGTTCATGACTCTTTTTCTGTCACTGGTGGAAACCAAGTTCTACAGACCATTCCAGTTCAACCAGTATAAAGCTGGGCCAAATCTACACTATGACCAAGGAAAGCCCACTAGCAGACACAAGTAAGTTCTGTTCCTCTATTTTTCTATTTATCACATCTACATGACTCAAGGTTTTACTCTATATTTAACTTTTACTGACAACATCGAGAATTTTTAAAACCAACAACAAAGCAAAATGTGTCCCATCTCCTCTGTCCTTTCTTATCTCCTCTCTCAAAGGAACCACTGTGCCTATGTAGTTGAGAAGACAGTGTCCTTTACCGTGCAGGATGGGGCAGCCCCATATGTAAAAGCTGAGTACAACAAGTGTTCCTGGGGTCACAAATGTCCAACTCTTCAGTGAGTATACAATAGTTAAGTCCTGTGGATATTTAGTCCTTGTTTTTCCTTCATATGAAAAGCAAAATTAACATCACTTCAGGGTACAATTTACCACAGTCATGTTTATGCTTCTGACTCATGGTTGGTTGTCTCCCTCAGGTATCGTCTGATGTACAAACCACTTTACAAGGTGGCACATAAAACTGTCACAGAGCTGGAGTGGCGATGTTGTCCCGGGTTCTCTGGTTATGGCTGTATGGAGGGACATCCATTTTACCAGCACCCTATGAAAATGATGCCACCATTCAAGGGCCCATCAATGAAAGGCCCGCAGTTTCAGGGCCCACCATACAAAGGTCCTATGTTCAAGGGCCCACCTATAAACACTGTTGTGAAGGCCAACCCATGGAGTCAACCCAAAGGACCTCCCACCGGTGGTTTTAACTCTTATCCAATGCGCCACTTTGGGCCTCCAAGGTCCTCCTCCTACCCAGACACCTCCTTCGAGCCTTATCCTCCTGAGCCAGAGCCACTGCCAGACCACCAGGAACAACATCACACAGAACATGAACAAGAACATGAGAATGGGCAGGACCTTGAGGAGCAAATACCAGAGGATATCCCTCCTCCTCCCTCTGGTGGTGAAGAGCCTGAGGGTGAGGCCATAGGTGAGTCCTTATTTCAAACAAAATGATCTTTTTTTTTTGGTTTTCTTAAAACTGTCGATTAAAGTCACACTAGATAAGCGACAAAACTGTGCATACCACATTTTTACATGAAGTAATATTAAAGTAATATACTAAGACTGTTTCCTTTTGAACAGTGTACTATTTTTGCCCAATTATTTAAAGCATTTCTTTCTCTCTTTAGGTCAGGCTCTAGACAGTGAGACAGATGAACGAATATATCGAATGGAGGAGGATGTACAACGCCTACACCAGGGTCTGGAGACCCTGAGAGGAACTGTGAATGGACTGGAAGATAGCCTACGAGCCTCTCTCAGAGAAGATGCCAATCGGATGCTGTCAGCTCTTCTTTCTGCTGCCCCTGGTCCTATTCCCGCTCCAGCTGTAGCCTCTAGTCCATCCAATGTAGCATTTGGAGAGATTCCCGGAGGAAATCCTGAGTCAGAGGGTCTTGATGGCAGACATGTGTTTCCAGGCCTTACAGAACTAAATAGAAAGGTAGAGGAGCTCAGGGCAGAATTGCAAGCCAAGACAGCAGAGCTACAGGAGCTAAAATCTACAGTGATGGGACATGAAGGAGCAATGAAGAAGATGTCAGATGACAGAGCAGGAGTCATATCAGACTCCACTCATAATCTTGACAGTAATACCCAGAAGTTGATAGATGCCAAGTTAAGTGTTGCCAGGACAGAAATTCTTGGTGGGTTTGAAAAGCGAGTGGAGAATGCGGAGGGCCGATGTGAGGAGAAAGCTGGGGATGTGCATCGTCAGTGCCAGAGGGAGCAAGGCGAGAGGCAAGAGCAGATGGAAGACACTCTGGAGGGAAGTACAACAGACTTGAGACGAGAGCTGAGAGACCTGCAGGCACAGATACATAGTTTGAAGGCAACAGAAAGCTGTTGTGGTACAGTGAATGGACTGGTTGAAAGGGTGCAACTGCTAGAAACATCAGTGGCAGGCCTCAACCAGTCCCAGGGGCACCTGAGAGTGGAGTTGGGTGGACACAAGGACCACATTGAGGGAATTCTTGAGGGGCGTCTGGCGTATGTCGAGGCTGCGCTTAACCTGACTGGACAGATTAAAATTGAAAAGTTTGAAAAAAGGAGGGCTATTCCAAACAAAGCTGAGAGGGGACAGAGCCTGGAGACCAGGATGGAGAGTAAGTTGAAGGCTCTGGAAGGCCGTTTACTGATGGCTATGGAGGAGCTTGGCAATGCCACTGCTCCTGCACTGCTAGAGGGTCATGCTGTTCCCACTCTGGAGACAGAGCTGGAGTCCCTCCGAGGCAGACTAGAGGTGGATGTGGACAGGGTGAAGAAGCACCTGAGCAGCCTTGAAATTCTTTGCTCCTCCTCATGTTCCTCACCTCAAAAGCCATCTGCCATCCAGGGAGATTCTGCTGCACCAACTGCTAAACAAGCAGAGAAGCAGAATATGAAGGAGGTACTTGACTTGCAAGATGATCGTTTAAATAGCCTCAATGTCACATTACAGTCCATCCTGAGAAATCTCACCTTGAGATACCAGCAAGAACAAGAAGAAGGAGATTATCCTATACAGGGAGAGCTCACAATACTTAAATTCAATGTGCGCTCAGTCAACCTCACCCTGAGAGGCGTCCAGGATTCCCTGGGGACAGTGCTCCACCAGGTGGGTCAAGCCAACAGCTCATGGCATGAGAGAGAGGCTCGTCTGGCCCAGCAGATAAAGGGTGTAGTCCAGCTGATGGGACATCAGGCCTCCATGCTTGGGGCAGGTGAGCGCAGACTGACCCGGCTTAAGGGTGAGCTGCAGGAGATGAAGAGGCGACTAGCTCAGGAGGTCCAGGGCTGCCGGAGCACAGCAATAGGGGTCCAGAAACAGGTAACTGAGGTTGGGGGGCGTGTTGCCAGTGTGGAGGACCAGTGTAAGGGCCTGAATTACCTGGCAGAGGACCTGGAAAGGATCCGGCAGGAGTTGGAGGGACACTCAAATGGACTCCTCTTGCAAGTCAATGGCACTCTGTCCAGCCACGCTCAGCAGCTGACTGAGCTGAGAGGCGAACTGAGGAACTGCACTGCCAAAGTGGAGCCAACACAGCAGAGTTTAGTTGATGGGGCAGAGCTGAGTCGAGGGGACACCTTCACTTTGAATTAGTTCAGTACATACAGACAATAAATTTTAAAAATGAATGAAAAAAAGGATAAATAATCCGCAGGCATAGTGGAGGTCCACTTAAGTCCTATCTTGTTATTTGAAATGTTGACATACAAAGGTTTTGAACCTGCACTGAGATAAGGATGGTTTTAGTTAGCTTACAGTTTTATGTGAAAATGGCAGCTAAATCCAACTGCACTAATTACACAGAATGTTGAATTCATGAAGGTGCTATGACAAACTGTTTTATTGTAATGAACAATTATTTAGCCACCAAGTGATTGAGAGAGCGATAAACAGCAAACAACAGCAAACTGCAGCTCTGTTTCTTTACTGTTTCTGTAAATCTTACAAAAATATTTCTTCTATGAACAATTTAAAAATGTTTACATGTTTAAGTTGTATTGATTTTTCTTATGTCTAGACAAGAAGTATACAAGATATGTTTTTTATATGGTTTCTTTTTGTGAGCATTAGTTGTATTCTATTTGTAATAATGCATAAAATGTCAGCATTCCCAGCTATGTACAGTTTAATTTAAAGGTTTAAATAAACAAGTTTTAAACTGGTCATGTTTTTGGTTAACATGCAAAAAGGTGTTGGATAGATATTAAAAAATGTAGATAAATATATGTGTACAAACACACACACACACACACACCTATGATTTTGGTGTTGGAATTGGATTGTTTTTAAGACAACACCAACACTAAATTTCAAAAAACGGTCACATTTCACAGTGGCAAGACGTGTTGATGCAGAGAAGAGGGGAGGCCACAAGAGAGCTATAAAGAAGCATAAAAACTGTTGATGGCTAGGGACAAAGGAGGCTGGACTTGACCGAAGTTATGCTCATGCAGAGACCAACTGTGTGCTTCTTTCCAAAAATCTAGTTAATGAGGAATGCTGTTGCTTGCCATAAGAAAATTACAAATTGCCATTATTGCCAAGGTGATGCAGAAAGACAAGGAGCATTTCAGCACAATCACATACATCCTATTTTCTCTCTTTCTCTCTCTGGGCTACAAATCAACCACACCAGCTGTCTGCACAGCACAGTCCTTCTTGGACGCAACAATAGGGCGATAGGTGACCTTGCTAATAACCCTCCCCTGTTAGTTCCTGTTCCCCTATCGGACAAACAACCATTAAAATGACAGCAATGTGGGAGATGAGCCCGCTGCTGTGTGAAAACCTTTTAGCCTGAGACATGTGGTGAATAATAACTAAGGAAATGCCAGGGAGAAAAAGGAGGGCAGACAGAAAAGATAGGCACCAAATTTATAGTGGAGAAACTGAGTGATGGAGCAATTTTCGAGACAGAAATATAAACCGAAGTAATGATACAAATTCATGCATGCACACACATGCATGCACATGCGGAAAGTGAGAGGAAGGGGGAGATATTTTACTGCTTCCAGAAGCAACCTTTCACCCATTACCTACAAACTAACATTCTTCCATTACTTAAAGCACAAAGCAATAAAAAACGTTAAAGAACAATAACTGAATAACAAAGTAGTGTTTATAAAACTATACACAAAATAATATTCCAGTTTGTCTTTTTTACACGGCACTAGTCCCACATTACTTCAAGTCTCTATCATTCTTTGGATTTTCTTATTTATTTTCTGTATTCCTCCCATGTCTCCTTAAAGTTCAAACCCTCACACAACCCCCCAAAACAACACATTAATCTTGTTTGTTTCCAACTAGACACTTGAGCAGAGAAGGCAGTCAGGGTCTTTGGTGATTTGTCTCCTCTGACTCAGAGTCTCTTCACTGCTCACTCATGAATCCCATTCTGTGTTATGCTTCCAGCACAGCCGCACACTGTCACTGCGTGGCCAAGGCAAGCTCCCACATCGGAAAAAAGGCGAAGCTGACATAAAGACAGAGGACAAAGAAGGAGGCTGCAGTCCTATAAATGTGAATCATCCTATATAATGTCCTCTGTTGAAGTGTGAAGTGAAATACGAGTTTTTGTCCTCATTATAGTGATGGTCAGAGAACGGACAGCGTTGATTACGGTTGGCTCACACACGAGGGAGCTCAGAGCTTCCTAATAGTGAGCTCCAGGATTGACATTTTTCAAGAAGCAATAACTGCATTTTTTTGTTCACCGTAATGTTCAAGTTTTTGTTGTTCTCATATAAACCCACACTACCAAACCACTGTGAAATTCAGCATCATGAATGTTTTTAATCATTGATAAATTCAAACAGATGTAGGTATGCTATGCAAGTGGTGGAAATCCTGTGTTTATGTACAAATCTGAGGTACTTTGCTTGAGCATTTCCATTTTATGCAGGTTTATATTTTTACTCTGCTACATCTCAGAGGTAAAAATTCCTACATTTGTCTGACAGCTTTAAGTACTAGTTACTTTTTTTAGATTCATTTTTTAAAATCTTTCTTTTCCAGTAAAAAAAATCATATATCTTCAAACTGCATTAGAAATTATTCTCCTTCTTAAGCCAAATAAACTCTTAAAAAACTCTCTTGGATTGACTGCAAGTTCTGTCGCCAAAAATCTGAAAACAATCTGTTTTCATGACTTCATAGTGATAACTGTTCTCACATAAAAACATATGAAGGATATAATGCTGCACTGCTGTAGATTAAAGCACCCAGTAGTATAGTTATACTGAGCTCAACCCCAAACATCTACAGCTTTAAAATGACACATATGCAATATTGTAGCATTATTATTAGTTCAAAAATATCAGATATAACAGTTAAACACTGGGACTGGAACCATTTTACTACAACATGATTACTTTAACTTTTGATAATTGAAGTGCATTTTGCGGATGATACATACTTTTACTTACGTAAGGTTTCAAATGTATGAATTTTACTTGTAGTGGAGTATTTTCACAGTAGTTCTTATACTTTTCCTTAAGTAAAGGATCTAAATACCTCGATGACTGTGCTGTATCAGAAACACAACACCTATGTCATGATTTTGTTGTTTCTAGATGAAAGATGGAGCCTTGAAATGCTGATGAATCCTTATCCAAACACTCTGGTATGTCTTGGCTGTGAGACTCTCAGACGATGGACTCTTGCCAGAGTTAAGTGACTATAAAGAATAATCTGGCTCAGTCCTCAAATTGGGGGGTAGATTGTTAAGACAAGCAAGAGCAGCATCAGGGAAATGAATCCAAGCCTATGGGACAAAGACCTTCCATAAAGATCTATAGTAAAAAGTGTTGCACATTAGAACTGAACATGCCTGGACTTCAGAGCATCAGAGCATTAAAGCAAAATGGTGACATAAATACAGATGCAGATATAGTGCAGTCTGAAACAACAAGCACTGGTTCCCACTCACAGCCTCTTTTACACTGTGAATCTTTTGAATCGGTATTATTTACACATTAGTCACTGACATTATTGCAACATTAGCATAGCAAGTAGCATTTCAAGTTTAAGATTGCTTGAGATGTTACTCTTATGTTGCTGCAAACATTCTGCGGTACATAATAAAAAAATCAAAATGCCTTTTCCTCAACACAACCTAGGTTGCAGCCTCATAAGACAACATCTTATGTTTAGCAGCTAATATATCAAGAGAGGATTCATGATAAACATAAGACATCTTAAACTTAATGGAGCATTTTAACATCTGTGGAAACACCCTTACTGATTTTTCTGATGCATGTTCTCAGGTCGCTACTAATTCAAATATAAGGTTAAAACCACAAGTTGCTTATGTTAGTGAAGCATAATAAATGAAAACAGAGTGAATGAGTCAAGCAACACGGCTCTGAATGGATATGACCACTCCATATTGTCTTTATTGATAAGAAAGGAAAAGATGTTCTGTAATTGTTTCTAATGATTCAACTGTTATTGAAGTTATTCAGTAACTGTTTTGGAGACTGGATTTTGCAATATGACAACTATATAAACAATAAAAAGACCTATATAGACAATAATGTTTTTTAAAAAAAGAAGTAAAAATAACTGAACTAAGCACCAGAGGATGTTGCTGACCTGCTGTTCATGTAATGGATGTAACTGTTTAAAGAAATCTGCAATAAAAAATCCTCAAATGCACTTTTTTGTTTTCCTCCTCATCTTTGGGCAGAATGAAGGGAAAAAAAGCACAAAAAATGTGTAAAAGATATCCATCATTCCTTATTCACATTTAAATCATTCACTGAGTAGCATGTAATTTAATAATGTTTATTGGGTTATAACACTCGCCTAAATTTTGCAATCCAGCATCTAAAATTATTGAGGGAAGGCCTCTGAACTCAGTCGGCTTCCACTGCTAACCTCATAAAGGGCTCAACGAAAGTTTCAGATCCTATACATATATGCGTCACAAAATGGTTGATTGTATTTCAGGTAATAGCGTAAAAGGAATTAAGAGATATTTATGGTATGAAATCTGGTTTAGGGCCATAGTTACCCACCAGCAGCCAAGATACTTCTTTTTCACAGGTCCCACATGAGATATGACTTTTAAACCACAAAGCAATAGCAGGTAGATTATCATTCTTTCTCAGCATAATACATTCATTTTAAGCGATTAAGGTCATGGTAATAAATTGTGCTTTATGCCTTGTATCGTGAGGCAGCACTGACGTGTCCTCTCAGGGGATAAGTCTGCGTAAACAAGGTATATCAATCTCTATTATGTTCTTGATCGTGTCCAGTAAATCTCCAATAATGGCCTAGTTTTTCAGTTCAAAGGAGAGGAGTATGATTTTTGAATTACTGTTATTTATCATGTGGAACCTCTCTGTAAAGAAGGTTTTATATTAAACTGATACAGCTTGTGAGGGTTTTATAAGCATGAGTCATGCTGAGTCCCATTTCCAGTATGAAGTTAATTTTCTCACTTTGCCTCAAACTTGTCATAACTGACTTTTTGGCTGCTCGAGGGCAGTGGAAACATTCTGTTAAGACAACATTGATTTGGCTGAGATACAGTATCATCACCTATGACGTTGATACAGTGAACTTGTTAGCAAACAGCTGTTTATTTACTCATTGGGTATGTAGAGAGTAACATAGTGTATATAGCTCATTTGGTGTTACGTTTTTGTCCACCTGTTACTAAATATGCAGTCTCTTTTAGCTGTTTTTGGCCTTGATAGAAATACTTTTTACCTTTTCTGCTAAAGCTAATTTATGTTTACCAGCTAGTTGCCAACTGTGTGTGACTGCTGTTTAGACCTGAGCAGGTAGTGTGTGGTAGGTTTTACGAGCTTTTTCACTCAAAACAGCTGCCTGCTGCTGATGAAAATGATGCTCTGAGAGCAGTGAGAGTGAACCAGAACAGAAAAGTTGCAGGTCAGAAAGCTCAACAATGAGCTGAAACTCATTGCATGGATATCTGTACCAAATATTGTGCCGACCATCCAGTAAACGTCAGAGGTCAAGTGAAAACTCTGACCTACAGATGGCACTAGAGGCAAGGTGAAGGGGTCATCGGTATCATTTAAATACACTCTTTGAAGACTGTTTATCTGTGTCAAATTTTATGGAATTCCATCAAATAGTGGTTGAAATTCTGGATCAAACTAACAGACACACAAGCTGCAGCATGGAGGAAATAGAACGTACTCACTGAAATCCACCCTGTCTTTATAATATGATTAGAGGTGTTGGGATATGCCAGCATTTCCAAAAGCCCTGTTATCTAAGGACAAAATGTTGATATATATGTTGATTAATACATATGATATTTTTTAAATGCTCGAGCATCTATCAGTCCCTCCAGGATTTCGTGGGTGTTTTTCAAGATTGTTGCGGCCTAAAATGCCTGAATTCGCGGAGGCTTTTCTAAAAAATTGCGATGTTTTAAGCGTATTTGTTGCAATGAGATTGCTTGAGACAGTGAAAATTGCTAAAAAGTTGCATTTTTTTTCGATGATTTTCATTTGTGTTCCACCGCAATATTGCACGCGGTGCAAAACAGTTTACCTCCACTTTCGTGAAGAACAGCAGGGAATTGTTTTGCACGGTCTTT
>JAPZDY010000002.1:21384360-21395298 GCA_029783645.1 Ctenochaetus hawaiiensis | reverse complement strand
GCAGAATTCACAGAGATTGGTTGAATTTTCGTTAATTGTTGCGATCGCAACATCGCGAATTCCTGGAGGGACTGATCTATTAAGCATCTCTCTTTGTCATGGTCGGTGGCTTTAATACACCTCAAGGCTATCGGCCCTAAAACAGAAAAAGCTGAGTGTATTTGTAATTGTTGAATGTAAAATAAACAAGGTTAAATATGTATTTAATTAAGAGCATTTATTCAATTAAATATTGTGATAAATCATTAATTAGAGTTGTTAGGACAAAATAATCATGTAATGAAAATCTAATATCATGGCAGCTCTAGATCCAAAGAAAGGGATTTCTCTAATGCTCAACAAGATCTCTCATAATTTCCTCTTTTTCTGATCATTTCTTGCCTTCCATCATCTCCAATAAGCCATGAAGGGACTTCATGCTACAGCAGGCCACGGGCTTTGACACTTAGCTCATCTAAACGTGTCAGAGCCAGCAGCCCGGGAAGAGCCAGCAGCCCGAGAAGGACCACAACCCTGCACCAAAGTATTAATATGACAGCGTTGCTCTCCACAGCTTTCTTACAGCCCTGCAGCCTCGGCACAGCTCAGCGAGTGAGCCCACGCTCCCTTAAGCAGCTTTCCATGACTGTCAGTCTGGGAGCAGCGCTGCTCCGAGCAAACTGCATGGTGGGTATGATAAAGTAGGGTGACACAGCGCTTCAGGTGCAGTTCAAATGCTCCCCAGCAGGCCTGAATTTCCTGAGTGAGTGAGGTTGACACTTTATTTTTCTAACTGGCTATCACATCAATTATGGACCCTTGAATTGAATACAACCATCTGAAGTCTCATTCCAGTTGCAAATTATGCATACAACGTTTTGTAATTCCACATGGAAACTAACATAATCATTCATTATAAACAGTAACAATCATAAATTGCTGGTGCAGCTTAATTTCTTCACTGTGAACTATTAAAACTGTTATAAAAGATGTCCAATATCCTTGTTACACAACAAGGAATTACAGTCATTATTTTTCTCACTCTTGCTTTGAGCTTGAATTACCACTGCACAGGCACATCCTGCAACATTTATATTCTATTAAAATCCCACTCTGATTTATATTCAGAGAGAAAATCATTCAAATGTTAAATAGGATCAAAATGCACCTTGACACTGTTGCAACCACACATATAAATTTATCATCAACTGCAGGGAAGGACATAGACGCTTTGAGGGGCTGCTGCTCCAACTGGAAGAAAACCTGACAAACTCTGTTTTGTCACACACAGTAGTGCATTCACTGTTAATCATTCCACAACTTCGAGAGACTCACCTGGAGCCGTAGAAACATAACAAAGTTCAGATGACGAAGCTGTCCAATTTGGTCGAATTTCAGTGATAATTGGTTTCTCATATTTTTGCAGTCAAAAATGCAAAAATAAAACACTTTTTAATCTTCAGAGAGAGCAGCTCAGCCAGCTCAGAGGACAATATCAGCATTTGGTTTTATCTCCTTCAGGCTCTGATTAACACTGTTACAAGCACTGACCAAATGATTTGAATATACATACAGTGTGCAAGCAAACACACACACAAAGTTGCTCGTGGGTGCAGAAATGAGCAGCTGTGTAGAAGTATACAGTGGAGAGTTGATCAGGAAAACCAACTATACATGCGCCACTCAGATACATGATTCAAATGTGTAAAAAAGATAAATAATTTTGAAATGTAGAAAAAAATGTGTTAGGGATAAGCATAAAAGGAAAGTAGTGAGTAAGGATATATAGAGGAAATGGGGTGGGGAGTGGTACTTTGAGTCATCAGACACTCAGTATTATGCTGATCCCTCTCTCTTCTTCCTCTCTCTCTCTCTCTCTCTCTCTCTTTCTCTCTCTAGCTGACCCACCATCACTGTGGGTTTTTCGTTCTACATCAGTGGGACTCAATGCATCTCCACAATGATGATGAGTGCATGCGCCGTATGAGAAAGTGAGTGTGTGTCCACCTGCCTGGATGTGTGTAAGTGTGTGTCATTGAAGAGAGGGAGAATACCTGAACCAGACTCTTCAGTGGGAGCCTGAAAAAGATCCAGGTCCACCCCCCTCTCTCTCTCTCTCTCTCTCTCACTCTGTCCGTCTGTCCCTCCTCTCAGCCTGTCTGTCCCTCCTCTCTGTCTCCCTGTTGGTGGCTCGACAAACGCTCCTCTCCTCTGTGTCCTGCTCTCCACCTGGCCTCCATGAGTTTAACTGAGGACAAGCCATTCCTCCCTGGAAGGTAAGCAGCAGAGCGATGGGATGTCTTTTTCAGTGTCCAGTGCAATGCAAAGAGACTGGACAGTAACAAAGAGCAGGATAATTAATGATAATGCACTTGTATGATCTTCTAGATGATGCTGATGTTGTTTGAAATGTCGAAATACCAGCAATTGATAGTGAGATACAGAGGCTGATATGACTTTTAAAAAAAAATTAACTCTTTTTCTTCTTTTCTATTTCTTTCATTACTTGAATTTTTATGCTGTGGGTCTGGTAGTTAATTCTCACGCACAGCGGTTGTTATCTGACAACTGTCCCTCTAAAATTACAACAGCTGGTTGTATTAAAGGGGTATTTACTGAAGGACATTCTGTCTAGTTTGAAATAAATTATCTCAAGACGGTGAAAATAGATTGTGCTTTCTGTAATACCGGAGAAATTACAGCACAGGCATCACAGCCAATTTGTTCAGCAAACTCCGGCAGGATTAGTGATGAGATCACTGATCAACCTCTCTGTCTAAAAACAACTGATTTTCTGTCTTTCAATCAAAGTTGTCGCTATGCAGACTTTTTTTTTAAGACAGCCTGTTGACTCGAGCTCAGTTTATTTTCTGGACATGTGTGTCTGCACGCATGATGTCTATTGTTGTTTCCTGCACAGACACGTGTGAGTGATGATTCATTTGTTTGTGAGTTTTCTTTCCAGCCTCACGACAGAGAATCAATATGTGTTGACAATGACTGATGGCAATGCCACAGTATGATGTCTTAATGTTGGATACAACATGATAAAAAAAAGTGGATGACCTTCAACTGAGGATCAGAGTCAAAGGCAAATAACAAATTAAACCAGCTGTTTGAGGATTTATCCATAATTGACATGGAAATGTTTTCCCATACTCAATCACACTGTGGTTATGTAATATGTTTGTGTCATGAAGCAGAAGCAGTTGTGGTAGAGTGATGATGACTTACTAGGGTGGCAGATTTGTGCTTATTTATTTATTTTGCATTCTTTGCGGCTGCTGTCCTTCCCATGGGCATGGAGGTCAGAGACTCAGTTTAAAAGCCTGATTAACATGTGAAACACTTTATAGCATCTTATAATAGTTATTCTGATGTTTTTTTTGTGCACCCAAGGAAGAAAGGTAATTCAATTAGGCTAAAAGACATCTCAGATGGTCAGTGGTTGTGTTGTTTGCCTCAGACCTTTCATGATAAAGTGCTCCGTACCAATCAGATGATAAGAGTCTCTATTCTGTAAAAATAAATCTGTGCCACCACTGCCCCAAGATCAAATCCTCCTCTATCTCCCCTTCTCTGTTTTCCTTTCTCCTATCTCAACCACTAGAAAAATAGGAAAAAAAAGAAAGAAAATAAGAGAACAATCTGCAGTTACAAACAACACTTAATCTCGATCTCTACGTCAAAGCTGATATTTTAATGGGTTAGGAAATGTCAACAAATCTTTTGACTGTTCAGTTCAGATCTCAAAGCCACATGTTAAAGGAACCATTTGCAAAAAGCAATAAAACATTTGCAAGATTTTGGCAGATTTGCTGTCTAAAGACCATCTGAACCAAATTTTCAGCAGATGTTGAGATATCTCACAGTTTAAGTGAAAACTTGCACAAACCCGCAGGGGGTGCTACAAGAAAGATCAGGGGATGCCAAAGTGATTACGATTCATGGTCCTGGGACCATTAACATCTGTACCAATTTTTACAACAATCCATTAAATTCTTGCTGTGATTTCTGAGAATTGACTGAGTGTTTGTGTTTGACAAAAATCAATATCAAAACCTTAATCCTGTGCCGTTGTCAGATGTCAGCTGACTCATGATCAGTTTTTTTATAAAGCCTTGACACTGTAAACACATTGTGTTCAATGCACATTGTATCATGTGATCCTTCTCCACAGTCATTACATAAGATATGTCACAGCATGCTGTGCAATGCCTGTAAGAGTCGCCTCTAACCATTCTTTGCCATGCTGCTTAAACACAGTGTAAAATTGCACTGTGATGGCATTTGCTTGTCACTGTCAGTCACTCTCAGATGAGGAGGCAGTTACACACGGAGAGGGGGGAGAATACAGCCCACTTCAATCTCATAAAGGTCTCACAAGGCCCTCAGGGGATGTGCCAAACAGCACGCTGCGTGTCATATGTTAGCAAAGATCTGCATCTTGCACAATGCAGTGAACCAGAAGCTTGATAAACAGTTATGATGCGAATTGTTTACACGCCAAAACGTAGACTTCAGCTGCGATAATAACTTTTGAAAAATTTAATTTACAACTATTTTGTGAATAACTTTCTCAATTTTTGAAGCAAAAATGCTACATATGCTGGTTTGGTTGGACAAATCTGACATCTGATTACTGTGGTTTCTCCCACCAACAAGAACATGTGAATGGGCGCTGTACAGTGGCAGCCCTTGAAATAAATTTCCCCAAGAGGGGATCAATAAAGTTAAAGTTGATATTAACATAAATATATAAACATAAAATATATATAATATATATAAAAAAAAGAAAGACCATGATGTTACTTGGGGCTTAGTCAGTTGCACCCTTATTCGGACATCTGTATCAAAACTATGAACAAATTTTACACTTGGAATTTGAGAAGACTTGGACAAAAAAGCTGCATGTTGCGAACAAAATGGGGCTAAGTAAAATAGGCAAAAATATTACATGTAATAGTTAAATCACAATGTTTTACATGCGCTAATATTAGTAGCTTGGAAGCCTTTTTAATGACAAATGTTTTTCTTTGTCAGCAGGTTTTCAACATATTCACAGTATAAATAGTAAAAATGTGTTTCACTTTGTAATGCGTCAGTGAAAACAGTGTAAATGCACAGAGGACAAGACAGTTCAATCAATCCAAACATACAAGATATAATGTGACACTTCCCCATTCCCCAACACACAAATGTCTCATGATTCATAATGTCAGAGGCACAAACACCGAGATGACACCAAGATCAAATCACTCGAACCATTTTTATGCAGATGGTAAAAAAGAAGTTGGCTGAAGAAAATGCAGTGACAAGTATCAATGATGAGAACCATTAAGATTAAAAGGTATGATTTATTTTGGCCTCCATTATAGCAGCAAGCATTTACTTTCACAGAGTAAAAAGCTCAGGAGTTTTAAAACCACCCAGGGTCTCAGTACATTAAAGGGTCAGATTTGAACACATGTCAAAGATTGAGTTATGCCACTGTCTGCCAATCTCCAAAAACCAAGCACACACACTGACATTGAAATGCTCGTTGCACACAAACTCATGCATGTGGTAGCTTTGCCGTTTCACTGAAGACACGCTGTCACGCCTGTCAGCCTCTAAATGGCTGCTTATCTCCTCTGACCACAACCATCTTAATGTTATGAGTGACAGTCCTGATTTCAGTGGCATCATATAAATCTGAGAGTTGACGACATGCAGCAGTGAAGCTTGTCACAGACTTATAGATTACTTGTCGTGCTGACAGCAGCAGTAAACCGCAGAGAGACAGGTTCAAATCTTTTCCAGAGCAAATTGCAAAGTCAAAATGTCTCCACAGAAGCAGCAAACCTGGGAAAAATGTTCAGAGCTGGAAGAGGATGAGGTGCAAATGTGCATCAGGAACAAAATAATGGGGTGCATTAGTCAGGTCAGCTGGTGATATGTGGTTTACCCCGTAGATCAACTGGAGGTCAGTGTCCCTGTTCCTGTCTCAAAGGCATCCAATTAATCACAGCTGAACTGAAGAGTTATTCAGCCGGGCTCAGCGACATGATAACAGTGGTGTGACAGCTCAGCCAGTCTCAAAGTACTCAATCTGTCACAGCAGACCAAAGGCACAGTTCAGCTTAAGCTCTTGCCGGCTCTTTCTGTCCACCTCCTCCCTCCCGCTTTCACACCCACGTGGCCATGGGTCGTCTTGGTTTCGCTTCTCTGGTTACATAAACATGCTCTTATAGATCAGGTGTAAGATATATATTATATCAATGTCACATATACCGTCTGGTATTGCTAATGAAAGGCATTTTAAGAAATGCAAGGGTTACATTAAATGATGCAAATTCAACTCTGATTTCTAAGTTACACAGTCAGACGTTTGTTTAAAAAAAAAAAAATCAAAGGAAATACAGCTCAGTCAGGCTCAGTGGAGGTACTGGAGCCCACAGGATGGCACACTTGAGAAAGAAGCATCCCCACACTCAGATCTGCGCAAAAGTTGTTCTGATTAATTCAAGCCCTAAATCCTCCAGACGTGACAGTTTTTGTCCAAGAGCTTGCATGAGATAAATCATGTTTTCCACAGATCTGAGTGAGCAGATGTTTCTCTCTCAAGCCTGCTTATACTGGACGGTTTTCACCCAGTAAACAGACACCCACAAAACGCCTTATGAAACTGTGACAGAAGCTGTGACGTAAAATAAAACCTAATCATATTTTATGATTGCAGAAAATCGAGAGAAGGAGGCACTCGCTGTTTTGTTGAGTCATATCAATCGGTACTGATATGTAAAAGCATAATGTGCAGGAGTTCACTGAAAAAAAACAACATAAATATTCATATAAATAGTAACTCTCTCAATGATCACCCACGACCAACTGGAAGTGTGTGGTGTGTCTGCATCTGCAAAAATGCTGCACTCTGCCTGCATTTCCTAGTTTTAATTCTCATTTTGCTTTGTTTGGGATGTTTCTGGGGTCAGCCCATGGGCAGTGGTGTGTAGTCCCCAGCCAATAACAGCAGGAGGTCCAATCTCTATAAAAATATAATGAACAGGTTACATCACTGTCTTGTCACTCTGTCCTGAGCTGCCAGTCTGTGTGTCTGACCAAAGACCCACACACAGAAGGAGCCAACAAACATTGTAATTTAGTTTCATTGTGCTCATCTGCCAACTTTCTGATGAATTCAGCCCCCTTTCAGGTCCGAGCAAATCCATCTAAAAGTAAATATGTTTCATTTGTAACAGAGTCCTTTGTTGTGCTGAAATGACAGTGGAGTTCTCGGAGGCGGGTGGCACTTAAACTGGTCATAACTACTGACTCTGCTGAGTCTCCTCCACTCAGACTGACTGGACATTTCGTCATTGACTGGTGTGCTGACTTGCATAGTAATGAAGTCTCACTCTTTATCCTGTGTGATTGCCAAAGTCCTTGAGAGTCCATGTTTCCTCTGCATCATCTCCCTGATAGCACTCTAAGCATTGCTCCGGAGTCTTCCCCTGCTCGGTGCTTTCCTCCTTGATTCCCCCTTTTCTTTTTTTTTCTTCTATCAAGCAAAGTGATGTCCTGATTAGCAATCATCATCTTGTTTGCAGATACGTGGGTGAGAAGATACTGATTGTCTAAATTAAGTGTCTGGTTCATCACAAAGATTATGTGTGCCACTGACACGCTTCAACTGATGCTAAGGAGACACTATTAGGATTCTTTCAGCAGTCTAATAGGTTAATTTATTAGCTCTGAGCATCTGTCAGCTCTCTGCCATGACAGAGTGAACATCCTCTTACCGCAGCTTATTATGTGATGTCTCTATCACTTCATTTGTCTTATTGTTTTTGCATGTGTGCATGATTGCATCATGTGTAAACATATGTTGGTTGGAGAAAACATTACAATCTTTTCTCTGATTTGAGCTTGAGTTTTCTTAAATGTGAATGCTTTGTTTTCTAGCTCTCAATCTCCTCTAATACTTTGGTTATAAATCCTGAAAGGCACAATCTTTCTAATTCTTTCAATCTGTCAATCCTGCTTTGTCTATTTCTATTTAATATATATTGTCCTCATCCTTTGCAAAGGATTATTATATAAACATAAAAAAGCTTTTTAAGCTTTTTCTAATCTATTTCTACATCTGCTCCATGCAGGCTGAGAGTATTGAGCAACAAAGACAGTAAGAAAGCACAGCCTGGACTAGAGCACTTTAGATGAATTAGAAACTAAACCTGAAAAATGATTCTTTGGTTTTGAATACTGAAACCGGGCAGTGGGGAAAGAGCTTTTGTTGCGGTTACTGAACACTCTCTCAACAATACATTTTGCTGCTCTTGAACTTTTCCAGTCGAGTCTAACAACATCAGTGGAGTATTGAGTTCAAATTAAATCTTCAGTCATTGCATTATTTACAACAAACTTGTGTGTGTTAACAACATTTTAGATGGGAAATGCTTCAGACACATCTGCTGTGTTTGCCTCCACCATCTCCAAGGAGCATGACATCCTCATGGGTTCCCTCTACAGCGCGTTTTGTAAGTCCACACAACGAGCACATCGTTGCTGACTTCATGTATGCATGACAAATCCCCACAGGTGCACAACCTCTGGCTCAGCTCAGTCGCTCTCTATCTTTCCTACAGGTATACTGTCCCTCATGGGCAACTGCATCCTGCTACTTGTTGCATATCACAAGCGGTCGACCTTGAAGCCAGCGGAGTTCTTCATCATTAATCTCTCCGTCAGTGACCTTGGAATGACGCTCTCTTTATTCCCTTTGGCAATACCATCAGCTTTTTCTCACAGGTATCTCATATTCTCCTCTTATCTCTCTACTTTACTTCTCCTATCTTAAGAAACAGCCGATAAGTTTCTCTGTGAAAAATTAGTCAACTGATTGATTAGTAAAAAAAAAAAAGATTATCACTTTGTTTTTAGATTCACTATTGAAAGGATTTTTTGCTTTTTGCTTCACAGCATTTTGAACTAACCTGGGTTTTAAACTGCTGGTCGGGCAAAATAAGTCATCCACATCGAGCCAACCTTGAGTTGTTCTGACATTGTATAGACCTTTCCCATTTCTCTTTGTCTGTGTATGCAGGTGGCTGTTTGGCGAGATCATCTGCCAGCTCTATGCTATGTGTGGAGTACTGTTTGGTCTATCCAGTTTGACCAACCTGACAGCTCTCTCCTTAGTGTGCTGCCTTAAAGTTTGCTTCCCTACTCATGGTGAGGGAATAACGAACTATGTTTTTATCACAAAGCTGAACAGTATGACGCAAGAGGGAAAGAAATGGCCACAGTAACTTCATCTTTGTCTATCTCCTGTCTGATCAGGTAACAAGTTCTCCTCGTCACACGCCCGCCTCCTGGTGGTTGGAGTGTGGTGTTATGCATCAGTGTTTGCTGTAGGGCCCCTGGTTCAGTGGGGACATTACAGTCCAGAACCGTACGGCACAGCCTGCTGCATTGACTGGCACGCACCCAACCGCGAGCTCTCCGCTTTGTCTTACATCATCTGCCTCTTCGTCTTTTGCTATGCACTGCCCTGCACCATCATCTTCCTCTCCTACACTTTCATTCTGCTGACAGTGCGCGGGTCACGTCAGGCCGTCCAGCAGCATGTGTCTCCACAGACCAAGACCACCAACGCCCACACCCTCATTGTCAAGGTGAGATTTTATAGTCACTGACTCCAGGTTTTTCAGTTGACATGATCTGACTAGAATTTGAGACAGTAAATTCTTAAAAGGCTTTACAAAAATGCTTTGCTGATAATTTGCTTGGGTTAAACAGAATCTTCAAATGTATAGGTAGCTATATATGTGTGTGTCTACATCATTTATGTGTGATGATGTGTGCCACTGCCATGCCATTAAATAAATTATCTGCATGTCATGTGATGTGGTGTGTGTCTATGTGCGAATGTGTCCTCTCGACAGCTGTCAGTAGCTGTATGTATTGGCTTCCTGGGTGCCTGGAGCCCTTATGCTGTTGTGGCCATGTGGGCTGCTTTCGGAGACGCTTCGCACGTTCCTCCTGATGCATTCGCCCTTGCCGCTGTGTTTGCAAAGTCCTCCACCATCTACAACCCTATGGTCTACCTGCTGTGCAAGCCCAACTTTCGCGAGTGTCTCTACAGAGATACATCCATGCTACGACAGAGGATATACAGGGGAAGTCCCCAGGCGGATCAAAAAGAACGCTTCGGATCCACTTCACAGCGCAACAAGGACATGAGCATCTCCACACGCTTCTCAAATGGACAGCAGGAAAGCTATGGGGCATGTCTGCACTGCAATGAGAACGCAGCACCGTGTCATGTGACTGCTCCCCAAAGGACAGCCTGCATCCTGACTGGATCCACCTACAGAGAGGTGACAGTCAGCCAGCTTTTAGACAAACCGCAGGCTGATTTACTCTAGTGGTACAACCCTTTTCTTTCAATAAGCAAACAAGACAGGACAGATGCTCAAAAAGACTGAGAGATTACTGGTCATGGACAACAAAGCAACTACAGTCTGCGCAAGTTATAATGAGTGTGTGTTGCCAAGACTGTAAGGCATGAGAAAACTAGAGTCTTGCAAGGACCTTAAAAACAACTCACAAATAGCCCCTTCATTATGAAAATATTCTACAGTCCACATTGTGCTTACTAGGAAAGATTTATACTGAAATAATATACCTGTAATGTTTTGATGCCTCCTTCTGTATCAGCTTGTTTCCTGTTTCATTTTAATGTACAGAGAGATAACCAGATTCTGCAGAAAATGAGACAAGAGAGCCCCTGCTCGCTTCAAGGTTAATTATGGAAATGTGTAACATTTTAAAGCAGCTAACAGTCTTTTGCATACAGCAGGCATGTACTTTGTAACATGAAAATAATTTGTTTAAAATCAGGCCTGTGCAAACAAACACATGATTATAAAGAAAATTTACATGACAAATAATTGTAAAATAGATTAATGTTTTGTC
>JAPZDY010000002.1:21342912-21374196 GCA_029783645.1 Ctenochaetus hawaiiensis | reverse complement strand
TTCAGCCTCTGAATTAGGATACAAAGGATAAAAAGCATTTGAGCCTGACTGCTCTGCAGTTTTTAAGAACCAGTGAATGATAACCAGAGAAGGAAAAGATTTTCTCTGCACTTATTCATAAGTCTTACAGCTTTGTAGCAAGAAAATTCCACTTAGCTATGGATTACATTAAAATTCTGCAAGTGCCGCTGAAAATCTTTTTTTTTTTAATGAAAGTAATTATTCTTTTACTGCTTTTCTTTTTAAAAAATAAAATTATCTTTTTCTTTTTTTTTAACGACTTTGTAGACTTTCTGACCAACTCCAGTGAGAATGCGGAGTCCACCGACTTTGCCCCAGAACAGCCTCAAAATGAAAATCCAGAGATTTTTGCGCTCAGTAATCAACAAGGTGAAAATTTATTATGCTAAATATTTTTACAGTACATCAGTAGTACTTTGCCTGTATTTTGTCTTTCCAACTTGGGTTGTTTGTGTAAATAATGGTTCAGCAGTGCAAATGCATATGTTAAGTTTTGTTTTTCTACATTTGCATTTATGCTACATATTTTGTCTAGATGCTGACAGAATGGAGGTGGAGACCCCTGTACTGAGTGAGACCACCCTGCTTGCTAATGAGGAGCAAGGCTTTGCCCTTGAACCTGTGGCCATCACTCGTAGGCACAAGCACACAACTCTCATGCTGTGCTCCTTCAACTCACAAAATCTACTGCATATTTTACATTTTTTAAGATGCTGCTGCAAGAGCTGACACTGACCAACTGAAACCACCACTATTATGATTCTGAACATTGCTTTGCAAGGAGAGCCAAACCAAAAATGCAAAATAGTTATGTCCATTCCTTGTTACACAGAAGTAGCCTCCTGACACTTAATGCTCATAAAAAGGGATTCTTTATGACCTTTCACTGCTTCTTTTCAGCAAACTCTGAAAAGAAAAAGGGAAAGAGAAAACGCATATTGGTTGTGGACCAGACGAAAGGGCTGACCAATGAGTTCATCAGAGAGCAGCTTTCTGACTATTCAGATCTGTTCGCCCCCTTGGACATGGCCCCACCAACCCTACAGCTCATGCAGTGGAAGGAAAGCGGCAGTGCAGATAAACTCTTCACGCAGCCATGTTCCTTGGTAGTAGCTCCACAGATAAAGGAGGTAAAAGAAAAAGTCCCAAAAACATTTTCTTAAAAATCATAAAAACAATGAATCTATCAATAGTGAACATTAAAATGAAATTACTACTGCTGCAGTGAAATCTCATTTTGCCTCTGCAGCTCTTTGCCAAGAGTATTTTCCAGATCAAACGTGTGTGTGAGGAGGTTGAGCTGATGCGCCAAGATGGACAAGCCGGTAGGGACTTGCATATATAAGTAGTAGAAGAAGAACTCTTTTCTTCCTCTCCTTTTCTGCCCTCTTTTTTTATAAGATCTGCATTATCATGTTTCAAATAGTTCAGAGGGACATTAGTGCCCTCACCACAGATGACATCAGTGTCGTAGATTCATCAGTAGATCCCGAGAAGACACACAACACTGAGCTGACTGTCACTGATCACATTAATGACAGTCAACATGAGAACTACTCAGAGTTCACACAAGTAAGCATAAGCATGTCAGGTGAAGTGAAGGTAAACACATTTGAAAGGATTTTTTTCTTATTCATGATGCTCTTTCCCCATTTTTATCTTTATCTTTTTCATCTTTATCTGTATTCCTGACAGGATGAAAACAGGTCGGAGTTCACTCATCCAGAACTTCCATCAGAAGACTCCATGTTTGTTCATCCGTCTTTAATGGAGCAGGAGACTCAGTCATCCTCCCTCCACACTCAGGTGCTTGTGAGCAAACACACACACAAATGGTTACAAATAGAAACCGTACAGGGATTTATTCTCTGTTGGACTCCAGATTTCACACGTCCCATCTTTGAAATGAAAGTGAACTAATAATTGATGGTTATCTGCAAAAATGCCTGATACCGTAGACAAGCTACAATCTATCAGCATTTACCAGATGGTGTGTGTGTGTGTGTGTTAACTTCCCATGCTGCCTTGGTGATGTGCCCGCCATCACTGACTGAAATCCTTTTCTAATGTGTAGTCTGTGATGGGCAGCCAGGACTTTGAGGACAGAAGGATAACCAAGCGTGCACAGAAGCTTCTGAAAACTCTAAAAGTAAGGACCTAAAAATAAATGTTTAGTTATTTATAATTATAATTGCACCTAATACCCATTCTGACATGATCAGCAGTGTTTATAGAGCCTGCATTTCCATGACACAAGACTGTTGTTTTCATGTGAGGCAAGCAGTGTGTCCCTGCTCTATTTCACGCTGAATAGCAGATAAAAATCTATAGTCACAGTGGTCAGGGATTTAAAGATGAGACGGCCAGTGCTGGATTAGGGATGGTGCCTGGGAATTAAATTCTCTCTTGCACGTGTGTCTGTGTGTGTGTGTGTGTGTGTGTGTGTGTGTGTGTGTGTATGCGTGTGTCGTGTATTTGTCCAGAGCCACAGTGACACAGCAATCAGCCTGCAGGCACTTTGTGAGGGAGGCACGCGCTCACTGGCTGCAACCACTTTCTTCTGCCTCCTGGTTTTGAAAAAACAAAAAGCCCTTCACCTGCACCAGAGCTCGCCTTATGAGGACATCTTTGCTACACCTGTTCAATTCTATAAGTGAAGCAGGAAACAGAGTTAGTTACAGCATGGGTTCATAAATGTGTTGCAGTCTGGATGTACTTGATTTGCCTGATGCACAAGAACGTGTTTGTGTTACTACATCAGTTTCCAAGACTTAAACTGAATTTACACGAAGAGTAAAAACTTGGAAAATAATATATCACCCACAAGAGTGTCTGTCTGTGTAAGTGTCTGTGTGTTTGTGTGTGTGTACATCTCTGCAGTTGTACATAGTCCTTTTGCTTGTTCTTGGCACTTTCCATTTGTGAGAAATTGGCTTTTGACTGAAACTTCTTGTTAGACTGTTTTTATTATAAAGTTTCTGACTCCAGAAATGGAGTCCCTTGAAACATATTTATTTTTTTATTGTGTTTAACTTCTGACACACAGGATTCATCCCTGTGGTCTTTCAGGACTGAAATTGTCTGCATGTTTAGTTAATGTTTTACACGAGTTCTTCTTCTATTTATGCTGAGCACAGTCAAAAAAAACAGTGTATATAAGAGTTGTAAAGCACCAGGTGTCATTTGAATCTCTTTGTGTTTTATCTGAGAGAGAAAAGCAAAATTTGACATTTTATAAGCAAATGTTGTATATTATTGCATTAAAATACAGTTTTTATACTCTTCTCTGTTTCAATTGGTAACATATATTTGGCATATGTATTGGCTTACAACTTGTCAGGATTAAAATCAGTGTTTTTTGTTGCTGTGCTTAATACATTTTTTACACGTGGTGACGGCAAAAATAGGCTAATTTTCCTTAAAAGGGTTCATACCATAACAGCAGTAATAGCAAAAGCGAGTTATTTATACATCATACAACTTCATTGTGTTTTTCTAAAATTGTGAGTATGTGTTTTTGCTCATTTGTGTTAAAATAAATACATAAATTAATGTAGACTGGATTTATTTTATTTCAAAGGAACAAACTTTGTCCTAACTGTGGCCTGTGAGTGGAGCTCTGCACATTCATCCATCATCTGAGGGGGTGTTCATGGTGTACCGGTCCAGCCGGACACTCGTCACCCTGCCTTCTCTCAGTGTCTGACTGAATGGGGTTTTTCTCAGCTTTGATTCACCTGTCAGCCTCGTAATGTGGCTGGGTTTTCAGGCAGTGCAGTTATCAGGACTTCAAATTAGTGCAGTGGCTGCCAGATGAAGCGTTATTATCCCCTACTGTCACTTTAAGAAGCAGCGATGCAGCAGACGCAGTTCCCTCGTTTCATCTCCAGGCTTCATGGCTGCAGGATGGACTCTCATCAGCATCAGCAGCATCTTTTCTTCCTGTTGCCACCAGGGACTTTTCAACCACCATCAACTCTGGCGGGAATCGAGGCTTTTCTACGACGCACAACTTCCACCTGCCGAAATGGTAGTGTTTCAAACATCACTGTTAATGCAGGCTGTTTCGGTCTTTTGTGTGGATGTGTGTGTGTGTGTTTGTGTGCAGCTACCAGATACATTTGTTGTGAGATAACAGAGAGCCGGTGATGTCCCGGTTAAGTAACCGCATGTAGGACACAGTTTGGATTAAATGTGTCAGGCAGCTGTTTGTGTCGCAAATGACCGGGATGCGTTTTCCTTCATGGAAAGTACCTGCTGGGATGCTGGATGTCCTGTTTAAGGAGCCCTCTGTAGTCAGCTGGTTAAGCAAACCAGTGATGAGACTTTTGGGGGGTTTTGTGTGTGTGTGTGTGTGTGTGTGTGTGTGGCTGCTGTAATCATCCTGACAGCAGACCCGCCTGCTTATCACAGCTTTATTGCAGGCGACAGATGTGAAAATGGCTTAATGATTATTCAAGGACGAAGCGCAACATCCCCGCACCTTGTGGTATTTATCCTCAAACGTTCAGCTGACTGTCATGTCATATTTAAATGCTGCTCCGAGTTCAGTTTCATCCACCTACTGTATGATGCTCGCCTCCACAGTAAACACTGATACCCACACTTACGTAAGATGATTGCGTATTTCTCACCAATAACGTACTTGCCACTTGTTGCGCAGACAGAAGAAGAGAGAGGGAGGTGAGATTTCCGGTATCATTGTCCTAGAATTTAAATATAGGACAAAATAAATATGCGTCTCTTTCTTTTCGGCTGCTTTTCATTATCATGAGGGTAGAGCTCTGTTGTGTCTGCGGCCACTGAAGATTTATGCAGGAGCAGGTATATTTTAGGCCTGGATCAGCAGGTTCCCTGAGGTTTTACAGAGCTGCATGAGCCAGGGACTTATGAAGGAAGATGAGAACATTTTGTCCTCATATTGTTTTTTTTTTTTTTTTTTTTTACTCTGAGATAGAAGAGAACTACTTTTCATTGAGAAACAATCATTACTTTTATTTTTTTAAAGGAGGGGAGTTACCATTGAGGTAACTGAGGTCATGTGCTCTGTGATGTCTATGAATTTAAACTGTCTGTAATTAAAGGTTACAAATAGTTTATATTTTATAAGCTAATGCCACTATTATGTCTTAAATATGAGAGCTTTTATAAAGCATAAATGTATAAAGGATATACTAGAAATGCTATCAATACTAAACTTTTGATCTTGTTTCTTTAAGTATATAGCAAATATAGCAAACTGTTTAATGCATTAGTTTAATCAAATACATATATGTCTTAATAGAATACAGTCTAAAGTCAAGAAAAATGAGAAATATCTAAGGAATGAGTAAATAAACATACATCTGACCAAGAATTCAATCCTAACTTTCAATACTTGAAATGATTCACCACTTTTCCAACATTTTATTCCCTCACGTGGTAAAAAACAAAATATAGGTAATATAGCTTAGCAGTTATCTAAATAAATAAGACATTAAAAATCCAGATAACAAAAGACGAGTTGACCTGAACTCATGACTCCATAACTTTTATAAAATAACAGCAACATGACACAAGCTTTAGAAACTTCTGTAGCTTGGGGACGCCACAATGGGATCAAGAAGACAGTGAGCCAAAATTATAAACAAATCCTCCCACGCCTGATTAACAGCAATGAAAACATTTTAGTTCATTGTAGGCAAAAAAAAATAACCATGCCAGCCACCAAATGCTGTATTTTCTTGTTGTTTTTTTCCCTTGACAGCAGTTACAGTAAAGGTTTGTCACGTTTATCTGCGGCTCTGCAGACAGTGAGGACACAGCTCGCAGAGAGGGCAGCTGCACTGACTGTGAACTCACTGTGCCCCCTTTGTGTCAGCACTGAAAGAAAGCTTTATCTGCTGCTGGCCTCCACTATTTTTTTTTTAATTAGGGTTAGACTATGGTCACTGACTTTCAGTGAAGAAGAACATAATGACCAGTATGCAACTTGGAAGAAAACCATTTTTTTTCTTTGCGGTGGGATTGATTTTCTTTCTGTTGTTTTAAGAATGTCTGTGATTTAGATTATTACGTGTTGGTTTGCAGGTTTTGCCTCTGATGCGTTCATGTAACGGGGGCTCCTAGCGTCCCTCTCCAGAGACAGCAGCGGACAGGTTGGACGTCCCTTGGACATCAATGTCTCTTACTCCGAGTCGAAAACCTTCCTCAGGTCAGCGCAGGTACTGTTCCTTCTTTCTCACACCTTTAGTCTTGGAATGATGCAAACATATTTGTATTGTCACTTTTCAACAAACAAGTAATAATGCTGCCGTCCCTTCAAGGCGCTCAGTGGGCACTAGTGGCGGCAGTGGGCGATATTCACACAGTGATACATCCAGCACTCACACCTACCCGGGTCGGGTTAGGGCAGCAGAGGGCAGCCCCACAGCCCGGACCTACCCTAATACACCCAGGTAATATGCTCCTCATAAAAAGGCTACGAAATGCAGTGACTGTAGGTGTGAATGAGATATTTCCTCCAGGGCGTTGATCAGCTGAGACTTCAGCAACCCTCCGATTCTTTCATACACTCCCATTTTCTGTGTGTAAAGTCTGATTAACAGTATTAAAAACACATTGTTGTACAGTTTAATAAAATGAACCATAAACAGCAGACTCCAGAATGAGCTGAATGAACAAACATCTGGCATAACTTTGACAAAAACTGGCCATTTTTTTGGACTGTAAGAGACTGCACTCGTGAACCAAATAAAAGGTTAATCATGGGAATTATTTAACTGTTTTCAGAAAAAAAGATGTTGTACAATGTACATTTGTTGACTGCCTTCAGGGCCACGTTCAACCATGGTTTATTTTGCACAAGCTTAATTTGTTTCAAGAGTACAGACATTAATAAACCCAGGTTTTGCATTATTAACTACCAGGTTTCATTTCTATCCCACATGTGATTAAACAAACATCCTAATATTGTCATTTATTAATCCAGACTGAAAATGTTTCTTAATGGTTTTTAATTAAATGTTTTCAAAGCCCAAGGCTTGTTTATCATTGCATTACTATAGTAGTTATTAGAAATGTTTTTAATATTTACTTTTAGTCTTTTACTCTTTTATCTTACTTTCAATTTCACATCTACATATGTTTCTCTTTCATTCTGCTCCTCTTAAATGTGTAGTTTAACCTCTATATCCTGTTGTCTTAACTTCTCGGTGCAGCGCATTTGTGCATGAAACATGCTTTGTAAACAAAACTCCCCAAATGACCCTTTCATACCTGCCCTCTGACTCAGGCGTCAGGCAAAGCACACAGCCTGCAGTGACAACCATGGGATCAGGCCTCCCACCCCGGAGCAGTACCTCACACCTCTGCAGCAGAAGGAGGTGTGTATACGACATCTGCGAGCCAGACTGAGGGACAACGTGGAAAGACTCCAGCACCGGTGAGGCTTATCACCTTCAGCTCCAGCATTTAGCTTGTTGCTTTGCCAATGTTTGTGACAACCTGTCAGTGATGTTTCTTACTTTAAGCACTTTGGTGTTAATAGTCCTGTTTGCTAATTTATCTTAGATTATGTAAATTAGAAATAAAACAACAAAGAAAATCTGTTAATTTCTGATCTTTTATTCTTGAACAGAGACAATGAAATAGATGAGTTGAGGACCCAACTGTACCGGATGCAGGAAGACTGGATAGAGGAGGAATGTCACCGGGTGGAGGCCCAGTTAGCCCTGAAAGAGGCCCGCAAAGAGATCCAGCACCTGCAGGAGGTGGTTGAGTCAGTGAGGTCCAACCTGAGTGTTCGTGAACAGGACCCCCATGACCACAAACCATACTCAGGGTTGCAGGGAGCTCAGGCTCTTGGGAAGTCTCGCTCCTGTGGCTGTTCCCCAGCCAGCACTTTGAGCCGTGGCACCACCTACACCCGACTGAGCAGCGAGGCTCTGCAGCTGGAGCGCAGCTCAAATGCTCCCGAGATGGGCAGAGCGTCTCGCCCGGCAGGACAAACCCACCTGCTCCTGGAGGCGGCCCTCCTGTCAGAGCAGCTGCCACCGCAAGGCCACATCCGAGGCCCGCCAGCTGTGCCGCGCTCTTCCACCTATGAAAGGTTGTGCAGCGGGGGGGCCGTGCTGCCGATCTCACACTCCTGCCACACTCTTAGTAGCACCTGCAAGTGCACTGGCCCCACCTACCTCCCCCATCATCACTTGTTTCTTCACTTACCTCAGGAGGAGGCCCCAGTGACAACGGCGCCTGCAGCTGTCCCTGCCTCTGACCCCATCCCCACGCCTCCTCCTGCAGTGGAGAAGAAGCCTGAGGTACGCTCGCAGGCCTGCAGCCCCACCATGACCTGGCTGTGTGAGGAAAGCTGTGCTGAAGAGCTGAGTGTCATTTCATTAGCCACAGCAGACATCCCCCCCTCAGAACCACATCTGTTTCCATCCTCCCTACCTCCTTTATCTGCGCCTGAGCACTCGTACAGTTTAGACCTGCTACCACCTGACAAACCAGAGGAGGTAAAAACGACACAAATGGAGCCCCACACCTGCCAGCCCCACCCTACAGCTCCACTTCCAATGAAGCAGGAAGCTACCGTACTAGAAATAGAAGAAGACGATATGGATGAAACTGAGGGCACAAATGAAGACGGGTACTCCCCTCAGCTCTGCCACTGGAGCCGCTACTTCCTCGTAGATCTGTTAGCTTTGGCGATGCCAGTGGTCCCGACCATGGCGTGGCTGTGTCGAGGGGCGCCACGGGAAGTCATGCCGGTGTATCATATTGGGTCCCTGCTGAGAGGCTGCTGCGCCGTGGCCCTTCTCTCGCTTCGACGTCAGGGTGCAGGCAGGGGACGCAGGCCTGCTAGCATGAATGGAACGACACCGATCTGAGACCTTCTGCTCCCTTTAACATCAACAACTCCAAACCTCTGCAGGCACAGCCACAGCACCGCTCACTCAGCCTCATTACATTCTGGTCATTGCCATGTGTTGGATATCTCCTGTTAGATTTTTAGATTTTACATAATGCCCTTGTGATTTTGTGGTCATGCCTTGCCTTAGAGAACAAAGGATTAGTTGTACATTATTAAATATGTTTGTTACTCAATTATACTTACTGCTTCTGCTTGCAGTTTAAGTGGTTTTCTCTTGATTGGAATTTGCATGTAACCCACAGTTTGGTTGGGTTCTCTTGCTTGAATTAAAAAAGCTCTGACCTAATTTAGAAGAGTAATCTTCTTGGCAAAGATATTCAGTTCATTTTATGAAAAAATGTAGAGGAAAAAAAACTGCCTGAAGTTGACTGCTACTCTATCACCACATTTTTAAAAAACTGTTAATAGGGAAATAATTTCTATAAATCAAAGATGTCCCACAAAACCAGAAAAGACATCACAACCAGTAAGACTCGACTGGTTCAGAAACTGTCAGTTCTGTAAATTTACAGAGCACTGCGAGGGAAAGTAATTCATTTTTGTACCTTTGTCATTTCCATCCATGAGATGAGTGAATCTGGTTTAATGCTGTTGGGACTTTTACCTTCTGAAAAAGTGGAGCATGTGCATCAAATCTGGTACTCAGGTGCAGAACAGACAGATCATTATTCTTTTGCCAATAAACAAAATATAAGAGTTTTAAACTGTTCACACTATTTCTTTGATACTGTTGGGACATTTATCCTAAACATCAACTCTACTTTTTTTTATTTAAATCAGTTACAATCTATCACTAACAAGTAAACCAAGGAAAAATCTGCAATTTGCATTTTAAATTTACATACTGGAGATAATGCCAAAGTTTAAATCACATTAAAAGAAAAAAACAACACACTGTTCTTATAGCAGTTGGGATCTAAAAATAAAGCCTTGAGGTGGGTGTGCAAGTAGGGCATTAATGTGCACTTGATTTCCACTGCTTCATTCCTGAAATGTGCACCATCTGGTCGTGTATCTATTGTCAACATAATTCTCTCAAAGTTATAGGGGATAAGGATGACATGCAGTAGACTGTGACCCACGCAGCTGAGTGAACGAATGAAGGACTCGGATGAGCTGTTTTGTTTACTGAGATTTTGATAAAGTGAATTATTTTCTAATTTTACATGAGACAAAAGATCTTTGCACGGTCGAAGTTTCAGATTTACACTTGAAAAGTTATCCTATGCGCCAGTGTGGGTTGCTTTCATACCACGTTATTGCAATTTGTGATAATGTACAGTATATATGACACTTAGTAATACTCTTTCTACAAAAAGTCCTTTTGTGTCGACTGAAATGAAATGGCCAAATTTTAACTGCAATCCGTGATGTACAGTGTGTATTATTACCGATTTTAGCCTTATCACGCAAAAAAAAAAGAGCAATGTTGGAGCTTTCGGGAAGCTTTCCAATGAGGTTTCACTTGTCATTTTCTCAGTGATTAAGCTGAAGACAGAAGCATAACCAGTGTTGCAACTTTAAACTTAAATGGAAAAAACAAGTGTTTCTTAACTGTGGTTGGAGCAGCACATATCGTCTTGTTCAAACTTGTATTTCCTTATTTACAATTTGTTGGATTTTGACTCCAAGGCAACTGCATTCCCTTGTTCAAAACTCCTCCATGTCACTTTTCCTCCTCTATGTACTTCTTCCTGCATAGCTTCAGTACGAGGAAGCAGATCCTCCGTGAGCCTGAACTGCACATGCAAAAGCAATTAAATAGTGATTAAGTGTACTACAGTTGCATAAGAAACAACAGAATGTTGCAAAACACCCTGGATGTTTCCTCTTCTTGGCAAAATAAAAGATGCTTCTGTTCTCATTTGTTCTTACAATGTGCTGCGATACATCATAAGTGAGATACAATCATTCAAAACAGCAATTTGTGTTAAAATTACTCTTTTTAATGTGTTTGTACGGAACGGACCTTTTACAACATCCACAGCTTGTTACACACAACTCCTTCAAATAAACATAATCACAAACCCCAAATGTGCCTACAACTGTGGGGGAACTTACCATGCACATTTAGAAACCTTTTTACCAGACATCAAATGTTTCTCTCACAAAGACCGTCTTCTGTAAAATAGACCAAAAAAAAAAAAGGAAAAAAGAAAACAAAAGTTCCCCCAAATGTTTTACAAGCAATCAACAAGACAAATGATGTCCAGTTTTGAATGTTACAGCAATATTCATTCTACACATAAATTAAAAATCAACACTGCAGTATAGACAAAGAAAAATCTACATCTGCAGACAACTGTAGGCTGTTCATGGCAAGAATGTGCTTGATTCACGAATCCCTGGTTACAATGTATTCCTCATGTTTTACTTCTAATTTAATCCAATGACAAGTATCACAAAGGTAATTCATAGAAATATCATTGTGTCAAACAACAATTTATTCTTAAGTTTTATTCAAGACATTACCCGCAATCAATACAATTTTAGTGTAAAGGCCACAGAGCCACAGGAATGAGATTGATTAAATATTCATGACACTTATCTGAAACCTGGTCCTGATGGCAGACACATTTTGTAAATTTTAATTCAAATAAAGAAAGAAAACATTTCCATAAAAATACATATAGAATATGTAATATGACAAAATACATAGGATGGGATGGCCTATGACTTATTATTGTATGAAGTCTAAAATAAAGTATAAAGGATAAAGTTTTAAAGCAAGTGACATAACACAATTTGTACTGAAATGGAAAGGAGAGTGAACTAGTGAAGCTACAGACATAGGTCCTATGCAGGGATCAAGAGCAGGAATCATCTGTTGACATTTTTCCTCTGTGTTCCCGAGATAGGAGTCAACCTGCAGTGAGAAGAAAAGGAGTCTTAGTGTTGTGATTAAGGAGGAGAGGCAAGAGGGGATTACAGGATATGGAGGCAAAGCTTGTTATGCACGTACCATTTAATCTCTAAACAAGGCGGGGTAAATTACAAAGGCTAAATGTATGGCTGGTGTGCATGCATGGAAAGTTAATACAAGCACACAGCTGTAAAAGGGTATTATTCTAGAGGCAATAAACAACTCGGCCATTCATCATTTGCACTTTAAGATGCGTTAATGCTTTACATTAATTAACCCACCAACACATTTTAAAATACACACAAGCATGGTGGTTTTTATTAAATGTTGTTTTTTTTCTCTCACCCTGATAATTTGAGTGGAATTAAACAAAGTGAGTGCACAAGTTTCAGGCTTCCAGACCGATCAGCTCCACGTCGAAGGTGAGAGTGGCGTTTGGTGGGATGATCCCTGGATGCCCTTTGCTGCCGTAGGCATAGTCCGGTGAGCAGATCAGCTTCGCCCGCTGACCCACGCTCATCTGTGGAGGGGATGGAGAGGGCACTTACGTGACTGTTGCTGCCATATTAGAAACTAGAAATATATAATCATAAGGCGTGTATAATGTCTTCTGGTAAGATATTTAAAGTAGGAAATCCCAAGCATCTCACCTTAGCTACTCCTTCCTCCCAACCACGAATAACCTCCTGGTGTCCGATCTTGAATTTGAACGGCTTCCCCCTGGTCCTCGACGAGTCAAACACTTTCCCATCTGCCAGTGTGCCTGATAAAATCCAAAATACGGGAGGTCTGTTAGCGATCGGCTTGGTTTGCTGAGACCCCCTTCCCTCCGCCAAGCAGCCCTCCAACCAACGGTAACTGATAGCCAGCAGCTAACGTTAGCATCATGGGACCGGTTAGCTTACGTTAACTGGCTGACAATTACGGTTAGCCGACGGCTACGGTTAGCCCGACTGCCGTTTGCGGCAGTGCTCCATATTTTAAAACGTGTAGATTAATGATAACATGGATCTATCTAAATTACCGAGTGAATTATACAAAACGTTTAACATCACCGAAGCTAACGTTAGCCGAACACATAACAAGAAATGTATTGAAACAGGGTATTAAATGCTAGCCGCGATGCTAGCAGGCATAAGCAGCAGCATAACACGACCAGCCGCTGCTCGCTGAAACAAATGGTTTCCAATTTCCTCTTGCCTCCCAGTTTCACACTACAGCAGGTTTTTCGGGTCTTTACTGGTTTACGATAGCGTGATGCATGTAGTTAGCCGGTAGCTAAATACAAAACATGTAGCCTCCAGTCTTTGCGCTCCATTGGGTGACTGTTATCCCCGGCACTAACGTTATTCCAGCCTCCCCGCTTACCGACATAGTGCACCACGACGCGCTGCCCCTTCTTTGGAAATGTCTGTCCTGAAAACAGGAGAAAATAGAGAAAAGGTGAAAAATAATGACCCAAACATCATATGAATGAAATGGGATGTTACGGTGTTAATCGAGGCCGATTATTCCCACCATCTCCCGGCTTAATGGTCTCAATTTCTACTCCCATTTTCGCTCCTCTGTAACCTTCCTCTCGACCACCCTACAATGGGAGCGGAAGCTGGAGGCAGGGGCGGCCTGTTGCCGAGCGGGTGGGCATAAATATGGAAAAAAAACACACCATCCCATCAAGGCATTATTATAACAATGATAAATTACAGAAAAAGCCGTCTCATTCGGAAATTAAAATGTCAAGCCAAACAAGATGCATTTTTTTTTCTTTCAAGTGTGCGACATCATGACAATTCTGTTAAAAAATCGACATACAAATTAATTTATAATAACAGATTTTGATCCCCTTTCTGAAATCTGTTTGTTTATGTTTTAGGGGCTTCTGGGGAGTCAGGAAAACATCCCAATTTGAATACCTATCGTGTGTGGTGAGGTGGAAAAAATCAATATAAAACCATTGATGGAGCAGTATAATTTGAGTCCTGTACAAAACTGTTGTTCGATTTAAAATAAGCAATGAAAAAAAACATACAAAAACAAATTTAAATGCTTTAATACTTAGAAAAGTGACAATACTTTATTAATTACATTAAAAATAAAGGCACACGTACATGAAAAATGCGTGATTATTAACAAAAGTTGTTTATTTGATCAAACGCTTAGATTCTATAGTGTGCATACACGCTTAGAAAATTTATAATAGTTGTGTTAAAGCATGTAAAGCAAACACTGACAACAAATGAAGAACCCATTATGATAACCAAAGCCAACATAAATCAGAAGGAAAGCAAAATCCTCTTCTCAACTACAATTAACATTTTAGACATTTAACGTTGCAAAAACAACCAAACTTAATCAAAGAGAACAACTGAAAGAGGAAAACTGTCAAGACATGTTTGTTTTCTATAAACAAAGCCTCAAAATATTCCAGGGCATATTCATTTTAATATAAAGATAAAATTTAAAAGTCAGATAGATTTTTTCCCCACATTGACTTGTATTTTTCTCATCCAATATTATTAATAAAATCTTAATACTAGATAAGTACTTAGAATCAAATTCTCAGTACTAGATACTAGATGTTTTATGGAAAAAATGTAAATGTCCCTTGTGCAAAAATGTAAACTGTACATACCATCACTGGTGACCAAGCTTAGAGATGCTGAGAGGCAGATTTTCTCATCATAGGACAAAGCACAGCTAGCTTTTACCCTGTTTTCACTCTTTATGCCAAACTAAGCTATCTGGCTGCTTGCTTTAGTTTATGGTTACTCTATTAACATACAAATGTGAGAATTTTCAACAAGAGAGTTTGAAAAAAAGCATATTTTCAAAATCATCAGACTGTAAGTAATCCAACTACACCCAAGAAACTTTGGATTTCACCTTTGACCTACTAGAGAAAGACCCAGGATCATTTTCAAGAAAATTTCTGCCCAGTTTATCTTCTCTTGCATGCTGGTATGTGCTGAGTTTCTGCTTACGACACTGAGGATTTACACTTGACAGGACAACTGATTTAGGCCTGCTGTATTCTCCAGAGAGGCTCCTTGATACATTTTGAGGGCCAGTCGACCTGACTGAGGTTTTGTCATCATGATTATGACAACCTGGTGAAGAATTTGACTTGTGCAACAAGTTGGTTTTTGTATAATGATGTGAACTTGATGCTGCTCCAGCGTGAGGCGGCTGCAGAACTGTTGGCCGCTCCGATATTTTCAATGAGGATGCTGAAGCTTCTGGACTGGTAAAGAATAAAATGATAAATATTAATGACTATAACTGCCCAGAATCAAACATGTATGTATGTTACTAGAAACTTATTTTAGCAAAAATATTCAGTAAAGATGCTGATATGCATAGATGTAATTAAAAATAAAATGTTTTACAAGGAGTTTCACCCGCTTGTTGCTAACAAGTTGTCAGTGTTTAGTGGGTTTTAGAGCTTTTTCTCTTAAAAAAAAATACAGCTGCCTGCTGCAGTCAGAGTGACACAAACATTAAAGCTGTGGGGCAGACAACTTAACATGAGCTTGAATTTTCATTTAATGCTCAGTGCATCCCATGGGAGCTGCAGATTCAGGTGATAATTAGTTGCGGGTTCATCACTAAAAGCAACTTCTTTCATGTTGTTTTCATTTTGTCATTGGATATATAGTCTGAAAATCTTAATTAAAGCTGCTTTTAAGATGAGATGTCAGAGGACTATATGTCTTAAGAGGATGGTTTGCTCCAAAAGCCACTTACTGAACTGTGCTCAGTTGTTCCTGGAGTTGTGAAGACTGCCTCTCATTGATCGGGTAGAAGAGAAAAAAGACCATTCCTATCAGCAGAAGTGCGATGGGAACTGGTGAAAACAGCACAATCAGAGCCGTCACCACTCCATCACCATGGTTACACGCACCTGCTCTGTAGCCCACAAACCTGCAGACGAGGAGAAAACAAAATGTGACGGGCCGAGAGATGTAGACAAATAACACATCAGGCGAGTGGACGGAAGATTAACTCACTGTAATGTCATTGTTGAGATACCGACAGACAGGCCTCCCGCCAGCTTACTGCAGAAGGCATAGCAGGAAAAAAACAGAGGCTCCATGTCTTTGTAGGATGGCTGTCTCACGGCAAAGTCATCCACCACGTCTGGGAGCATCGACCTGTAGCAGATGCAGAACAAGCTGATTTATTACATATAAAAACCACAAGTGAATTTAAACAAGGAGAACTGACCATTCAAAGAAAAAAAAAAAATCAGACCACTGCTGGAATATTCATCACTGTCCGGGGTCAGGTGGAGGTGATGTGAATGATTCATGTGCACCGCATTCAGTTCTGACAGTGATTAGATCTGACAGGAGGCTTGAAGAGGACTGAGAACGTTGTGTCCCGGCCTGGAACTGACTCACCAGGGTAGCAGGAATATGGTTGCCCCACTGAATCCCATCAGGATGCACATAATCATGAAGACTGGTAGGTTACTGGGAACACAGGCAACTACAATAACAGCTGGGATGAAGAGCTGTGAGAGATATAAACAGGCCTCTCAGGTAAGGGGGAGACTGAAGATGTGGAAAATTACTCTTATCAATAAATATAAAACATGTCTGATTATTGACAAGATTGATATGTGATTTCTTACTGAAATTCCAATGAAAACTGTGGCCTTTTTTCCAATCCTCAGAAGAACTATCTGCCACAAAGGAACTGCTATTGAGGCAGAAACCTGTAAAAATAATAAGACATTTTCATTCAAACTTGAATTTTGTCTCGTGTAGGCTGCTGAAATGTTGCATTTATAAACATCTTTCATGAGCAGGCTGTGATTCAAGTGAGCAGCATCTCACCAGTAGAACCAGTAGGAGGTGCTGGAACTGGGCACCCAGCCCAGCTGCATGACTGCAAAAGAGTGCAAAATTACCCAAGGACATCTGAGATAAAACAGATACAGGACAAAAAGTGAAAATATTTTACACTTTTAAAACCGTTTAATATGTGTACTACTTTTCAAAAAACAAAACCAAATCACAGCATTCGAAACTAAGAGATGCATAGATGATAGAGGATTATTGGCTTATGTCTACAGGAATGCAACACAACCACTATGAGGTCTAACTGTACCTGAAAAGCAAGTACACAGAAGACAAAGCCGAGCACCAAGCGTTGGTAAGGAATGTGGCATATCAGCATCTTCAGCGAGGTCAGAAAAGACGGTTGCACTTTGTCATCAGAGCAGAGAGGAGCTGAAAATAAAAACCACCATAAGATGTAAAGGACAGTGAGTGATATGTCTGTAAATTGTAAAATCACATGAAACACTTTACATAAATCTACCAATTTTTCTAATGGTATTTTGGTATGATGAACATAAACCACTGTCCACTCCTGGATGACTCACCCGGCTGCTCATTCACCCCCATGAAGAGAACCAGGCTGCAGAGGAAAAACAAGGCACCCATGACCAGAGCTGAGGTCAGGAAAGCCTTTTGCTGCAGGCAATATTACACAAATTAAACATTTAAAGATGAATAAAGCACAATTATGCCACCAAGAAGCACACAGCCTACCAAAAGGAACACAAACACTAATACACAAGACTTCTTACTTCATTATGTAAATTTCATATAAAAGGTTTTACTTTATTTGCTTTTGATTAGATGTTCTGTGACTTCAAAGTCTTCAAATATAAAATTAACATGATTATTAATAATCATTTAATTTTGTGTTCATAGACATGGAGCCAAATTTTGGGAGATGAACAAATATTTATTTTCATGCAATAATTTAGATGAAAAGATTATTACCAGTTGAGTAGAACTTATAGCTAGCGATGGTTAGCTTAATAGCATAACCCCTTTACTAGCTTTTAGCTTTACTCTGTTTGTAGCCTCAACCAGGACATACAAGATATAAATGTGTTAATTAGTGAGTTTAGATGTGCTAAAAGTGGATATCATTACTTTAAGGTAGAGCCATGTTGGTTTGTTTCCCTTGTTTTATGCTAATAAGCAAAGATGAAGCTAAAGATAGTTAGCATAATAGCGTATCACCTGAGGGGATGAGCTAGTCTGACTCTGTCTGTAGCTGTAAGCAACAAAATCAGCCTATCAGAACAAACAAGATATAATGTGTCATTTATGAACTTTGGATAAGTAGATTTTTCTAACTTAACAACCGAGCCAAGCTAGCTGTGTTTGTTTTGGCTTTAATGATAGGCTAAGCTAGCTGCCCCCTATCCAGCTTTGTATTCAAATATACAGATACTTGTATTACATTGGTATCCATCTTTCCATCAAACTTCTGATAAGATAATATGTATTGTCTTCAATCTGCGACTGTTCCTTAAGTTACATAATTCCCTTTAAGACTTACAAGTTTATTTTTTGCAAAAACAGTTATGTTTGCTAATTTCATTAAATCTAGTCTGTTTCTCCTCACTTGCATTTGTTTTAATGGCTGAGAACAAAACTATAAGAACACACAACAATGCCTATGTTGAGCTAAGAGCAGAAAATTACAGGGTAACAGGATATCCATGTGACTGTGAACACAATGCCAAAGTGACGATGCTAGGTAGGAAAAAGAAATACAGGTTTTCTCAGTGAGAGTCAGTGCAGTATCCACCGTGTCCTGAAGCGATGCATGTTGTGGTGACAATGTGCTCTGAGGCGTTTCATGGTCCAGATGTTGACAGGCCTCCTGCTTCTCAGCGTTGTACACAGCCACAACTTGACCCTGAATTATAGACGCTAACAGCATCGCCAGCATCTCCACACTCATTCCTGCCAAAGAAGGACAGTGAAAGGGGTTTGTGTTGGAGAAATGGTCTACATTTTGTTTGGCCTGAACTGAAAATAAAGAGGATCAGGATCTGAGATGAGCGCGAGTGTTGGAGCTTTTACTGTAAGCTGTGGCAGAGTCTCTGTCTCTGTGATCTCCCCCCAGGAACATGTTGAGGGCGAGGTAGGGAACGTTGTAGCACTGTCGATGGGAGACGGGGGGAAAAACATGACACCAAATGACAGCACATGAGCAGTGTGAAACTCAGTAGCCATGGTGACACAGCTTGGAGCAAAATGGCAGCAGCAGCAGCAGCGACATGATGATAGTATGAAACTCTGTCACCATGGTGACATGAGAGGGATGGAGAAAATAGTAGCCAGGGCGAAAGTTGATGGAGCCCAAAATGCCGGGTAGATGAAGATGTAGATACGAGCTGTGGTTGAGGAAGTAGATGATATCTTCACTAAAGTGAAAGTACCAATACAGAAATCCAATGCAAGTTCTCACAAATGCATTTAAACTTACAAAGTGAAACATTTCTAAATTAAAATGTTTAAAAATGACTGCCTTTGTTGTATATTTTGTTGAGTTAAACTATACCAAATGTTTCCAACAATGTTCAAACTCATAGAAATCCTTAATTTTATTCAATTTTATTTTTTCATTGTTTTGATTGAGAGAACTCTAGTGGCAGAAATGATATATTGTGTGTTTAAGTAAAAATATAATCAGCAAAAAGTATTAAAAGTTTAACTGTGCAAAATATTTTTCTTCCTGGCACATTTAGATTGTTAGTACTTGGTGCAGTCCTGTGTGAGCAGTATTTCACTACTTAAGCTTCTTAAGGTGAGGCATGTTTTGAGTACTTTATACACAGTTATTAGCTAACACCAGTGGCTGCCATCTTATGGATTGGGCCCCTTAAAAAGGGTCATAACATGAAGCTAAAAGGTTATTATGTGATTAATGGGAGAGGAAACAATTTTAAAAAATGCTGACATACAAAAATCTGTATTCAGTCTCGAGACATTTCTTCAATATTTGATAATTTGGCCATGAACAGTTACTGAAATTAAATCAAGAAGCTCAGAGAGTAAATCATTCTGTGGTGAAACTGCTAACAACTAATCTGACATCTGAAAACCTGATTAAGGTGCTTCAAGTAGATTCTGCTCTCTTGCTATTATTGTATTGTAGTTATAAGCTGAAGGTGAATATTCTAATATAAAATCTTCACGTAAATGAAACTAAAAAACTGCAGCTGTCAGATAAATGAAGTGGAGTTTTATTTCCCTCTGACATGAAGTAGAATTACAACACAACAAGAATCTTGTATGCACTCAAGTACAGACCAATAATCAAAGTGATAAACTATTTTCTATATCAGATGGGGTAAAATAGCAGAAAGTGCCTGTAACACTTACGCTGACTTACACTCATGAGGGTCTCGAACAGGCAGGCCGCTGTGAGGAACCACGGCACGCTGACAGACTGAGACATGGAGCCTCGTGGCACAAACCACAGCAGCAGATAGGAAAGGACACCAAAGGGGGTGGAAAGAACCAGCCTGAGAGATAAACATCCTCAGCTCAGTTGAATGCAGCGCCGAAGGATGTGATGAATATGAATTCAAAAGGACGTTTGTTGAACATGTCGCTTTAACAACCAACCATGGAGTGAGTTTGCCGATGGGAGTCCGGTTACTGCGTCCCACCAGATATCCAACCAGAGGGTCAGTCACAGCATCCCAGGCCCGACTCACAAATAAAATCATCGAAACATAGGAGGCCTCCATCTGAGAGAGACTGAGATGCTTTATTTTGAAATTTTTCAAACACACAGGATTTATAAGCTGCTGTTTGTGAGGAAAACTGTCACCTGAACAACATCCAGAAGAAAAATCTGCAGAGAAACACTCATAGCTATTGTGGTAATCTGATATGGGACCCCTCCCACAGCATAACACACCTTCCTGGCCAGAGGAATTCCCCCTGACCCCTGTGAGCACCAGAGAGAAGAGCAGAGAGTGCGGAGGAAAACATTTCTGTTTTTTATTTTGTTGATTTGATGCACCTTTGACAACTAAGTGGTAATAGTTGCTGCTTCTGTTCACACAGATTTCTTCAGTTTTTATACAACTGAATTCTGTTAAGTTCAGATTTTTTACTTGAGTCTTCTGCTCAAAACACTCTTCTGGATGAAGAGGAAACGAGTTCTCTTGTGTCTTATGTATGTATGTAAATAACAACAAGAGCAGCAGACAAACTGCCTGAAAGATTCCCTTAATTTTACTATCAGTTTGTATACTTGCACTTAATTACTTCAAGTTTGAACTTGTGATTTGATGCATTTGATGATGTGTTGAAAAGTTTGTTGCTTTATATTTTGCTGTCTTGAGCGAGGAGTATTTAAAATTTTGATGCCTGTAAAATTTCTAAAAATGCATCAAAACTGCCCAGAAAACTGCAGTAGAATTGCTACAAGTGTTGAATTTAAAAATAGCATCATCTCTAGTCGATATCTGAGGGAGAAATGATCATTTTAGCTGAGGAATTACTAATGACTCCTACAAAATCTGCTCTGAAAACGTAATTATTTTTCTGACCTGTTTGTATGAATAAACGTAAGGAGAAAAGCGAAACTTCATTTGGAAAACTCACCCTCTGCTGTGCTTCGCTGCAGGAGTTTCTGTCTGCAGTCTGTTTTAATAACTGATCCTTTAATTTCTGCGCTTGATTTGTAAAATCCTTCATACAGCTCATCCTTTGAAGTTAAGAGTAATAATGCCACATGTGGACCATCAGTCACTGTGTGTATTTGACAACAGCTTTCTATGGACACACTCGAGTCCCACTCGTCTGACACTGGATCTGGTTGAACAACCTCTTTGTCTCTGAGAGTGAGGTGCTTTTATCCAGCCCACCTGCTCAGGTTTACAGTAAGAATGAATGAATGAGCTCGAGGACAAAGCTCATGTTGTGTGTGTTGCTTGACAAGTCCTGGTTCATTTAAACAATCTGAATTATTTAATGTTTTCTGTTTACTTTTAATTGTGTTTGGATGCAGATTAGCTTTAAATGAGATAATTGAGACACATAACTGGTGGATTACCTGTCGCACTGGCTCTAATGTGCAAGTGTTTTTAAATATTTTATATCTGGTTTGGTGCTTTTCAAAACACAGACTCCATGTTTATTGAAGCAGAATATATATTTTTACCTTTTAACTTAACATCAGTGTTACGGGCCTTCAGTTCCAGCGCCTACTAGTGGACAAAATGTACAAAACCTCAAAGACCTAGCAGCCAAAGAAATGCTGTTGTTCTACTTTTGAACCACCAAACTAATCCATATGCTTTAAAACGTCATGTAGTTTCAGCCTGGTTTCTGTTTTTGTTTACAATCTGTTAACATCACTTACATTATATGTAGTTCGTTGCATTTTTGATATATTTGCCTTTATTTGTAAAAAGTTTTTAATGTGTTTTTCTGGTGGGGGTGGATTTTTGTTGTTCATAATATATTTCTCTGTCAAGTTACTTTTGCTAATTTGTCATGGTTTTATAATCTTTCAATTTATGCTCTGAGCTTTTTTTAAGACACATCTGGTAAATATTTATGTAAATCAAGTAAGTTTCTTCTGTTTTTAACTAAAAAACCTCACCTGGGATAATATTACAATTAATGTCTATAACTTGTTTAGGAAAGGTTAAGTGTAGAAAAAAAATATTTCAAAGTCTAAACAGCAAAGAACATATTTTTTAAATTAAAAAATAAAATTCTTGAGGCGCTCTCTGAGTTCACAGTAAACAAAAACAAAACAAACAGAACACAACTTACATTTTTACTGACACTTACATTTTACTGACATTTTTAAAAATTCTGGTATCTATTCTCAGACAAATGAAATGTAAAATTGGGACTTTAAAAGACAAGACAACTAAACTAACTGCTGGAACAGGTTAGATAAAAAGTAAATAAATACAGGAGAGTCAGGCAGCCCAAAAATTGTTTTAGGTCCTAAAGAAACATTTTGAATTTAAAATTTCAAAAAATTTTTAAAAGTGTTATCATTTTCATTGGCAGGGAAAAGTTTAGCGTTAATCCTGCACTGATACTACAGGACCAGTCTGACCTCTTGTGGAACAGCAGTGAAACTTTCACTCATCAAACGAAAGCTGTCAGTCCTGTTCTTCGTCCTCCTGACAGTTAAATAATCAGCTATGTCATGATCAGCAAAGTGAAAAATAGATTCAAAACAACAACACCCATCACAAGCATTTATATGGACTCATTATGATGGACCTACAATTCAGGAAAACTAATTGGAAGTCGGCCTGGTTCAGATTCCTCTGAGAAAATATTTCCTTGTTGTGACTCAGTGAATGAATAACTGAGTGAGAAACAGGTTGTTTGCATCATTCAATCTTTAATGCTGTTCATTTACAGCCAGACATGACACCTCGACCATTGTGACACATGCACAACAAAAAAATGAAAAATCAGAACAACAGAACAAATTTTCTCAGAACAGAAGTAAAAAAAAAATCTCCCTGTTTTTCTAAACAAAAAAAATCTCAAAATTTTAAATTTTGAAAATTAGAATAAAAATAAACAAAAATCCCCAAAACAAAATGACGAGGGACACAAAAAAGAGTGAATTATTTGGACAGATTGCATCCATCTCTGTAATATTCAAACAGTTTTACACCAGTTTAATCATGTGATCCCGTCATTTCACGTTGTGCGTTTTTTGACGCTGAAACTTTTCTTTTTGTTTTGAAGCTTATTAAGACGCTCATCACATCATCCTATAAGTTGGTGATCTTACTTGCGTTTTCTTTAGCGTGTCGGAGTCCATACAGCCATTTGATCACTCTTGCATTTCTCTCAATGACAGAAACACCGTAGGGGACACGCGCTGCAGCATTGCCAGCTTCCTCCTCCTCCTCATCTTCATCTTCATCCTGTCTGTCTGATCCTGCAACCTCAGACCCTGGAGCGCTCACACTGCGGAAACGGGCCATGGACACAATGTCTGAACTGGATCCAGTCCACTCCTGCAGGTCTGCGGGGTCCAGACCACACAGGTTGAAGAAGCGTTCCAGCTCCGTCCCTGCTCGGGAACAACGGTCACTCATGTCCGACTTGGACCGGGTCAGCGACGGGCGCTTCCTGGAGCTGGAGGAGGACAGACGGGTAATGGCGGGGGATGGAGGAGGGAAAACAGGGAGGTTGGGCAGAGGTGGAGCAGGTGAAGTGGGGGTTCCTGCTGGAGAAGAGGGAGGGTTGTCAGGTTTCAATGGAGCGACGACAGGTTTCAGAGGAGAGGGACACGTTGCCGTCGTTGTTCTGGGGTGGAAGAGACGCAGGTGGGAAATAGCCGGGTGGAGTGGAAGCTGGGAATGTGAAGGTATGGGGTGAAGAGGCTGCCGCATGAACTGAGGGGGTCTGCAGGTCGTCCTCACAGGACCGGCCTGGGGCATGACATCCACTCTGCGTACAGTCCCTGCAGCCGGAGCCCCTGGAGAGCCGGGCGTCTCCGTCCTGGTGGGCCCGGAGGCTTTTAATCTCACCTTTGCTGGACTGGACCAGTCAGGACGGGGGGGTGGACACGGCCTCTCCTTTTTCTGTTCTGCCCCTGCAGGTTTGGGGCAAGGAGAGCTTTGTGAAGTGGTGGTACTATCAGAAGCTTTGCTCTCCACTGAGTCTACCGTAGCGTTGGACTGGGGCCCATCATTCACAACACTGATCAGATTAGTCAGATGCTGCAAGTCGAGCTGGACTCCTTCCTTCTTTATTTTCATCGGGGTCGGTATCTTCCTGGTGGGCCGCAGAGCAGTGCCGGGGTTCGACACAGGCTTCTGGATGTCAGGCGGCCGGACTGGCTGCTGTTTGGAAAGAGCCACCTGACTCTTGACATATTTAGCCTTGTCTGCCTCCAGCCTCTCCACCGCACTCTGCTTCGGTCTGCCTGCTGCTGTCGGGAACTGCCGGGAGAAGTTTGGCCCCACTGGTCCTTTGGGTCGCAGGCGAGGTGGAGCAGCAGCTGCGGCGTTGCTCACTGGCTGCCTCGCCGGCTGCCTCACTGGCTGCCTCGCTGGCCGTTGAAGAGTCTCCAGAGGCATTGTGTAAAACTAGTAGTACCTGTCCTTGTGCACTCTCTTCACAGCTTTCACTTTCTTATTGTCCACCTTGAAATAAATATCTTTGGTTCTGTGGAAATTTCACAGTTATCCTGTATTTGAGTCTCTGTGTGGCCGTCTCATGGTCAGCTCCGGTCCATTTGAAAAGAGATGTCACCTCTCTATCACAGTTGAACTCTTCACATTTGGACTTCCTGTTGAAAAGAGACAGATCGATCAGGAAAAATGTATAAAGAAAAACAACGCAGCTCAATAAAAAACTCAAATGAGTGGTCTGTAAAAAACATTTACCTCCAAAGACAAGTGAGCATTTCTTTTCCAGTATTCTAGGACTCAGCCAACTCCACAAAGACCCTACAACCACAAACGCTACCCTTTCTTTAAAACCACAGCCAATCAGCTTCCAGATGACTTCTCTATCTCACAAGTTCATTGGCTGCCTGCACCGACAGATCTGAACAATTACTCGCAGTCATCCATCTCCCCTCAGACAAACACACAATAAAACTGACACTATTTTCAGTCAGTAGAAGGCCTGTGAAAACAGTGGCTGAAGTGTGTGTGTGTGTGAGGGGTGATGGGGAGGTGCATCAGGACAGCTGTCAACAAGCTATTGTCTGGAGGCAATACAGAGCAGATCACACACACACACACACACACACACCAACAGCTGCTACATGAACAATGGCTCCTCATCTTTAAATAAAGCGGCGGGTTGCCAGGTTTGTAGTCGGCTTCTTCCTCGACTACAAACCTCTGCAGGTTAAGTAAAGTCACAACAAAGAGGCTCAACTCGGCTTCTGTTGAATCATCCTTCTTTGTGTGAACTTAACACACCTCTCACTGCGCTGAGGGTCATTATAAAGAACCGCAAACACTTAAAACTGAGTGTTTGAAATATGCCGCTGTAACAATCTGCATCTGCCGGTCACATTCTCTACATATTTGCCATTCCAGTCCGAGCCAGGCCAAACTCCTGCTGATAGAAACTCTCCGTACCTCCACGCTAACCTGCCTCAGAGTCTCCAGATCTCCCAAGTTCACAAAAACAAAGTGATCTCTCCTCACCAGCCGAGACAGCCAGCACCATGATGTATATCATTAAGGTAGCAGTCTGTTCTCATTACAAACCGAAGAGGAATGTGAAGAGGTGGGTCAGAAGAACAAAAATAGAGCCACTAATTAGTGGTTCTTCAGTCAAGTGTTGGCATGTTGGGCTTTGAAAGTAAATGACTAACATGGTGAAAAGCAGGAAGTCAAAGTCAAAAGAAGCACAAAGGAGGCAGGTAAACAACAACAAAAAAAGTCCCACATGCACTCAAGGCCTACATACCGGTCTTGCCCTGACAAGCTCAGGTCTGCCTGAATGAAGCTGTAGTTTGGTTGTTTTAAAACATTTGAACTCACCTCGTCGGTCCCTGCTGGTATCTTCAGCCTCTGCTGGGTTCTTCTGCTTTTAACTCAACGAACACACTGTGCTATTCAGCTCAGGAGGAAAAGTGTCTGAAGGCACTTTTATAGCTCAAGACAAACCTGTTTGACAACTCATGTGTGCTATCCCTGAGCCCGCCCCCGCCTTCTGATTGGTCCATTCGCTCCTACAAGGATATAAGCTGACTTTTTTTTTTATTGCTCACGTGACCCTGGCATTGTTTTATGGTGCAAGCTGGATGATAAGCACTCTGTGTTTGCTGGGATCATAATTCATCTACGCTTCATGTTGACGGTTTGAGCTGTTCAAAGGTCTGTGTGCGCAGAGTCTGTGCAAAGTTTGCAAAGTGAAAGTACACAAGAGGACCAACAAATTAGACATATTTAATAAAACCACTAAACCGTCTCACACGATCAAGAGAAACAGACAGCGCCCTTATATTCTCTTCTTTTGACCTGACATAAAAACCAAAAAGAACCTCACACCAAGTATACAAAAATAAATGGTTGTAAAGTGTTTAGTTTTTTTTTTGATTATAGACATGAATGTACACAAACTTTTCAAAGTATTTTGTTTGGACTTTACAACACACACGACAAATTTAAGCTCAAATAATTCACTGAAATTCTCCTTTATGTGATATTTTGATTTTCAAAGAATTAAAACCACCACAGTCATCAAACTCCATCCCATAATATTTGGCCATTCAGTATTCTCAATTCCACATCCACATAAAAACTGCACATGTGAGCACAGGACAACGGTTACAGTAACAAATAAGATACGTTTCATATTCCTCTTGATGAAATGTTGTGGATGGATGATTTCTGGTAAACTCTGCATGTGATTCATGTTAAAAAAGCTTTGCTGATTCACTTCAGGGTCACAATGGTTTGTGTTCAAACAAGCTATCACACAGGTGTGGCTCCTCTGATGGGTGTTAAAATGTAATCCGGACATTCATAACCCAAGTCACTGCACATTCGTCGCCGCTTGTGTGATTCATGCATGATTTTCTACACTGTAATGTCTCCCACAGTGAAAACAGTTCAGTAACATCAGTCAGGGAGATTAATACAGTTGTGGCTGTCACACACATGCAGTCATCCACTGCCTTCACCTCAAGGACTCACCTGAGGAGGTACAGAGGGAGGATGATGAGTTCAAATGTGGCACCAAGGCTTCTGTTGGCTATTTTTCTCAGACAAAGTTAATTTGCAGCTTTTGATCACCCAAAACAGAAAAACCACAGAAGTTATTAACTTGAAACTTTCTGTGTGATGACTCAGAGTTCACTGCACCTGCGTATAACGAAAGCTGTATAACTCATATCCTACTTTCTGTGGCCACAAGCTTATCAACCACCATAAAACTAAAGGAGTGACTCCTCTGATGTTTATTGTACATCTTCTTGCCAAGTAGTGCGATAGTGTATCAGGAACACTGGTTGTTGTTCACCTTTGGCAAAAAAATCTGAAAGTGTGTGTTAAATTTAACCTAAAATTACCATCATAAAACAGCTTTGAACACCAGAGTAATAAAGAGTTGTTTGTTCTTCTTGTGCACCATAATTTAAAAAATAATAGCATGCTGCATCTTGATGCTGCTGGCGGTTGGAGGTTAGGAGATAGCGCAGTTTTTATCTTTGTCCTTTGCACTGAGACTGTGAGCTCTTCTCCGTCGTATGCTCCCTCTCAGTCCCCAGTCTCTCTGCATCTCCCTCTCATCCGCCCCCTCTCTGTCTTTGCCCTCCTCGGGTGGCTGCTTTCGGAGCTGCGGCGGCAGTGGTATGGGCTGTCCCAGGAAGAAGCCCTCTTCCTCTGAGTCTGAGGACGAAGAGCATGTAGAGCAGGAGTCCTCGTGTTTGTACCGGCCCGGCTGGAGGATCAGTGAGGAGGTTCTCGCGGAGCCTCGCTTGTCCCTCTCTTTCTCAACTCTCCACTCGAGGGTGTCCAGCCGAGGTCGGTCGGCCCGCGAGCGTCGGGAGCGCCGCTCTGCTCCCGGGTGGAGAGCAGGGTCGGAGGGAATTCGGCCACGGCTCCACCCTCGCCGCAGACTCCGCTGGTGATAAGAGGATCCGTCTAGTTGGAAGCAGAAATTGTGACAAAAACAAAATAAACTTAACTGATTAAACCATCAAAACTTCTTGTTATGTGTCAAAATTTAACTCTCTCAAAGCCTTTTCTCACCCAGCAGGTCCATCTGTGGCGGGATGCCTTTCTGCAGATTTAACCTGCTTCCAAATCCTCCCTCCACCTCATCTTCATCCTGCTGGTTTTCCTCGACCTCCTGCAGCTCCTCCTCAATCTCATCCTCATACTCGTCCTCATCCACGGAGTAGCTGCTGCTGATTGGCTCTCTGAAGCTGACCCTCGCTGTGCCACTGCGAGACAGCGGGGTCGGAGAATCAGCAGGTTTTTCCTCTGGTTGGAGGAGATTCGGTGGGGGCGACTCCTGGGGCATCAATTCACGAGATTTAATGGGCAGAGGAGGTGGGAGGATGGATGGGTTGTCAGGCGGGAGGGGGGGCGAATCGGGCGAAATGAGGTGTTTCCCATGTGAGTGTTTCTGAGAAGGAAACACTGTGGAGAGAAAATTATGAAGCCACGTCGGTTAGAGACAGTGAGGTGAGGTTGTATAATTGTACTGTTGTTTGCATGTTGTTGTTGTATTAAACACGTGTTTCTGATACCTTGCATAACTTGATTTGTTTTCTCCACCCAGTTCCTGCAATCTTTGGCGGTAAAGGAACTTCTACTGCTTGAATTAAGACCAGTCAGTCCAGTATTTCCATTTAGCTCTGCCTGGAACTGCAGACCACCTGCAGGAGGTTTGATACTGCGGTCCTCCGGCAGCAAACTGTAATGTGGAATGTCACTGGGCCAAGACGGACCTAAGCCGTTTCCTAGATGAATGTGAGGAAGAGGTGAGTAGGAGCTTCTTGCATGAGGATGACCACTGAGTGAAGGAAGTCCGTTTTGAACTGGAGCAGTGCAGAGGACGCCTGAGAGAAGCAGAGTGTGTAAATATGTTAAAAGATTCTCTACATGACGTTTTAATCCACAAGGTGACCTTCAAATCACCTGAGTGTGACATCAACGTACCATGATCACCTCTGTTTTCCACTGCAGCATGAATGCAGTCTTTTGCAGGCGTTATAGGGGGTTTGACGCCCTCTGGTGGTTGCAGTGGAGAACTGCACTGTGGCTGCTGGTGTTTCTCGGCCGTCCCACAGCGTCTGTGCTGAGGCGTTCTGCTCTGCAGCGCCGAGTCGCAGGAGTCAGAGTTGTTGGGGTCTTCGCCCAGCGAACAGGGCCTGGAGCAGAAGATGAGCCCCCCGCGGGGGAGGAAGGGACGGCCCAGCAGAGGGAGCTGACAGCGGGCGCAGCAGAAACACGACTCCACAGCGTGCCAGTGCTGCCCCTCGTAAGTCATCTGGCCCTGGTCGATACCTGAGAGGAAATGATTTTATTATTATACATGAATTCACAATCTGTCTCTATTATCTCAGTGTGTGTTGAGTTCAGTTTTGATTTGCTCAGCCATCTTTGAACTGTAATTTACTTCAGTATCAGAAAAATGTGACTTCATACTTGTTGTTTTTAAATATTAATGCAATGTTATAAGTAACACATTGTAATTACGTATTGTTCCGGCAACATTTAAGAACTTTATTACTGAGAGAAAGAAGCTTTTTTAAACATGGGAATCCTGTGCTTGTAACACAAGGAATAATGTCAATATTTGTTTACAGGCTGTATGTGAGAACTTTAGTTGGGATACTTTTAATTTCTCCATGCAGCTAAAGGACATTTAAAATACAGAGACACTTTCAAAAACCCCTCCTGCACAGAAAGAAGAGGGGAAAAAGTAACTTTCTGTGACTGATCTGTTCTCTTTATAAGGTGAAAAAGACACGCTTGAGCTCTCTCTGTGCACATGGACCTTTGTGCTGCTGTGTTTTTTTAATCAGGTTTATACTGTAAACTTGAAGGTTTTACAGAGTCTTGACAAAATGTTTTTAAAGGAAATGTATGAAAATTTCTGCCATGGCTCTTGTGTAAAAGTGACTTAGCCACTTAATCATAAAACATGTTAAAATGCCATCACATTCACATAACAAGCTGCACTTCTGAAAGGATTTACATTAACTTTACCCATCTACTCATTCATTAAAATGTTATATTTCTCAATCATTTACTCTCTTAAAAACAAATGGTGACACATCTCATTTGACTGCCTCGTAAAACCTGTCAGCTGTGTGTGTAAATGAGGTTCTTCAGGTGTGTTTCAGTACCGATGTGTTCTCCACAGGTATCGCAGTACTCCGCGTACAGGGACTCGTAGCAGGAGCAGCAGTACGGTCGACTCTCCCTCATGATGTAACGCTGGCCGCCCAGCGCAGCCTCGCACTCAAAACAACAGAAGTGCTTCATGTGCCAGTATCTTCCTTCTGCCTCCGTACATTCATCTGCAAGAATAATCTGGGATTGAGAGTGAAACAGAGAGAGAGAGAGAGAGAGAGGTCACTGAGCACAGCAGCGGTGACTTCATGGGTACAGAAGTAACAAATCAGTCGTAAAAATGAGTACTGAGGATTTGGGTTAACAAGACAGGAAAGAAAAAAAGATGCTATCGGCTCCCTGTGGCAGAACTCTTGTAGGTCAGTCATGCCAGATCCATTAGTGAGCTACGTCAACTAATCTCTGAGTCTTACTGAGAAGCCATTCAAAAAAAAAAAAAGGAGAGACGGACAGAAAAATCTGCAAATACCCGTCTCTGCCCTCTGTGCACTCGACCTGATAAGGAAAGGATCAAATACAGAAATAGTGAAACGCCTGACGGGGCCTCATGATTCACTGAAGGATGTTTCTACTCAGGTTACTTTAGGCTGCAACAAAAAGATCATGTTTTACACAACTCACTCATACAGATATTTTCATAAAGTCTTGTCCTCAGCTGAAGGCTGGCTGGTTAATTAATTTGATTTTCAATTACAATTTTGGCCTCCAACTAATATGATAACAAGATTATTTAAATAAATTGATTACTGTGCTCACCCCAGCCACAGCCTGTTCACCCTGCTACCGTCAGGCAAAAGATACAGAAGTATCCGCTGCCGTACCACCAGA
>JAPZDY010000002.1:21304873-21342812 GCA_029783645.1 Ctenochaetus hawaiiensis | reverse complement strand
GTACCACCAGACTACAGAGCAGCTTCTTCCCTCAGGCTGTGAGACTGCTTAATGCAACATCTGCACTCCTCCATGTTAAAGAATTTTATCTTTTTTTATACAATCAATTAATCAATCGAGAGGGAACCACATTTTAATTCCATTATACAACTTGTTGTATAATGACAAATAAACTCCCTTGTATTCCTTGTATTTATTTTTCAATGATGATTGTTTTGTCTTCCGTTATTAATGCAGTGCATCTCTTTCCTTCTCTGCAAAGCACTTTGGTCCCCTCATAAAAGTCCAAACTAACTGTCAGTGGTCATATTTTTCCAGAATCAAACAGCCCTACATCAGCAGACAGTTCACAGTAGAGAGAGAGAGAGAAAGAGAGGAGAATGCCAAGAGATTTGAACCGGGTAAATGAAGCTCAGTTTGCCTCTGACTGCAGCTGGATATGCAGTTTCAAGCCTTCTGATTCCCTCTGTACTTTGTTTTTAGAGATCTGGTGCAAAAAGCTGCTGTTGCTATGAGTTTATTTGACAGGTTTGGATCTTGGTGAGACAGTTACCTCGTCGCAGGCCTGGCAGCGGGGCTTCAGCCTCTCAGCGTGGTGCCGGCCGCAGTAGATCTGTCCGTCCTGGTAGAAGTAGATGAGGTCGACCAGCAGCTCGCTGCAGGAGGCACACTGGAAACACTGAGGGTGCCAGCAGCTGCCCTGTCCTGCCCGACTGGCAAACACTGCTATGTCTCCACCGCAGATCTGTCTGCCACACTGGAAAAATACATTTGGTCGGGGTGGGGTGTGGTGCAGAGGGAAGGAAGTTAGACGGTTCATCCTTCAACAAGCAGTGTAGGCTGTGAGTCGCACTGTATTTTGCTTATACAGCCCTATAATCATTAAATCTCAGCGTGCCCTGAGCGATGCCTGCACCTACTTGCTTCAGTCATATAAAATGAAATTCTTCTTCTGCTGTGTTTTGTTTTAATAGATCATCACTGGTTGTTTTTGTGCTTTAAACTGGTCTGTCTGATAAAAGGACTCTGCCTCGTTTTCCGAACATAAAATAAAAATGCTGCTCTACCTGCTGGCAGATGGCGCCCGTCATAGTTACTGGGAAGAGTCTGACGACGCCTCTGCCCAGGTTTTCTCTTTTCCGCTGCTGACTGAACAAACGCAGCTCCTTCTTCTCCTCCTCGTCCAGAGAGTTACAGTACTGCGGCTGCAAGAGACACATGAAGACAATCTGAGACATGTGACTGCAAATCTAACGTCCAAACCTCATTTGCCTTCGGGATTCTGTTGTCTTCCTATTAATAACTAGACACCTGTAACTGTGAAAAAGCTGATTGCATAATCTCACTTCAAACAAGTTCTTACATAATACAAGCTAATGGGTGGCGCATGTAAACAAAACACAACAAAAACATCAATAAATTACAGCAGATCAGAATAATTGGCATGACATGAATGCGTGGGTAATTAAAAGTGAACATGAGAGGAGCGACTGGATTCTAAGTAAAGCAAAGGCTAATTCTGAATAATCCAATGATGTTGTTGATTTAATATAATGTACTGGTAAATAAGTGTAGTTGGAGTTTTAATACAGAATGATTTTTATAAGCTCCTGAAAAACTGAGGGAACAAAGAGGCAGAAGCGATCCGAGTGTTTTAATAAGTATAATGAGGCACATGGCTGTTCAAAATGCTTTAAATAACCTCGGTATGTAAAAGAAACGCATTTCACAATGAACATAAACCAATGAAATGTTTTTTCTGGCATTAGGAGCCTCATGCACAGACAAAATAAATCCCTAACACAACATGGAAATATGAACAGCGGTTTAAGATCTGACATAATCCAGAGCTGGCGGCCAAAATTTGGTCACAAGTTTTTTCCCAACATTACCAGCTATTTAGCTGACAATATTGGTTATATTGTCTAATACAAACATAAATATATGAATTTAAAGTACATCAAAAATAATGCAAGCTCTTGCAGATTGCTTTCCCTGTATCATTACTTTTGTGTATGAACAGGCCTGATCGAAAGTAATAAAAGCTTCCATGTGAAGGCTGAAAGCAAGCTTGCAACATGTATACTATACTAGACTGAAGGACTGGTTTTGGTTTGTCATCACACTGTTTTTGTACACAATAAGTGAAGAACATCCAGAGCCACGGTGACGTTACCTCACTGTCGTGGGCTGGAAGCTGGTGCAGCAGCTGTCTGATTCGGTATCTCTCCCCGGGACTGTTCACATAAGGCACCCTGTCCTCTGGCAGGCAGCTGAAATACTGGTAAACCTGAATGAGGAGACGAGCGCGTTCACATAAAAACATAAATAACAGGATACAGAGACCAGTCTATTCAATTAGAGAGCAATTTATCCAATTGCGGTCATAAATCACAAACACTGAATATCTTTTTCCCATAGTTGTAAAATTGTTTGAGTGTGTATGAACATGTTCAGGTGGAAGCCTGCTTCACGTCTCCGCAACCCGGCTGTTACCTGTTCGGGCTTGAGTCCAGGTGGGACCCAGGAGTACTCCTCTGAAGCGCAGCCCGAGTCGTCGTCAGAGATGGAGTGTCTCTGGAAGTCTGATACGAGCTTCGTCATCATCTTTTCCAGCTGGCCCGGCACCGAGCGCACGGCATGCTCCTCTCGCACACACTTGCAGTGCACGCAGATCTTCCTGTGGAGACAAGGAACAGCTTTGGGCTTCATCCCCGAAGAGTTGAAACTGATTTATGACACATGCCAAAGCGGATCGAATGTCAAATACTTCCAGATATTTCGCAGGTGGGTTTTTTTTTCTTGTGCTTCAGGTACTTAGGCGCAGATCATAGAGTTCAAATTTAAACCTGACTACAGATGTTTATCAGTCCCTCTTTCTGGTGCCATCTGATGAAGCATTTAAAGCACTTAAACAATTAAATCATCAACAAGTTTTGTTGTTTTTCGAACCCTCCACTTATCCCAGAGGAAAATCTGACTCCTATCAATCCAAAGTGGTAAATCCATCTCCTAAAACACCCCTATCAGCTCTGAGAGCAGCATCTCTCGTCACACTGCTCTCATACGAGCACTCCCACAGTTTGTAACCATATTAATTATGAGCACACTTTGCATTGGAGACATCATGTCTTGAATCAGCCCACACACATTCTTGAGGTTGACTCAACGAGACTTATCATAGCCAAAAAATTACTAATATGACAGTTGGCGCACCAGAACACGAAACCACAATCAACAGATCTTTAAAAACAAAGTGGAACTTGACAGAAAAATTCAGAAGGGTGTGCAGTTTACGGACAGCGTGAAGTGTTAGCGGAGCGAAGTCGGTCTCATAGCAGATGTCACTGAGGACCGGGTAATCCAGTTAATGCCCACATGACACTGACATCTCAACACATCTGCATCAGGACCAGCACATCGCAAACGAGCTACTATTAAACAAACAGAAAATGAGGTCAGTGACATAAGCCTGGTCGTCAATCCCAGGGCAGTTAAGAGAGGGAGGTGAAGATGGGAGCAATAATCTCCCTCTGCCTCCCATTAGACCCCATCTCATCCTCTGACTCCTCACTGCACTCAGACTGGAGCTGGGTTTGGCTCTGAGCACGAGGCCGGTGGAGTCTGACTGAAGTGTCCTGGGTTAAAAGTGAGGTCAGGGTGTCATATATGTGCGGATGCAACAACGTGGTCATATGCAGAAAAAAAAAAAAAAAATGCATGTGTGCATCTCTGTTACAATTGCATAACAAACTGCCAGCTGGCACTTGTGGCTCAAGTTCACAAGGCACAAAGCTGCTTTATTTGAGCACCCAACCCCCCACATAAACCAAAAAGCAAGCACACAAACACACACACACTCTCACACACAACAGAACAGCCAGTAAACTGCAGGAAAGCTCCTCTTCCAATCAATCGCCTCATAAAAAAAAGTCTCCCTCCCTTGAAATGTAAGCAACAGCTGATAATCGCTGCATGTCACAGGATGTGCACCGCTCTCTTTACCTAACACGAGTTAACTGTAAAGGAGTTTACAAAACAGAGAATGCTGCTATGGGATCCCAGTCTCCTGCTCTCAGGCCCGGACCAGTATGTACTTGTAATATGCAGCTGGCACCTTATACGGCCGAGCAGGTAGAACCAACGTAAACAGTAGTAAACACAGCAAGTCAGCTTAAGCTAAGCCATGCTGGCATGAAGCTGACCCCAGCTGTATTTATGTGTGTGTGTGTGTGTGTGTGTGTGTGTGTATGACTCTTTGTATGTGTGTCTGTATCTCTGCGAAAAAAAAAATGGGGGGAAGGCAACACATGCCTATGTAAGTGGGTAGGAGGACGCAGCCAGCGACCTGGCATGATGGAACAGATGGCAGATGCACCACTTCTTACCCGGTCTCACCCCACCAGCATCCCTCCCCTCCACCAGCACCCCCCCTCCAGCCTCCACACCATGAAAGCATTTGTATCAGGGGATATAATCAACAGCGGGTGTCAACCCTCACATGCAACCTACGTTAACTGGGGGATGACAGAGAGCCAGTCTGGATGAATGTTGTGTTTGAAAGTATGCAGGAGAGTCTCACATCAGATATCTCACCGTTAAGGCAGAGTTTGACCCAAGACTGCTCTGTGAACACTGCAAAACATTTAAATACACTTCTTTTTTGGGGAATACCAAAACTACAGGGACTAACTGCATGTGCACCAGATAAAATGCCAAATATATAAATGATCCAATCGGCACAGCTTAAGTATAGTGTGCTGTAACCCATTTTAACTCTCTGCTTTGCTTTCCAAGTGGCTGTTTAATCATGACTTCAGAAAACTCAAAAGCAGCAGATTTCTAAAAGGATATTTCAACTCTGCAATTTACCAGGCCGTGCTGTGCTGTGCTGTGCTGAGCTGAGCTGAGCTGAGCTGAGCTGAGCTGAGCTGGGCCCTGTCCTGTTCAATTATTTGAGTCACAAGCCTCTGATGTAATACGACTTGGCCGTGTCCCATTTGTTGCTGATACACAGGTCCAAAAAAGATGAAAAGTTCCAAATGAGGGATAATCCAATCAAATAACTGTCCCGGTGGAGAGTAATGGAAGAAAAACAGCTTTCACTACTAGAGAGTTGTCACACTGGTTTTAAAATGTATCATTCGTCAAACTGCTGTCAGAAATAGAGCTGAAATGTTGAGACAGCTGGTAGAATTACAATCCATTAACTGTTTAGGTCATTTTAAACACTGATGTAAAGCATTGTCTCCATCCACTGCACACGTGAGCATTTGCTGCATTGCCAAAACAAGCTGTATTGAAAAGCGTCAGTTCATTGAAAAAAATGAATAAAAAGGTGTTAAGAGAAAACTTGTCAGATTATTTCAATGAAAATAATCTTTAGTGGTAAAATCAGATCATTGGCATCTGAAAAAATTGACTGTGAGAAGCAACAAACAACTTGAACTTTCCCAAATGTCACTATGGGAGAAAAGCAGTGAGCTTGAATGTAAAGGTCAAAATCAAAGGGCACAGAGAAAATGTGATTATTCTATTCTATATTCTATTTCTGCATCACATCTGTGTGTACAATCTGCTGCCTTTAACATAAAAAAAACAAAATATATAAGGATAACGCATTATACTGGCTCTACAATGAGCCATGTGTGTTAGCGAGCAGGAGCCACGGCAGATGCTGCTTTGGACGGGAATCAACATCAACAATCTGCCTCTAAATTTGCTTTACTGGACCGAAAGGTTGTTCGTGAGGCTGCTGGTGCAGCTGGTGCTGTTGTTATTGTTAATGATGTAGCGTTTGTCTCTGTTTACCAGCTACAGATAGATAATCCACTCATAGCTATAAACTACATGGCTGTAATTAGGTTACAATGAAATAAACTCTAAATAATAGAAGCTATGTGCTTTATCATATGTCTTAATTAGCTTCAGTTGAGGGTATTTTGAATCATAAGAATGTATTTATTAACTTTTAATTTCAAATGTGTTTTTCTTGCACATCTTTATCTAAATAGAGTACAGTCTTCCATGTTAAGATTCACTAAAGCAAGCTAACTGTAAACAGTGGAGATGAGTAACAACAGTAACGGTTCCTGACGTCATGTTCTACACCTAAAACGGATACTTTAAGGACACAACAACATGAAGACACTTAAAGAGTTATCCTCTAAACACACATATGCACACACAGGAAAGCCTCCAGTCTACCCACATTGGCCAACTTAATAACTGTTTGAGTTTCAGGTCCCTCTAATCCTGCCAGACGGTAAAATATGGTTTCCTCAGTACCTGCTGTAATCATGACAAATTAGTCCAGGTTGGCTTGTTGACGCTGTCCCATCCAGACTCGTCCTTCACCGAAACTGAAGCTCTGCATCCGACAGGCGCTAACAACTCCCTGTCTGTCTGTCAGTCTGTCTGTCTGTCTTGTCTGTCAGTGAGGGCAGGATTCTCTATGGCAGCTCCTCTCCATGTGATAATTTCTCTGTCCGCTCAGCTCTTTTTCATCGTCCCCGCCACCCCCCACCCCCCACCCGACTCCCACCCTCCTCCATGCTGAGTGGGCTCAAACAAAAAAGGCATGAACACGACCAAACACTGAAGAAACCGCAGAAAACACACTTCTCGCTATACACACACACACGATCATGTGACCTTTTTAAAATTTACTTACAAAGATAAGCCGAAGTACACAAGCAGCAGACGTTCACTCACACTGCCTTTGAAGAAATGAAACATCAGACTCTGAAATAAACTCACTGTGTTTGTTCTCCTCTGACCAGACCGCTGTCACTGCCTCGCAACAGATGGGACGATTGTTGCTTTGATGCAGTTATTAATCATGAAAAGTAAGTGGGGCAGATTTTTGAGCCTGTGAGCAATGCTGCGCTGTGCAGTATTTGTCATATTATGAGATCAAGATGGCCATGCATGACCACAAAGTAGCTCTGGTGAAACATGGAGGAGGCAGCATGACGTTCAGTCTCAGTGAAGTCACGACACATGAATTCAGACCAGCTCATCAGATTCACTCCATCCCTTCTGCCAGAGAAGACTCAGCATTGTTCACTCCTCTTTCTTTTATCTGTAGTTCTGTTTTTTCTTATGTTGATTTATGCTTAAAACTTTTTTAGACTTTAGTAACAACTCAAGCATCAGAGTCAGAGTCAGAAATGCTGCGACAAATAACAGATACTTGATAAATTCATTAGTCAGCTGACTTACAAACATTCTTTGTTTCCAGCTTCTGAAATGTCAAAATTTATACTTTTCTTTGTCTTGTAAGACAGCACACTGAATATATTACCATTTTAAACTGTTGTGATGGAGATTTTTCACTTTTCTTTGACACATTATACTGAAAAATGTATTATTCAGCAATAAAAAAATCAATCAGCCCTGACATAATGCAGTTTCTAGTCAACAGTTTTCAAAATAACCATTCAAGACCAACTTTCTAAAGTAAACAGACATATGGTAAAGGTCAGTATGTAGCTATAAAACAGCAGGGAATCCAGTGTAGCAGCCATAAGCTAATCCTTTATGTGCTGCTGGTGTGATAATCTATAACTGAGACACAGTGCAGAGGGGTAAAGTGAAGCCCTCCTTAGATCTGATTTTAAGAACCAGATGGGCCTCGTCCCATAACCCCCTGCCACTAATTAGTGACTGAGTAATTGCCGCATGGCCACCTGGACTAATAGTGATGGCGACTTTGAACACTTGTGAAGCATGGTGGGGACCTGTGGGTCAAAAGTAACTCAATTCGCTCACTGCTGGGCAGCGGAAGCACCATCTGCCCCCCTCCTCAGTTTAGGCTCTGTCTGAGAGAGCTCAGGATGAAGATGGATCACTTCCCCTCTCAGCGAGCAGCAGCAGCAGCTACGCCTCTGGTCACTTGGCTGATTTCCTCCATTAAGGAAGGTGTGACTCTAAATTGGTTATTAAAGAAGATGCAATTAGCTGCAGAGTCTGGGGTCTTAAGAACTGACCCCCATAAATCTCAATAATCGAATCACTTTCATGTCCCTCATTCTCCTGGATCGGCTAAGAGACCTGAAACATCTAAACAAGACATTTCCTTTTCGTAACCGCCCCCTGAAAGTCATTTCAAATCTGTCCTCCTGCCAAATGCATAGTAGAAAACCTTCCATAAACCAGAGCGTTATGTTAATGCTAAACAGATTAAACACACTGTAAACAGATCGATGCATACGGAGGCCAGACTTCCACCGGAGTGTGGCCAGAGGTAGAGAACAGCACACGTGTTTTAGATTACATCCCAACTTCTAAGCTTTTGTCTTGACCTGAATAGAGGGAACAGCACTGAAAAAGCTAAAAGATACAATTACAGTCTTTTGGTTACATGAAGTTCGCATTCCTTTGCCTTTTGTTTTATTCTCTCCATCACCAAGCCACAGCCATGCAGTGCCCATCTGGGACTATGAATGCAGACTTTGTAACCAGAAATAAATCTGTTTTTTCTTCAAAATTCATCTCGCTGTGTGTCAAACTTCAGGATTTTACTCCACAGTCTTAAAGTCTGGAGCAACCAAACATAACACAATGTACTTGGAAACATAAAATGCATAATCTGGGTCAAACAGCTTCCCTTCAAGCAGCTAACTCTTTTTACTTTACATTTACGTAAATAAATAGTAATAAAGAAATAGTTATTGTATATGTGTTTACATTCAACACTTAAAGAAATACAAATGTCACATCTGAACAGGGGAAAGCAGCAGTGAAATGGAAGAAAGTGGGGAGACAGAGGGAGGTATGAAGTGGTCGAGAGGGTTACTATCACAGCAGTGAGGCCTAATCTTATTAGCGTGATTGACGGGATTAGAAAAACCAAGAGACCCAACCAGCTGGATATTCACTGAAGGACTAAAGGAGAGAGACAGAGGGAAAAGAAAAGGCGATTCAAATGAAAGCGTGCGCGAACCTGCTTCCAGAATAAACTGAGTTGTTGTTCTGGAGGGCCTTTGACGGCGGCTGACAACTTAACAAATAGGTGTTAAGAGGTTTTTATCGGCTGACATTTCAAGTAGCCTTTGCATGAGTTTAAAAAGCAAGACGTATAAAAACTGAAAGCTGTTTTACTGCAGAGACTCCTACAGTTTTACTCTGTAAACACTCAAAAATACAACATGGACAGCCTACGAAACACTCATCCATCTGCTGAGATGAGCTCGCCTCGTGTCCATAAAAACTCGTTCCACATTAGCTGCTGATCTGCAGTGAAGAAAACAGTTTGTTCTTTCAAGCAACAGGCTTTTCACCTTAAAAGTCTCCTGGTGAGCAAATCCACCATATGGCCACATCTTTAGCATAATAAGGACAAATACAACATTGACGCAGGGATGGCTCACGCACGCAGCACATGTTGTAGCACAACTGTTGGTAATCCTGCAGCTCTTTAGTGCTTCTGTTTTCTAATGACGACCAAGTCAACTCAAACTAAGATGATGATGATGATGATGATGCTCTCTGTTGCAGATGTCAGAGCTTAATGGCACTCAGCCTGCAGTCCTGATTCGTTATGTGCACGGGGTCAGGAGGGCTGATCGGCTCTGTGAAAATCATGTGGTGCCCCGGGTGGGTCATGTTTGTTGTCCTTTAATGTATATCTGCACTCATCGTGTACACAGATCGCAGATCGCAGATAAGCTGATTTCTGTCGGCAGCAATGTAGCTGTGCTTCCACAGACATGTGCAAATACACAAACACACGCGTGCAAACAGTTTGACTCCTGAACTACTGATGCTTATAGATTTACTTAATACACTTTTACGTAACAACATAGCAGAAAACATGTCTTTACAACTTATTATTAAAGCACAAACAGCTACATTTTGTCATTTCTAGTAGAAGCACATTGTATCTGACAGTCAAACAAGAAAATATAACGTCTCTGTTGAAAGGAGATTATCTGGATGTTGCAAATATGTAAATGTATATATTTATAATTGCTGGTGAGTAAAAGAATATTAAAATTCAAAAGCACTAAAAGATAATAAATGGTTTGGTTTCACATATATTCAATTAATCCTAAATATATGGAAAATATATATTCCACTTTGCTTTTCAGTGGTTTGTTATCATCAAAAGTTGCACAAGAGACCAAAAAGGCAGCTGGATAAGTTGTAACTCTACCAAAGTACAATCAAAAATATGAGACAAACATTTCCTGCTAAGGTAACAGGGCAGCGCCGGCAAAGTTTAAGAGCCGTGCAGTTCATACCTCCAGCCATGGACTCGGAAGCCGGGGCACTGGTCCCCGCAGCGCATGCACGGCTGCCCTTTGTCTGGGTCCTCTTCCTCCTGCTGAAAACAAAACACAAACTCACTTCAGCTCACATCGTTTCTCTTTGGAAAACCACTCGCATGCCCTTTGACACCAGAAAAGTTCGGTTAAACAAGACAGTTGGCACGTACAGCGGTCGCCAGACATGGCCGCAGGAACATCAGCATCATATTGAATGAGTGGGTCGTATTTCTACTTAAGCCACGAGCAGAATGCACTTAGAGTCAAATGCTTCAGGCTTTAAATCAGCAGGGTTTGGGGTGGAGTGCAGGCCGTCTATAGATTTATCACGTATTACTCAATGACGTCCATTTCTGAAAATCCCGTGTGCATGAACTGGCAGAGATATAAACCATTAGAATGGTGCAACACATGTATGGATAAGTTGTGCATGGCATGGCTTGTGGCTGAATGCATTTTCTCACAGCTCAAAGACCAGTGCAGTAATCTCTCCTGAACCCTGGTTTTAAACCCAAACACTTCAGCTCCTGATGTGTTGTAAACAGTCACTAACTGGTTAATGCAGCAACGAATGAGGACTGAATCTCTGTTAAACCTGCTTGTTAGTTTTATCCAAGTGTGAGTTTCAGGAATGCTTTACTGCGTGTTTTCTAAGTGATGGGAATGACACAGTAAAACATAATGAGGCGAGTTAAATCTCAAAAATGCCTTCTGTCATAAGTGCTGAGCAATGCATCTGACTCCGCCGACAGAAACTGAACAGCTTAGCACAAAACAGGCTACCTCACATCTCACTTCTGATTCAATTCCTGCAGCCTCTGTGTGTGTGTGTGTGTGTGTGTGTGTGTGTGTGGACTACAGGCTGCAGACATAGGCCTCTTTTTAGAGATGAGAGGAAGGAAACAGACACAGGATGAGAGCTGCACCCTTTTCCCTCTCCATGCAGTCACTTTGTCTCCACTTTCTTTTTCTCTGACGCCTTCGTTCTCCTGAACCTCTCCTATCGTCTGCGATGAGCGCTTATTGTCGACAGAGAAAATTTGTCTGCATTATTAGCTCCTTGCGAGCTCCCCCCCCCCCCCTCTGCAGGAATTCTGGGACATTGTTTGCGACTATAAACATCAGATAAGGGAGCATGTTCTCCATATGGTTATGCAGTTAGGAAAAAAATGAGCAGCGACTTGTGCTCTTCTCAAAAAAACACAAACAAACGGCACATAAAGATTCATAAAACTTGCACAGGCACAGACGCCAGCAGGGTTTAACGAGCAAAGCAGGAAAATGCCGATACAGCAGCACGATGCAGCGAGGTACCTGTGCCTACCTGCTCAGCTGTGTTTTGATCCCTCTTTTTCCAACCACACGCACCTCAAAGATTCGACCCCGGCTCTAAACACCAGTCAGTAAATTAATGCCAAGTCTGTTTACCAATTGAGAGTTATTGTGAGAAAATTTAAGAACTGCATTGCATTAACTTCCATTAACAAAGAGTTTGCTTAGCTTATCTCAATGATATCTCACTTTAAAGGTGCCTATATGGGTTTTAAGTGCTACACTAATGCATCGACAAACTATGGAGTCATGAACTGTGAGCAGTCAGCTTCTTATCATATACTTTTGAATAAAATCACTTTTTTACTTTTTTTCCAGGGTGGAGACACTGGGCTGCTGGTGTAAAATCACTGGTGACTGCATCCAGTTCTGTAGGAACATGAACTAGTTAGTCCAGAATAGTCTTCCATGACGGTAAACTATAATTTACATGTTGTTTTTTAATGCCTCAGTCTGCGCTCAGGCACTGGGATCTGTCTGGCTCCATGCTGCCTTATTATTTGCCACTTTAACTGCTGTTAACAGAGGCAGGTATGAAAGGTGACAAGACGGGCTAAATGAAGCATACAGATGATTTCTGGGTGACTGAACCTTTCAGTTGTTATTTTTCTCAAGACAGAGTTCCTGAGCTGTTACACTGATATGATTGTGGCCGAGCCAGGGAGGCACACACTACTGAAATGCTTGTATATTTACTACTAATGTACTTCTAAACTCTTTTAGGGTTAGCAGGATAAAACACCTTTGGAAACTGTACCCATCCAAACCTGATTACACTTCAGAATATTAATTTCCATTGAGAAAAAATGTCATTTTTTGACCTCAGAAGCTTGTATTGAAGTTTTTGAATGAAGCTTTGAATCTCTGTTGTCATATTTATGCCACACATCATCATAAATAAGTTAAAAGATGAACTCTGAACTCTTTTCTCGCTGGTAACTGACTTATTCCTCCAGAAGCTCCAACTCTCTCATAGATGTAGCTATCGTCAGCAGCTGTCGGCGGGCGTCCTTCCCTCCACTCTGTTCATCCAACCCACACATTACTAAAAGCTTCACGACGGCCAAGACAGCCATTGTTGATTTAGAAAAGTCAATGTTATGAGCAGAACCTTGAAGCTCTGAGCTGCTCAGTAAATTCCCAGAAAACAACATTTTGCATGTTTGTCTTCTCAGGGTTGTTTTTCCTCACTTCACCTGCTTCTTTGAGCAAAGTCCATCATTATTAGTACAGTTTATTTCTCGGTGCACAGCGACTGTAGAGTGCACAGCTTTTAACAGTTAATCTTGACAAAGTATTTCAGGAAATGACATCAACACCAACTTTTAAAACATTATTTATGATACAAAACTGATAGATAAACTGATTTTATTCTCCTTCCTGCACTAACATATTTGCTAAAAGGTTCAAAGGCAGCTGATGTTGAAGGCTTGTTGCCTCTTTACTTGTCTGGAGACGGTTTTAGACGGATGCTTGGACAAAACACAAAGGGCACGAGTTATGGCCGTGAAGTCTTAAACTGCTTAAGCTGATGATGGTTACTTCAGATTAAAATGTAGATATTTAGTCTAAATTTGGTAAGACAAACGGCAGGTACAGGTAAACTAGTGTAGTCAGATCTCTGTCTCGTCCACCTCACAAAAAGTCTAAAGAAATCCAAACCAAAAATATCAAGATAGCAGGACCTCTGGGAATCTGGAGACAGCTGTTCCATCAGAAGTTTGAAAACTCCCCGTCTCTAGCCTCTGAGATTAAATTTCTGATTTGAAAACTTCTTCTGGGAGTAATATTTCTGGTTCAGCGGAGCGTGACGACCCACTGTGTCTCTGCTCTTACATGGCCAGCGTCTGTGCTTAAAATTTCTACTGGATTCTTGGACGCTGATGAGATGTCGATCTGCACACATTAGATGAAATTCAGCAAAATGACTTGGATTAATATAAAAAAAGATTAATGATAGAGTGATGGGGGGTTCAACGCTACAGTGTGGACTCACTGACTTACTTCAGCACAGATAGATAGTAAGATTTAAGCAAGATACACTCATGATATAATGAGGATGGAGGGATTAGGAATCCTGGGAAAAGCTTTAAATTTACTTGAAACACTTAGTCTCATATTATGCCAACAGACAACCAGACAACCAGACGACATCCTTAGAGTTTTAACAACACTTACTACAAGTCTGACAAGGTCACCCTTCATCCACTTGGGTTCATTTTAATAAACAAGAACCAGGACTTGATCTTCTCTGTAAATTTAACCAAAGACGCATAAAAAAACCTGTCAGCTTGGCTCTAATTAACACCACATACGATCACAAAATCAATCTAGATTATAACTAGACAAAAAAACATCAACATCTTGGATCCTCCCATCTGTTGTTTGTTAAAAATAGAGGTTAATGTGAACAGGCGAGGACCTTTAATTTACTCCTTAATGATTGTGTTTTGATTGAGACAGACAGGACAACCTTGAACATTAGCCGCTGCCGGGGAGCTTTACATTTCCTTCAAGGTTTTCTTATCATGATGACAGTGTCCTATATGTCAAGGCTATGCAGAGACTTGAAGGTTTCATGTGTGTTCCCTTTCAGTTTTCCACAAAAGATAATGCGTCAAGTTTCTGGCCCAACAATGAGGTTTTGCCTATTGTGTTGCAAGTGAAGGATGTGATGGGAGTGGTGGTAGGAAGCTGATTCCAAACTAAGTATGGGCAAAGTAAATAACACATTCACAGGTTCTCATCACTCACGTGTACACACACACTTAAAACCGGCGTCAGATTTTTCATATCAGCTCTTTTGTTTTCACAAAAAGGGTAGAGGGTTTTGATCACATGGTGCCGCCTGGGTTTGCTTGAGCTCTTTCTTGCTACCAAGTAACCGTGTAACCAGGTAATGGACAAACTGAAGCCCTGCCAGTTTTGTTATCTGACATCAGAAGGCAGCTGCACTGGTCCAGCCAGCAATCACTTACAATAATATAAAACAATAGGGAATAAACACAACTTAATGATGTCATGAGGCCTGAATAATGTAAAATGAGTGTTTCTCTTCAAGTGTAGGGAGAGCTTAAAAGTGCATTAACCCTTGGTAATGGTAATAAACGAGACAGAAGACTGTGATTATCATCTGTGTTGCACTCCCCTTCCTCAGCGCTGCGGTGCAGAAGGAGTTAAGCATTAACAGAAGGGGTCAGAGGTGAGGGCCTTTGCTTCCTTGGCTCGCCGAGTAGATGCACCTCTCCTAACTGGACAGGATCAAACAGACAGCTTGCGGCCCCTTCCAAGCCCCCCTCCCACCCCTTTCTGTGGCACAACCCCTCTTGTTGCTCTTATGGTTTATGCATCGCTGCTTCCTGCTTCCGAGGTCAACTCAGACAACAATGTGCAACAACTGGATGGGTTTACCGGAGTGTCACTCGCAGGGACAAACAGAAATTTTATCCATGACAGTGCTTTTGTGACTGGGTATTTTATGTTTTAAAGATCTTTTTCTCAGCAGATATTTTCATTTGTTATAATAGGGAAACCACAGGTGGACCTATTAACATTAACAATGGCTCCATGCTATGACAGCATGACAGTAAATCAGCATACTCAACACAGAACCCCGAAAACAAAGCAGCTAAGAGGAATTTACTCATCATCAAGTTCATTGTTTACGCCTGTTTGCTGTGCAATATACATGGATTTAAAGACTTTTCGGAGTATTTTATCCTGTTTTTCTGTTTTCAAATCATGTATTATGATTTAATTTACAAAGAAAATCCGTAGTATAAATATTTATAATGGCTGCTTTGGTTTTATAGAGCTGTAAATTACATTTGTGATTTAATACTGATAACACCATATTTATAATCTGACTTATCAGGTCTATTAACACTGATGATTAAAGGTGAGTTGGCAAAGTAATGTTACATCTGGGTTTATTTATTGTAGCTCTAAAACAATATTTAATCTAAACCAGGGGTATATAACCTATTTCTTGAGATAAGAAAACTCAAGAGCAAAAGAAGTACTGCATAAATATTCAATGTTTGATTTGATTCTGACAGAACAATCTGAAAAATAATATAACTTCCCTCAGTGCAGCTTTTAGGAAAACGGTTAACCGCCATAATAATTGGTGAAATCCTGAAAGATATGTTATTCCAAATTTATCTATTACCCACTCTCATAATCTGTAAATAAAGTTTAAAAAACTCAAAGACATCCATCATACAAAAGTGTTTCAGATATATTTTTTTCTTGTAAATATCTGTATTGCCACATGATTTAAAGCTCTCATTTGCTGAGCTGATGTAATAGAGTGCTGCATAAAATATTAATGATATCCATGAATAATTTAATGAAGTTATTGTATGTGTTAGATGGGAACAGGTGTATGGAGTGTTTAAATATTGTTAAAACACTTAGGCAAAAGATGTGTAGCATGGAAACTATAAGATTTATAATAAATGCTAAAACATTTATTAACAAACTTTAGAGTTTAAAACAATTTCGGAAAAAGGTATTAGGGTCTGTTTTGCTATTAGTCTGTGAATGTGGTATGATAGTAGCTGGACTTACAGTCACTGTCTGGATGTATTCCAACTGTGCTGCAGGGCCAGATGTTTCACAGCCACACAGCTGTTATTCTGGCCCGCAAACAGGCTTCATTTGTTCAGTAATCACCCCAACCCCAAACTGACCATGTAGGCTGTGTTTTTGGGGCACAAGTCCCCACAAGAGCATAATTTAACAGCGCATCAATCCTTGTTCCTAATGAAAACCTGACAAAAGGCAATAAGCGTGTTGGTGTTGCAGCCACCGTACATCTTAACCTGCCCAGGTAAAAATCTATGACGTAGCCTGACCCCTCCTGACTCTACCTGGGGCGCCTGAAGTGACTCAAGAAACAAAGAATGTAGGGCTTTCGAGTACACAGAATAAGCCTAATCCATATTATAAATCAGGGAGAGGAGTGGGACATTTTTACAGAAAGCTAGGCCTACTTACCGACACAAAAGCCAGGTGAAGGTGGGATAAAGTTCCGCTTGGGCTCTTTTCAGTGTTGGACTTGAATAGCCATGTTACAAGTTCATATCAAGTCTACTAATGGTGTGAAGCGGAGAAAAGTTCTTACACTTTACAAATAACCTTCAAGTTTCTTTTGTGTCAGTAATAAATACAGTTCAACAGGTTACCGAAACTAATTACTGAGTTGTGAAAATGACCAAGAAATATAAAATAGACACTTACCGCGCGGTTGGACCGTCGCTTTTTGGATCCGCGCAGGAACATGATGCCGGTTAAATTTTAAGAAAACACAAGTGGATTTTCTAGAGAACAAACAGAGGGAAGAACCACCGAGGTCTAAACGTTTTTTAAGTCACACAGTCTGTGTTAAACTACATGATGTCCCCCCACAGACTGCCAGACTCCTCCTTCCGCCTGAACTAACTACTTCACCGACTCAACTGACAAGCTAGGCTAACTGAAAACATGACTTCCGGCTGGAATTTCAAAGTAAAACATTCTTCGACACCTAGGTTTGATATCTCCAAGGAAAAGAATAAATTAAAACAATCCAAATAAGATTTACCATTGTCTTATTAGTACATACATATGAGATAACTATTATGGTCGAGAAAAAAACTCTTTAGATCCAACATGATAACATTTTCGCTTTTATCTTGAAGGTGTGAGCGTTTAACCGCTATTCTATCCGTACCTAGCTACCTTAATGAAGCTCTAACTTTACATCTCTTTATAGACCTGAACAGGCGGCCAACTGACCCAAAGTTTGGCATTAAAAGTTTTTCTTCAAGCTGTACATACAGACCCTAAACTCAACTCTCATACTGTTTGATTCATACCATATTTAGTCTTTATTTGTCCACCCGCAGAGTCTGGCTCAAATCAGGGAACATAAGTGGAATGGGAGGAGTTGCTTTTACTTCTGAGTAAATATTCCCAAATAAATATTTTGACAAGGAGATATGAACTCTGATATATTCAAGGGAAAGTTTTTTTTACACTGCTGCTGCAGAGGCAAAAAGCATGGAGAATTAGATTGATAGCACTCAGTTTGACCCCACACAAAGGATTACCATCCCACTGTAGGTCTTAAAAATGACAGGGGTAACACACTCTAATGTTTTTTGGAGCTGAAAAGCTGAGGCATCACAGAGGAAATCAAAGCAGGACAGGATTTTCCTAAATGCAACATAATCTAATACAGCTTGCGCAACTATCTGCAATAGAACATTTTTTGAAAAAAATCAGAGCTCACACATGCCTCCTGTACCAGCTCAGTAAAAATACAGTCAGAGTGTGTAAAAACACAGTATTTCTTTATATCTGTACACCTGAGGCCTTCATCAGTATTGCTATGAAGATTTTTTTGCAGTGTTAACTCTTACTAAAACCTGGCTGTTGGGTCAAGAGCCCTTCATCTGACAATCCAGTTTTGGTAGCAGTAGCACTTTACTTCCATCTAGTGGCAATCTGATAGAAGACATGTTAGAGCTCAAATATGTCAAGCAAACATATGCAATTGAATAAATTTCACGCTGAATAAAGTTGGTATGAAAATGGAGAGTAGAATATAATCTAAAACAACAGACTTTCTTTGTAGTAACAATGGCTTTTATTTCCCAAAGCAAGGCTGCTTTGAATTTTTGAAATTACAAACTGCAGACTCTTGTAAAGCATGTTAGAAAACAAAATAACAAGGCAACGTTTTACTTGGACAAATAAGCACCAAAGGGACGTGGAAACCGTTACAGAATGCATTAAGTTGTGATTTGCACATCATAAAATTCCAACTACATGATTTTGTTTTTAGAAATAGAATTTTTCTTCATCTGTATCATCATACGGGAGTAAACATCATGAACAAAAAACACTGTGACTGTGTTACTAGTTTGTATAAAATGTCAACAGTAAAAATATTCTGCACTTTAAAAGTCTGTTACAAATGTAAAAAGGACAAAAACATAACCTGAGCAAGAATTAAAGTAGATAGTTGAAACTTGAGGATGACACTATTTCATAATGCAGAGACTGGACTCTGACTACTACTGAAAACAGCCAAAAAATGTTCATCAGTGACAGAAGGCCACTTGTAAGGTTTATTCAGAAAATCAGAAATAAAATATGATAAAATGAAGGAACTGGTTAATTTGAACTAGACTTTGAGGCACTGTAACATACAGCAAGCACATTAAAGAGCCATGATTAAATAACGGAGAAGAAAGTGTTTGGCCAGCTTCATAAAAAAAATGATAGATAATACAACAAACACACTTTAAAAGGGGTCTACTTATGATGTTAAAAAATTCCTAAAGCATCAATTCATGTCAGTAACAACTCCAAAATGACACTGTTACTATTACTACAGCAGTTGATTAACAGTAGACGTGTATTAGGCAAGCTGCTTGGTGACATCAACCGTTGCATATTATTTACAGTTTTCCCTTTTTAATCAGTGGTACATTGAGGTTGGAGTGAAGGTTTGTGAGGGGAATTCCTCATGCAGCAGACACAATTCGGTCTGACATGCAGGCACAGATGTACAGCACCACTCACTCTGACTACGTCATCCTCCTCCTCAAGCATGGCCCTAATAGAAATCTCTCGTCTTTGCGTACCATACAGAGGCATTGATTAAAACTGTAACCTGTTCATTTTACTGTCCATCGTCCTCTCTGATCCACTCTCCCATTAAACTTCTGCACAAATTCCTCTTTGTTCTCCTGCTGTGGTCTTGACAGAGGCACATGTGTGCTGAAGTGTTTAAACTCTGTCATCTGTGAAGAAGACAAACACTTGTTGTATATATAAAACAAGGCAGACTGTTGTCATATAGAGAAGGTTTTAAAAGCACTGTTAAAGTAAATATTTGATGCTCTCACCGGTTGGAGCTGCCGTGTGCTGCCTGTTGCTCTTGATTTGCAGGAAGATGGTGTAGGTGTCATAAGCAAACAGCAGACCAGCGATCAAACCAAATACCTAAGAAACAACAACTCAGGATCAAATTCACAATAATTAATTCACTGGTAACATGACACACCAGGGCAGAAAGTGCTTGAAGAAGCACAGGCTGCAAGACTTTCAAAATCTCAAAACTGTGGTGCCTCTCAGACCAGAGGGTGGTTTTTGCGTTGGATTGTTTTAACACATGAACGTGAGGCTGCACAACCTACATAACTGATCTCAGACAAAGTTGTTTGAATTGGAAAAACCCTTGACTGCAAAATGGCTGATACTTAACAAAGAAACATGGAATGGGTCACTGTGATACAAATCTGACTTAGTTGTCCAGGTGCAGCCCTGAAAACATGCTTTTTATGTATTAAACACATGCATACGCTAAAATAGCACAGAGTGGGTTTACACAACCCACATGTGAGGCTGTGGCAGGAAAAAGAGATGTGAAATCTGTCCTGTCATGTGCTTACGCTATAAAATAAACTAGAGAGTTAAAATCTGTGAAAAATTGATTAACTGATAAAAACAAAACAAAACTAAGAACTCATTGTCAGTCAAATGTCCTCAATCTAGTTCAACAACAAAAAGGAAGCTAGGAGGCGTTTGTGTTAAGATACACTTGTATTTGGCCTTGACATTATGATAATTATTATATTAAAACAGACTTCACTCGTTTGATATTGTGTTGCTGTGTTTATGTCTGCATCTAATAAGATGTTAGTTTCATTAACAGCATCTTGTTTTCAACAAGCAGCACTCAGATCTGCTGGACCTGCTGCTGTCATTTGTCCACATGAAGCTCATTTAATGACTCTCACTGCATTAATGGCTGACTAATTAATTTGCTGCAGTGTTTGCGAGCATGTTAACTGCCTCTCGTTTCATGTAGACTCTGAATAGATGTCACTCCTTTTCCTCTCAGACTCACCTCCAAGGCGCTCTAACCACAAGGGGCGTCTTGTTTCTTGTAAAGATAAAAATCAAACCTGTCTGAAAACTGACAGTAGAGTCCGAGACAGTTCATTACAGAGTGAGGACGTGACTTTGAACCGTTCAGACCAAAGTGCCTGTGGATCTTGTGTTAATTTTTGTCTGAGATCTAGGAAATGTGTTTGAGAGAGGGAAATTATGATGAAAGAAACTCTTGCGGTCTGTCCTAGTTTTAAACAGGAAGGAAGCATGAGACATAACATGAGATGACGTTACTGATAAGTGCCTTTCCTTAAGTCTTTCAAACACATCAAATGATTATAAAAAAAACCCCCTTGGTTTCAGGTTTCACACCTACAGTATCACTTACTATGTAATTTTAATGGTTGTCAAAACAAACAAGAAAACTTATGCAAACATATGAACATTTTCAGTATTCAGTTCACGGCGGTTTCACTGACCCCGCCTGCAATACGAGCGCCGTCGCCAGCACCTCCAATCACACAGATCAGAGAGGTGATGATGTAAAGGACAGCCCCAATACCAGCACGGAAAAGATCCTGCACGAAAGAAGGAAGCAGAAGATGAGGCATTGTGTAACTATGTACATGCTGTATCAGTGTGTGTGTGTGTGTATGCTTGTTGTAAGATCTGGTGTTAAGACACACAGAGGACTTACACTCCAAACCCAGTTGACTACTTGGATCTGCTTGTCCAAATCCATCATGAAAATGCCGAAGAAGACCATGGTGAAGATCATCTCGCAGATGGCCACAGCAGAGTAGCCTCCATACAGAGATGCAGCATAGCAGATGATGATAATGAAACTGATTAACTGAGAGTGATGGAAGTGAAAAGAGGGGAAGGGGAAAAGGAAACAGACAAACAAGATAATGATTATTAGTTAAAACTGTAATAATTTCCCAGAATACTTCAGGGATATGCCAGAAAACTACCAGATGTTCCCTTAATTTCTCTCCTCTGTTAGACACTGCTGATCAGGTTTGAATGACTTCATAAAACAGCGTACAGATAAGCTGCAAGTGACCCGACAGAGGACTTGTTATTTCAGTGCTCAGTAACAGAAAAAGATCTGTGTCCACAGACAGTACATCACTCCAACAAAGCCGTCATTGTTTCATTTCATCCAGTCAGTTCACAATTCTGCATCCACAGAATAAAAACAAATTTGCAGAGAAAACATATTTTTTAAGATAAAACACTGTAAGGGTGAGACAACAGGATGGGTTACAATGCGCGCTGTCAAAAAAAAATAGTCTGTCCGTCATGTGCTGCTCTTTTGTTAGATTTACAGCATGTGTTTGAATCAACAACATCATGTTTTTCCATATGAGGAAAAAAAAAGTCAGCGTGCATTCTTGTAAATCCATTCCACTGAAACGCTGCCAATGTGCAGAAATCATTAACTTATGCAGCCCACAGCCGGTTTGAGCCTTTTTTTTTTCAATACCACTATTGTTGCTACTGTCAAACTGCGAGGGTGGATGCACTCACACAACACATGACAGCTGTGAAGGAGTGGAAACTTCAAACAGTTTCAAGTGCATAAGCCTTTTTAAGCCTTGCAATTGAATTTCTTGCTGACCTTTTATACAACATAGATTTATATTTTCTTTACTCTTACATGCACATTTGCATATTTGTACATTTAAAATTTTTTTAGATGCTGGAAACGTTGTACACCCACCTACACGCTGAGTCAACATACACTGTCAAGAATTTCCCTCAGCTCAAGATGAGATCATAGACTTTTCAGTTTTGTCTCTGAACAACAATCTGATAACCGCTAAAACATTTAAAACTAAGCAATGTAAAACAAAGTCAACAGATGTTGTAACCATTTAATTTGTGTCGTATTTGTTTGAAAATTAAAGACATATTTGACTGTAACTATTCAATTCCAATTACACTTTAACATAACAACACTGACATTATATACATGAACCTTTTCTAACTCTTATTTTTACTCTTCTTACCCTAAATTTCACTTACAGACAGTGTAAATTGTGATTGGAGCTTTGGGATATGAAAAGTGAATTTAATGCATTAAGTAACCTAAACCTGCATTCTCTCTACGTCCGGCCGGGGGAAACTTCTCTGCTTCAACTAGAAGTCTGATTGTATTAAAGCTTATGAGAAAATGACTCTCTCATGTGTTTATTACCTCAGTAACCAGTTTCTACTGTCTTGTTTACTAGTTTAAAGTCTCTTTTAATGCAGCATGATGTTAATTTTGTAAATTGTGGTCCCAGAATATCTTTTACAGAGTGGCTACATTGCCACCACGGCAGCCTCAATTACGATTAAGGCGTGGCAAAGCATATACATTGTAGCTCCGCCCTCTCGCCTAAATATGATAATTTCTAGCTTCAAAATCAAGATGGTGATGGCCGTAATGCCAGACTTGAGGTTTTAAAACGGCTCTGTCCACATCTTTGTATACTGTCAATAATTTCCCTACACATACATGTATGTTATTAGCACATGACATCCTTTAAATATTAAATTTTCAATAAAAAAAATAAAATTACAGCTCTGTAATTTCTTGTAATCTTCTAAACTGAAGTGTGCTTTCTACAACATTCATCTGCACTGCTTTTTTTGTGAAAGTTAAAAATAGTAAACCTGTAATGTGTGCGAAATAAACTGGGCTCTGACTCTGACGCGTATTTAAAAAAAGCATGTCTTGCTGATTGCAATGTTTTATTCTCAGACACAGACAGCTCTGCGGCGAGCGTCAAATCACTGCAGTCTATATGATACACACATGAAGTAAGTGACTCGACACCGGCCCTACATCTGTCACTCCTGCTTCCCCTCCCTTCACCCGCCACTGTTACGCAAACGCGCAGCCAAACCATCCAGCAGGCAGAATGCATCAGTAGTTCATGTGTTCTCGAGACTGGCACAGGCTGCCTCTGTAGAGTAGAGTAACGGCCGAGGCCAAGGTCCTACACAAAGGAGACTCTATTCAGGCCGGAGCCGGCTGTTCTGAGGCCAGCGGCAACTGAGGAGGCCGTGACACAGAGAAACACCCACTGCACAAGAGCCCCTCAGAACAAGAAAGGCTGTGAGATGTTGACACCTTTATGTTTTCCACACAGCGGCGGATCTGTTTGCATGGGTCAGCTTTAAAGATCCTAGCTAGGATCCATTCACATCAGTATAATGGGCTGCTCTTTTACACAGACTGGAGGGAAATTGTCGTGAACTCCTGGCTAATTATAGTCAGCAGCAACATGAGAGCCAAGAGCTCGTCCGCGATGCAGAGACACACCAAACAGCAACAGTTGCTAAGGGAGTCCCTTACGTTTTGGGGCGGTTTAAGCACTTGCTGTGGCTCACTGAATTGTATCCCATGTGTGTTCATAGGAAAACGGAAAGTTAAGTTTCATTCAAGCAGTCTTCTTACTCATCCTCCAGTCCCCTTTTCACTGCTTTATTTATTCTCTCCGTTCTATTTTGCTTCCGCCCTTTCTAACCTGAAGAATGTTTGTCTGTCATAAGACATTGCAACCACCTCACATTCAAATATTAAAGGCAGGGTGAAAGATCCGCTCGGTGCGTGACTCATCCTCACTTATCACTACTGGCTTAACCGTTCCACATGACAAATAGAAATTTGCAGTACATGGGTGTGTCTGTGAGCTGCAGGTTGTTCTACAGCTTCAAGTATGGTCATGCATCTGACATTTAAAATCAAACACACAAAACATAATTCTTATACGAGTAATTTGGCAAGATGTAGGAGTTTTGCTTGCCAAGGCTGCTGACGGTGATTGAAGTCTGGTTAAGGAAGGGACATTTGTTTCTTTAAACTTTTGGTTTATCAGCCGGAAGATTTTAACGTCAGCAATCCTTGCTGTTTGGGTTAGATACCCAGTTTCCCATTAGATAGGACATAATGAGGAGTAATGACATTTTCCTTAATGTGTCACTGCCACAGCCTTCTTCCTGCACTGTGAACTATTTCAAACATCCACCATCAGATTACTTTCTTTGGAGATCATCAGGCCTAAGTAAGGACACAAGTGGCAGAGGAAACAACAAACTAGTGAGTGTATCCTGCAAAGCACGAAGCTATCCTCAAGCTGCACACCAGAGATGTGTGCTGAGCACTTCACGCATTCTTTGTTCCCAGGACTGGGCTTCACACACAGGCTGGAATTTCCATTACCCCTGAACGGCGAAAAAAACTTAACAGTGGGTGGACCACTGACCACCGACATCTGAGGGCCAGCTTCATAATGAGCTCATTGAGTTATGAGAGCAGAACCTTTTTTTTTTTTAATCGGGGATGAAAAGTATTTCGGAAACATTTTTCAGTACTTAAGCTACTGTGGGACATAATCCATTGTGTCTGCCAGATAAGACGCTGATGGAAACTTTTCAAAATGCAGAACTCGTGCGGAAAGAGCACACAACTGTAAAATGCAAACAGGGGCGATCATGTGCAGAGAGTGGTCAAGCACATCATCTTCTCAGACAGGAAGTGGTTGTATTCTTACAGGAAGTGGGACACTTACAATCAGACACCATATTCATTCATTATCTAAATTTAGTGCTGCTCTTTTGTTTCTATATCCGCTTGCATGTTTTAGGTGTTTATATGCCCGTAACTAGAGTCACATGTGCAAAAACATACAACAAAAAAAAACCCCTTCCCCCCCTTCATGCTACTATAAATGTGATGTACTTTACACTTTCTCTTTTGCTCCTCTACCTCGCCTACAAATAGTCTGCAGCCTGGGTTGACAGGGGGAAAAGGAGAAGCCTGGTCAGACACTTGGTCAAGCTAACCCCTGTGACCTTTCATCTGCTGTTAACGCTCAACATTTGGCTCTTTGGTGCCAAATGAGACAACAGTGGAGCGTAAGTGACAGGTGTAAAAACCCTTAACCTTTGTTCATGATCCCTGAACCCTGCAGACCACATGCCTCTCATTCTCTGAATACACATTGAAAAAGTGACACAAAACGTGTTACAGAAAGAAAACAGAAAGCATTGGTGATAGGAATGAAAATAATGGCAGGGCATGCTACATTAATGCATTTGACTTGAATGACTCTAACTCGCAATCAGTGAGAAAATCCATAACAATCACGTAAGCTACATTAACCCACTTTACTTCCTATGAAATATTGATTAACTGCAGCAGGCTACTCAAACACACTTTACACAGGAGCACAGTATAAATCAGTTTTGTAAGCAGTTTAAAACAGAGCTGCACACAAGTTCAAAGTTAATATTGACATGTCAGCCGTTCAGGCCGGTAAACTTACTATTTCTGCCGCGAGGATAAACCCCTTGGGAGTCCGCACGTAACTTTTCAGCCTCTCCAGGCAGTTAGCACCGGTGTTGGACGCGGTTGTGTCAGCCATTCTGCAATAACTAACTTATTGTACCGACAGTATGCCGTTATTAGAGCCTTATCTGCAGCAACCGACGAAATTTGAATAAACAAACTCGTCTTAGGCGTCAAAAGAAGAGATAGTTTTTGTAATGAACGGTCTCGGTGTTGACCGCTGCTCCGGTTTGAGCTAGCTAGAAGTTTTTTTCTACCAGTTTTTCCAGCCCGATGAATCAACGTCTCCGGTGAAAAGTCTCGCTGAAACACAACCTGGCGGGGCTCCGTCACGACCACAGCAGCTTTCGCTGAAATTCCGCTTTCGGGAGGATGGAGGGAGGAGCAGACGAGCCGTCAGCGGGGCGTTGGCTTTTACTTTTCTCAAGAGGGGCCGATGAGCTGCCGCCGGGACTGTGGCACCGCCGAGCCCCTGTCATGCTGCCTTCAAGTGCTCCTCGGAAACGCCATGCAAAACCTGTTGCAAATTAGATTCTCGGCTACCGCCAATTACCTCACGCTGGAAATAATTGACTTACAACAAAAACTCACACAGCGACAAAAGTTGTCAGAAAAACAAGATCAAACTCGTTTATAAATAAATGACTATGGACGATGTGCACGTGATACATAATCATTACAAGATAGGCTACCACAAAATAAATTACATGACAACAAAAAAAGAGCCACTCGATTGAGTTTACTGCAAAAACTGTCCGCTTGTTTACGGCTCACATGTAACACAAACAAACAAACAAAACTACTGTACTATCAAAGTGCAAGGCGTGTCAGCTTGTAGTTAAAAGAGGAACCAGTAAAAAATAAGAAGTCAACCTTTTTCTTTTGTCGCCTTAAGTTGCAGCGTCAGCGTTTAACTTGGCAAAAAAAAAAAAAAAAAAAAATTGCAAAAAAGGAACTACTTGAACTGATATTAAGATATGACTCTAGCTGAGACACCAACAAGCTACTACAAAAACAGTAAAACAGTTACTTTTTCTTCGTTATGCATTATCCAAAACGATCTCTTCCACAGTGTTGAATTATTAAGTAAATTCACTCATTTACTTTTCTGCATGTCATCTCTATTTTAATCATGTTCCAGTAAACACAATGTAACACTGACAGGGTTCACTTTAGGTGAGTACTTACATTTTTGATAGTGTACTTTGATTTTAGTGCAGCTTTTGAGGGCGTATACAAGAGTCTCGTGTACTTTGTACGCATTGAAAAATAATGATAACTTTATTTCACATCTATTCGATAAATAATGTTTGAATTTCCAACAGTTGTTGAAGGGGTCATACTCTTATTGGTGGATGATTGCTTTAACTGGATTTATAGGCCAGTTGCGGTTGTGTTTAGTATTTAGTATAAACCACAGCTGGCAGTGGTAAAAGGTCGTTCACTTAAAAAAAACGGTAAGACGTTTTGATTCGAAACTTATTTATTTTAACAGGAAACCTTTTGGATAGACATTGCCTTCATTTTTATATCATGATGATCTTATTTGCTTTGGCAACAGTCACGGAACGAGCTGATAAGCATGCTGATATCACAGGGCTTGACCTTTGTATGCGAAGGCCAAAGTAAGCCAGGATTAAATTTACAAGGTATGGTCATATATAATTAATAATAAATTTTGGCTTTGAAGTCACTGTAGAAAAAAGTCTACATACTACCTTGGTTGCATTTTACACTTTGATTTGATTGTGCTTTACCCACAAGAGGAAAAAAAAAATCAAATTAGAGGTAAAACTTAGTTTTGAACTATTTTTCGCATTAGCTGTTGCAGTAGTAATATAACATACCTCTTGGCCTTTATTACATAAAGACAAGACTTTAAAATTGAAAAATAAAATTTCAGATTCAGCAAAAAGAGGGAGAGTAACTTTAGAAATCACCAACAAGGCCAACTAACCTGCACACAGACAAGAAAAAACAACTAAAACTACTGTGCCTTTTTTCAAATTGATCTCCTGTTTTAATGCTCTGTGTTTGCTGTTACCATGTAGTTTTTATCCAGACTGCACTGTTGGGGGCGCTGGTTGCCTGGTTTGCTGTGCACTTGCATGCAGGTAGGCATTGCACTGCACAGGCTTGTTGGTTTGCAGTGTTAGTTTGTGTGCAGGTGCATGAATAAAGAAGAACCACGTTGTGACGGAGGAAGGATAGCTGCTTGCCCCTCACAGTCAGCCTTTTTTTATATGTTTTCTTATATTCTTTAGTAACTGTCTGGTTTTTCATCTGTTTTACATAATTCTTGCCCAGAGCCAGCATGACATATTTTAGGATTGTTGAAATGCTTGTCCGTCTCACTTTTTTTTTTAGAAATCCAACATATGTATATACAAATAGACTTCTTTGTAATTGATTTTTGTTAAATAAATGATTCCAAATTTGAACTCAAAGCCACAACTCACAACTGTTTTCTATGTATTTATCTGTTTGTGTACCTGTACTTTTAAAGTCAGTATAAGGGGAATCACAGTAAAGGTTTAACTGTAAAGCGCATTATCCGTCTGTTGGGCAGGTCACATTCGCATAATTCTGTATTTGTCTCTCCATCTTCATCATCATCTTCTTTTCACTGAACCCAGCCAGTTAAATCACCAAACACTAGCAGACAGGAATCTCACCTGATCTGGCAGACTGGACTGGATTTGCCTGGCTGACTAAGGATGTGAGTACAATCATTTTTTTCTTTTTCTTCTTTTTTTTAAAGGCCTCCATTTTTGGACTGTTCTGGTCGAAACAAGAACTGAACTTGCTTGTGTTCTTTTTCCTTATTTTTTGAGAAACAAAGAACTTGAACTTGAGAAAGAGACGAATAGAAAACCTCACTGTGGAATTTTCAGTTTGATTTGCCTTGGTTTGTGGACTTTTGTCTTGAGATAGAGGGATTTTAAGGTATTTTTGCACTGATACTTTAACTCTCTGAAGTTTAAGGCGTCAGATCCAACGCCCAAAATACACAATTAACAAAACAGGAAAAAGATTTGATTGCTTTTGAGTAAAAACCTACTTTTTCCCTGGTGCTAACAGCTGTGCTGTTCCAAGTAGCTACAGTGCGATCATATCTCTTTCAGACGTTTTTTTAAGTCTCCTGAAACTTAAGTGTCTTTTTGATGACTTCATAACAGTAATCCATCATGATGAATCCAAAACTGAAGGTCTTCTGTAATTTTTTTTCCTATTTTTTCATGTCAAAAACAGTTAGGACTGTTGCCCACTGGCCATTTTTTTCCCATGATGTGATTTATACCAATAAAGCTGTCTTCCCTGCAAAAATACAATAAACTTAATAGAGTTACCTGTACTTATTTGGGTTTTACTCTAAATCATGCACCGAGTGTGTATGGATCATTCTTTTGGATGTACCTCTTATTTCATCTTCACACATTATCTCCGATCCACATGGAATTTGTCTGAAAATGATGTTTGAGGAAGTACAAAACAGTGTGATGAAGGCCTCAGTCTCATTTCTGACAGAAACTGTATTGGACAGTATTTTTTAGTCAGACCCACAAGGCATGCATTTTTGGCTTTATGCACCACTAAACAACTTCTATAGGAATGAATGGGGCTTCACCCCCAATGCTGAAACAGTTCACCTTAATACCTACATGACACTGACCCACAGCCTGTTTGTTATGGTGTCTTAATGTGTGTGATGCTCAGAAATACTGACCAACCACAGAAAAATTCACACACCATCAACATTTTTTTGTTTTGTTGAAAACCAAAAAAAGCTTCTATGAACAGAAGTCCACAATTTAACCTTCAACAGAATAATTTCAAGTTTATTTCATTTTGTTTCACATGGATTCCATATAATAAGAATACAGCAGAATTCTGGAGTCTTGGATTTTTTTTTTTCTCTGACTTATCATTATCATAAATACTAATATGGATACATCATACACAATAAACACAGCACTATCCAAAGGCGTAGAGAATACCACAAGACATCATTCACCACTAACAACAGAGTATATTTCATTTCAGCATATTTATAAGAGCTACAGTGAAAGAGAGAAAGAAACAGAGGTGTCGAGGGGGAGGCGGGGCTAGAGGAGGAGAAAAAGCCAGGTGCTTCTACACCACTTGAATAAAAAAAAAACAACCTGATTTTAAAAAAACTAGTGAGAGAATCCAAGGCTGTGCAATGCGATGGTGTGCTGGAGAAAGACATCAAGTCATCCCGATGTTGACTGTGGAAGCAAAACTGCCAATCAAGACACTTTTCTCACCATTTGGCAAACACGATCTTGCATATCCAAACAAAAGGCTGGAAGTAGGACAGTAGGTGCACTTACATCTGGAGATAACTACTTATTGCAGGACATACTTTGTGCTTTAAGTAGGATATAGCAGAGCTGCTGCATGTGCTGTGCAGTGACCACTATGATGGATTCAAACATACTATTACTGTATTACTGTATAGTGTAACCTTCCCTCAGCCTTGAGCCTCAGCCTCTTAAATGTGTTAACAGATGCTTTACAATAGTAGGATGCATGCAGTAAAGTTGCTTGTCTAAAGGAAGGGAGGAGAAAACGAAGTATTGAGAATGCAGGAAGAGTTTACATGGAGACAGTTTTTTCAAACGGCCTCATAATCATATGTGCGTCATGGAATAACCAAGGTCATAAAAGTGTAATATACTTTTTTTTTCTTTTACCCACGGATCATGTTGATGCGAATACTGATCACAGTTTGGTAGAAACACCAGTTAAAAAACTATACGACTCTGTCTTACAACTTTCCGGACCACTGAAAAAGGTGATCATAACAGGACGAGGTTCATTGACAACATCTGTTTGAATGTTGTTACATAAATCCGACAAAGAAACAAATACACACCGCTAAAACTGGAGTTCACTGCTCTGATTCACAAATTTTCATACTGACAGCACACTATAGCAGTTTTCTGAAACCACACAGTAAATATGGGATGCTACCATGCTTACTAAGTTCCTTAACCCTATGCAATTTTTTTTGATTTTACATGTCAGGATTAGAAATATTCTGCTTATTACAAGAGTTTATCCTTGCTTGACAGGGATATTCGATGGAAAAATATATATAAAAACAAAAAATAAAGTTGAAATAACCCACTGTTATCATCTACTGACTGTCACTACCAAACTTTACTCTCTTTTGCTCACTTTTTATATGTATATTGATGATTCCCTTCTGCAGCCGTTTCTTAAATCCTGTCAGTAATGCCTTTCAAATGAAAAAAAAAAACATAATGAGAAAAAAAACACATGTTCATAGATTCTGAGATGACAAAATAAAAACATTATTTGGGTACGAATAGCTCAAAGGAATTGAAGGATAAAGGCTGAACTATGTGAGCTCCTAAACAGAACCAAAGTAAATGCAATTGAATAACTCTGTGCTCAACATTTGTTGTATAACAACTTATATGGAGTGCACAATTATTCAACTGTGTACATATAATCTTATATATCAGCATGTTGATATTTACACAGCACAGACAAATACATTCTCCCAAGTTAAATATTACTACAATTTTTTTTTTTTTCCATAAATGTAAGTCTTTTCCATTACAAGATTTCTCTTAAATGTTCGTCAAACAAATGTTTTGGTATTTGTATTCAAGTTTTTCTCGTAAAACCAAACAGACAATCCTCTGTTGTCTTCTACAGTTAAATACATCACGAGAATAAACATCATGTAACAGCAAAGACCCATATCTCCCCCCCTCCCACATCCCTGCTTTGCCCCACATCCTGCCCTCCCCCCTGCCCCAAAGTAGTGTTCCCCCTCCCCAGGCCCCACCAGTTTCTGCCCTCCATGTCTCCCTCCCTCTGCCTGTCAACTCACAGATACACAAACAGACAAACAGAGGAGTGTGGAAATGCCGGCGGCGGCGGTCGAGAGCCACCTTCCAAAATCACAAGGTCGCCCTGGGTGGAGAGAAGAGAGGCGGAGAGCGAGACAGAGGGAAGGAAAGTGTTAAACAAACAGCAAGCGTGTGATCACATGTTGAACATGTAAACAAAGCTACGGCTCAACAAATATGGGTATTAAAATCTGACATTTAGTGAATGTTAAGTAACAAAGACATATCAGAAAATAACAATGGTACTGTAAGTATGCAACATGTTGTTAATATGTGTCAATGGTATATTGTAAACACATAATAAAGCATTAAAGCACACTAAAAATCAAGCTTTTGAATCACTGGTTTAATGTATTTCTCTAAAATATTAAATATTCTTGGTTAAAAAAAAGCAACAACTCAGATTTAAAGATCCTCTCCACACAAAATGTGATTTTTTAATGTTTTAAATCCCCTAAAATGTCAGAACTTTACTATACAGACTTGTATCTGTGCACAGTTTGTCATTAGAGAGGTGTTTTTACACTCCTATACTGAAGGGGGCGATGTCTGTGCACTTGCCTATGATCTAAATCGGATAGGTTATAAATTTAAAAGAAACCTGAACTCTTCAGTACAGAGAGTTAATGACCACTGTGATTGTTCATCTTGTCTTTACTGATCACTAAAAGATCCAATCTTCACACAGTTCCAATGTGCAGGAATGAAAACTCACAGCTTCACTTTGTGCAGAATTACATGTTTTTTTTATACATTTACTACTGTTGCCTCACAGCTAGAAGGTCCTGGAGTAGGTCTTTCTTAGCAGAGCTTGCATGATCTCTCTGTGCTTGTATGAACCAAAACATGAACATAAAGGTTAATTCTCCTGTCTAATGAGGGAACTGGCTTAGAGTCGGAGTTGCAGGTTATATTGTTTATAGTTGGATTTGAAATAAATAATTCCTCTTCTAGGTTAATATTGTGAACTTTTTATAGCAAAGAACCGATTATTTATGCATCCAGCTGTGATGGAGGAGTGTAATCATTCATTTTGGAGTCATACTTCTGTCCGTCCACCTGATGAATCCAGTATCTATCAGCATCTCTTAGTTCTGTTTATGGTCACCTGGTTAAAAATGTATTAAAACCTCAGTATAAGAGATGCTGCCCTTTCATTACCACAGGTGAGTCATTTCACATTATGACATTATTTTCATTTTGTCATGTGATACGTTGTTTTTACACAAAAATATTGATCACAGCTGCCTTATTTCAGCTGATATTACTTCAAGTCTCAGCAGTCTGAACTGAACATATCAGCTGAGTATCATCCAAACTTTAGGTATATTTAGTGCATAACAACCTTTTTATTTTTCCATAGAAACTGTTTTCAGGAATGATAACAGAGAATTTTGCATCAAAAAGAAGATGCTCACTTGGTTTCTCTAACCCAGACTACCAAAGTCAGACAAAGATTTTGTCTCCATCTTTTAAACTGGAACTGTATTAGATAAGGAACTCTTCACAGCCCACATGGACAGAAGAAAAAACAACCTGTAGCTCTTTTAACATGCATAAAGGCATGTGAGAAGTAACTTAGTCAAATTATTCAGCCCTCTGGACAAATTACCAATGGGTCTGGTGCAGATACTCTTATTTTTGATATGTGCTCAAGATACAACATGAAAATAATCAACTAATTGTCATTAATGTTCGGTTGACATCAAGTAGCTTTCATGGTAGTGCTCATAAACGTTGTCATTACAAAATTAACCCTGAAATTGTACTAAAATTTAAAGATAGGTTACAATAAAATGTATCAATTTAAGTCTATTCTACTGAGTCCCTTTGTCCTGCATTCATTCCCACTCACCATCCTTCAGCTGTGGTTTGTCTGGACAGGCTCACATCTGATTAGAGTAGGAGGTGGGCTGCTGCTCGTAGCCCTGGCTGTAGCCTCCGTCCTCATTGTAGCCTCCCTGTTGGCCGTACTCTGGCTGGTAGCCTCCCTGGGAGCCGGCGTAGGGGTCCTGCTGACCGTAGCCTGCCTGGCCAAAGGAATCGGGGGCGGGCTGCTTTTCCTGTGATGGCACGTATGTTCCAGAGAAGGCGGCCAACCAGCCAGTCTCCTTGAAGACAAACCAGAGGTTTCCTATCCACAGGATCACGTTGATGAAGCCAAAAGCCTGTGGAGCACAGAGGAGTTTAGAGATATTTGTTTGATGTTTGATTCTCACACCAGCTCTTTCTATGGTTTCGTTCAGTGTGAGGAATCTGGGACCCACCACGGAGGTGTTGAGGCCGGAGACCTTTGGGTCGTAGACCTCACGGCAGCGGTTCTCCTGCTCGTCGCAGGCCGAGATGAGACTGATGACCCTCTCTGGATCGGTGGCTGTTTTCACGTCTGACAGGCCTTTAGCCCAAGCACATGAGGACACCAGCCACATGAAGGCGAATACCGCCGTCACAACAAAGTCCTGGGGATCATTAAGACAACACGATCACATTTACCGACGACAACCAGATGTTCACTGTCACACCAGCTGCAGAACTCGTATGAAAGAAGGTTAGAGGCATAAATGAACTCACGATCTGGGCTCCCTTGTTGTTCTCGCGGTATTTCTCCAGTATGAAACAGTACACAGAGAGAGCTGCCATGGAGTAGAGGAAGGAGAAGACAGCGATGGTGACGAAGAACTCAGCCGAGGAGGAGTAGTCCCCAACCAGGAAGAGACGCTCGGGGTTTCCTCCCTTACAAGTCGGAGCGTCAAAGTAAACCTGATGGAGTCTGAGAACAGCAGCACAAAGAGAGAGAGAGAGAGGAAGAAATGAAAGAGAGCAAGAGGAACTAAAGCAAACAAAGGCAAACGGTGACACAGTTTTAATATGTGAAACATCTTGTGATATCACGGATCCTCAGGCAGAGTTTCTCGTATATTTACTTTATTTTTTAAAGAAGAATTTATAGTTTGGTTATATGAATTATGCATTTTTAGGGTTTAGGCTGTGCTGCTTAGCATAAGGTGAACTGTGGTATTATATTCTCGATTTGTGTGGCTTAGCAATAATTCAAGTCTTTAACCTCTTATACTTAAAGGACCCTTATCCCTTAAGGGATCAGAAAAAATTCTAAAAATAAAAATAAACTCTTAAAAAAGGTTCATAAAATGCTATGGTGGTAAATTTGGCACACCTTGGGTATCAAAGTGGTCGAATGCAGTTTCCTCATAAAAACCTTTGTAGAATCAATGTGCTTTGTGGTATCTTTATTAAATTTCGCACAGTTATAGTCAAGGACTCGCTGAATGGATTTAGTGGTATCTTTGTGAATAGGATCAATAGTGTCTTGGTGTTATTCACTGTCTAATCTAGAAAAAAACTGGTTGTGGTAAAAAAAAAAATAGACAATTTTCCTTTTCTTCCTTTTAATACAAATAACTTTCACATAGTAACAATGTAACTGACACTGGGAGAATAATCTCTAAGGTTTTACCTATTGATTTAATCCCAGATTATGCATATAGACCTGATAGTTGCTGAGCTATTCTGATTTATTTTGGGTATTTTTTTTTTGTAGGCAAACCTGACCTTCTGCCCCTTAGGGTTCGAAATGTTAAAAAGCTCATTTCACTTGTGCTATAAGAAAAGTTAAGTATGCAAAATGTGTGAAGATTGTTTCAAGAGCCTGCAGTTGTATTTTTTTTTTCATATTTCAGCTTTGACGGTAACCTGTGAACGGCAGAATTCGTACCTGAAGGGATATTCAAATTCTACTTCTATGCCTAAATCGCTCTCCGACCGGTTTTTACACTCCACGCTCATCTTGAACATGCCGGAGTAACTGCCACATGTCGAGAAGGCGAAGATCGCAAAGATCTGCAGGAGAAAGAGGAAGGAAAAGACACAGGGGAGAAGTTCAGACACTTTTAACAACCTTACACACACACCCAAAAAAAACCCCACAATGTGGTTATTTGAAATCACACTTCCCTTCATACATGCAGTGCAGCGCTAGCTTAGCTCAGATTATGTCACTGTGTAAACAAAGAGCTCCAGTGTGAAACAGGAGAGAGCTGCAGACTGTGTTTTTCCACCATCTGCAGCGTCTCAAGCAGGCTGATGCCCCCACCCCTCCATCCCCCCCAAATCACGGCTGAGAAATGCACACAGACTGCAAATCGATGCAGCGTTATCACCAGGTTACGCAGCAAGGGATGCACCTGTTGCCATGGTTACCGTTACAACTGGTTGATGTGGCTTTTCTGTGGATGTTTTTGTAGTTTTTTTTTGGTGGTGCAACAGTCTTTGTTGCATTTGTTCAGCGTCTGTTACTTTAAGGTGCACACGGCTCAGTGCTATTGTGCAGATCCCACTTACAGTAACGTAAACTGCACAGACAAACATGCGTGGGGATAATCTCATGCTTTCACACACACACACACACACACACACACACACACAAACACACAGACACAAGCAGCAGCTTAGACAAATCAGACTATTTTTACCACGCCCTCGCTACACTGCGAGCCAGATCCGATTGGATGGAAAATCCAACTATTAATCTGACTGAGGTGCTTCACCATCTGTCACCAAATACACCAACTACATGCCACTGCAAAGCCAGTCACAACACACACACGTGAGCTTGTATGCACACACTCACACTGACAAAGACACATTGTTTTAATTCTGGTCATGTAGTATTGTCTACTCGCTGCAGGCATCAACACACTAAAGTATTTATGGTAATCTTTTGGCTAATGTGAGTTGGAGACCCATATTTTTAACACACCTGCCTAAAGTGAGCCTCATTGTGATTGCTTTACTCATCCTTTCTGTTCTCTGCAGACTAATTTTTTAATTTCTAGTGTCCTCTAACTACATTTCAAACAACTCCCTTCTGTTGCTGGTAAATTAACAGGTTTTAATGATCATAAAAATAACCGCAGATGTGATGACAGGGGCAGCTTTAGTGTGCAAGAGGCGAGAAAAGAGATGCTTCGAACAACACACCTTATTTTGAGTTTGAAGCAAAGCAGATGTTTGCCATCTGCAGTGGAGCTTTTGAGTTCAAAGCTAAAATACAAAGAAATTGTACATAATTGATATTAATCTTCCTTGAGGCTATGGACACTAATGCAAATTTTATTATATAATATTTGAGCTTAATTACAATTTGGTGCCTGCAAACCTGAACTATTGACAGCAAATAAAGATGGATGATCTTTCTCCTCTTCCTCTCATTGTATTCAATTTTTTTATTTATGTGTTATTATGTGGATGATCCAAACCAGGAAATGTCACTCTAATTACATTTTGGTCATTGAAACTGAGGCCTGCAAAATTTGAGCTCTGTTTTTCCTTTTCTGTTTTCCTTTCAGACCAAAAACAAAATAATAGGAGGTAATTCTGCACCAGCAGTTACAATTAATCAATACCGACAGTATGTGCAGCGTGTCACAACTGCAGTGTCGGCACAATCCTTTACACACAGCACGTTCCGGTGTATTTTATACTGAAAGATATATGTGTTCCATCTCATTCTGTTTAGTGTAGTTTCATTGTGACACTACATTTCCTGTTTTTTGGTAAGTTTGTTCCAAGGTTTTTAGAGCTTCTCAAGTCCGCATCATTCTTTCATTTGTCCTCTGAGACAGTTAGTGGTTGAGATTTCATGGGAGAGATCTTTATGGAGGCCAATAACACACTGTGTGCCAACTGTACTTTTTTTTCCCTTTTCTTTGTCTACAGAGACATTTGGGAGAAAATAGAAACGCTAACAAGGCCCCGGATTCTCGAGATAATCTCAGCAACAAGCCACACTGTTGCTTCAACCGAATCATCCTGAAGTGAAACAACGCTGAGAGTCGAAGGATTTGGATCCCACTGACGAGAGAAATCAACCGAGGGAGCAGCAGGTGGATTACGGTCAATATAACAACTGTGTACAGAATAGTGAAAGGTCTTACTTTGAGGTGGAATAGTAGCTTTTTTTTAAGTTATCAAAACACAAAATACACAACATACAGATCCTGATGTAAAAGTAAAACATGTCTAAAATTGCAGGGATCATATCTGCTGTAAAGTCTCTGTGTTTAGTTGTAATTCAAGTGCAGTAACAGGTCTTGTCTACAGATGCTAACAGCTGCCTGAGGCTGTATTTAGGCACAGAGGTGCTATGAGCTAAATGCTAATGCTAACATGCTTGT
>JAPZDY010000002.1:21286045-21299211 GCA_029783645.1 Ctenochaetus hawaiiensis | reverse complement strand
GTGGCTGTCATCTAAAAATACAGTCATATTGATTTCGACTACAGAAGATACTGTGTGTGTGTGTGTGTGAGAGAGAGAGAGAGAGAGAGAGAGAGAGAGAGAGAGAAAGCTCCAGCCAGCATTACAATTAGACAAAGCTGATTAACTGGTTGGTTTCTCTGCTGCACTTCTCACAGCAGTCTATTTATTCATTTGTTACCATAAAAAAAATAAAAAAAAATAAAAAAAAAAGCACGCGCAGTCTCATCAGCTGACGGAGTAAAAAATTAAGGAAGCGCGTGTGATTTGTGCGCAGGTGAATGCGACACCGCAAAGAAAGGCGGTGTGTCCCTGCGTGCATCGATAAATGGCCGCACTGAGAGCGAGCAGCGGTGATGGTGTTCATCCTCAGTCTGAGGGGCTCATTGTTTCTCCCGGTTCTCCCGGTGCTCTAAATGCCAAACATCCATATTGAGCAGATGACGCACGCGCTGACTAAAACGCACGTTTCAGAGCTGCCTGATTGACGTCTGCTCGTTTGTCAGGACAGTCTTCTTGGCTGTGAACCACACAGTTATCTGAGAGAAGGGCTTTTCGTGGCCACAGAGATGCAGGAGGAGGAGGGGGGGCGTCCTCCTCTGTGTTGGCCCTACTGCGGCTATATCGAAAAAAAAAACACACACACACACACATACACAGAGAGGGGCCTTTGGAAATGAATCTGATTCCTTATCTTAGCAACAGCGGGCTAATTGAGACGTGAGCGGTCTAAATCAATTAGCTGAATCCCCGGAGATAACAGGCCACATACTCTCGCCTCCGTTGCTTGTATGTCATTGCTGCAGCAAATTTCTGGACATCCTACACATTCCTGGGCTGTCGGCGGGCCGCTCCATCACAACGACTGCAGCATCACTGATGAAAAAAATGTTCAATTACATCTGTCGGGCCTTTACACCACTGCAAATATTTTAAGATAAATGCATGATTTACAATTTCGACCCCAATGCATCGAAAGCAATGCATTGGGACCCTGAGGTTGACGGATCTGTGAGGGAAAATTATATTTATATTTGAGCGCACGACGAGGAAAATAAGCCTTTTCAATTGAACATCAGCCACCGAGCGAAACATTAATGAAATAGGTGATTTTCCCCCCTCAAAGCCTTACCTGGTTTACGACATCCATCTTGGCCGCGTACTCGCTGATAAGAGGATCAGAGGGGCGGAGGGAGGGAGGCGTCTCATCCGGAACAGCCCAGGGGAGGAAGACGCCCAGGAGGAAGAGCCGGACTGCGTCACGGGCAAGGCGAGGACGTGTGAGGCGTGGTGACGTCAGATGAATCACCGGACGTGGAGTAGAGACGAGTCCAGCCGTCTGGCCAATCGCAGCGCAGCTTTATTCTAAGGGCGCTGAGAGCAGCCCCGGGGGTTATAATGCGGAGAGGAGCGCGTGGAGAGCGTTCACGCTTTAGTAGACAGGAGGAATAAAAAGGTCGGTGGTTTGTTAGTGAACTGCTGCTGCTGCTGCTGCTGCTCATTAACTGGCTGTGTTTCTAGGTGGAATGTATTCTGCCTTTTAGCAGATGTTATGGAAAAACTTTATTTAGCGCATATCACGTTGGGGGGAGTTCAGAGAAAGTTCAGGTTTTTCCACTCCACCCATGCAAATACTTTAAGGGACAATTTTAGAGTATTTGATACAAAATAAAATAAAATCACACGGGCCACTGTTTTGCATGATTATTTTTTCTGTAAAGGAGGAAACGAAACCCAGATGTTGTCCATCTGCGGGTCCATTAATGACTGATTATGTAATTCACTCTTTTGTATTTTTGCTGTGGTTTTCAACAGCCCTTCACACACACACACACACACACACTCACACATTCACAAAAGACCTTTCAGCTGCAGTACAGTGATTAAACTCTTTGGAATAGTGTGTTATTACTGCACAAGAATAAAGAAATCTACAAACAGCAAGAAAAGAAAACAAGTTTTTGTGAAATCAAAATGCTTTATTAATAGACAGAAAACAAAAATAAAACAACTTTTCTATGAGTCTGGATGTTTAAAATTAGAGGATATTAAATATTCAGTATATTTAAATATTTCTCTATATTATAGTGAGTGCTGTTCAATACTCACAATTCAATAGTTTCAACTCATTATTAAGTGTAAATATTTTTTATTGATCTATTTGTTCATTTTTATTTATATTAATATCATTTTCCAGTTTATTAGCTGTGACTGCAAATGAACATAAAGGTGTAGAAAGTGACAACAAATTCAATTACAGTAAAAAATGAGAATACAATGCAAACATTAGTCCTTTGTCATTAATGCTAAGAGCCACGGTTTCCTGTCACATGCAGCAGGTTCTTCTGCAAAACTCTCCATGACTTGTTGAGTCCTGCCACATACTGACATGTGCTCTTAAAACCAGTGTATGTGTGTGATTATGTGTGTGTATGTGTGTGTGTGTTTTGGCATTCATAAATAAAATCATATCTTAATCAACACAACAGTAAGAAAACAAAATCAGTATCTCATATGTGTCAGATCGTTCTTACACACACGCTGTCCAGTTCACTTTTCTTTTTTCTCCAGATATAAACACACACTATAAAGGAAACCTCATATCTCTCTTTTTTCCACACAGTTGCTTCAGTTTTGCTGATCTCAGTAAGAAATCACACAGTTCATTTCGTCGGCCAGCTCGTCCTCAAAGCGGGAGATGGACTGACTCGCTCCGCGTGCTATGAGGTCGGCGGCGGCGCTCTCCATGTCGTCCAGGCTCATGTGACACGCTTCAGCGATCTCACGCTTGGCAAAGTTCACAAACTTCGGGTCCCTGGCGTAGATGCCGAGGCCCTCCGAGATCAGGATCTGACACGAGCAAGAAACAGTGATGTAAACCAGGGATTATGCTTTAAGCCACTCATTCTCTGTGACCGACAAACAAACAACACAACAAGCATGTCTGATTGTTATTATTATACCAAATGCACAGAGGATTTTATCAGCTGAGAGACTCACTCAGTCAGATTGAAATGCCCTTTGGTCACGAGTCATTTGTTTCATCATAATGTAAACAGTAGCACCAAATAGAGGAGGTTTAAAGCTCACTTAGGAGGATGAGAAAATATCCTGAGAACATTTTCTCTCAGTGGTGGATCGATATATAAGTGTCAAATTATATAAGCCTTTAACAGCATGAAAAATATATTAAATCTACAGGCAACATACAGGTTTTAGTTGCTGTAGTAAGTCCTCTTGGTTATACCATATAAAACTTTACTTAAGCACACAATATGTGTATGTTTCTCTATTAAAACGATGAAAACAAGACATAATTTGATGACATCATAGAGTAATATGGGATCATAGTATCTAGGATCAAAGTATTTGTTTATTTAATAGTTAGTCAGCCATCACTGCAAATGAAAATCTATCCAGCTGACTCAGGCAGAAATGCTCTCAGACGAGGTAATGGATTAAAGTTTATGTTACTAAAAATAGAGCAGATGCTTATAAGCTGTGCATGCTGGTGGATGCAAAAGGTTTCTCACTTACAGAATTAACCTGCTGAATTATTATTGTTATTACTCACCGACTCGACCAGGCTGTCTGCGCTGCCTTTGTCTAAGAAGCCCTGGCTGGCTGGTGGCATCCTCATGCTGGTGAAGGTCTTGGTCTGACCGGGGTACCAGCCAGGACGGCTTCCCGCAGGGAGGCTGGCAGAGCCGTCGCTCCACAGCGGCTGGCTGCTGCCGGTGGCTTCGTCCACCAGGATCATGGGGGTGTAGATGAGTTTGCCCCTGCGTGCCGAGGGGTTGATTATTCCTGGAATAGGAGTGGCGCCAGCTGCTGCCGTGTTCCCCCAGGACGCGGACGACATGGAGGACACGCTGCTGGGCCGGGAGTCCAGGCTGTGCTGGGTCTGACACAAGGGAGCACAAACAGGAGGAGACCAGTGAAAAAACAGTGTATGAGCGCTAACATTGTTAAAGCACATGTGTTTATGCCTGGTTTTACCTGCAGACGGGACCTGGTCGGGGACGTGTTCCCACGGTAGGTTCCTGAGATGGGGAGATGGTTGTCCACGCTGCTCTGTGGCCGCAGACACTGGAAGTTAAAGGCCGGTTTACGACCTGGAACAGTGAACAAGAAAGTGTTAGGAAACTAGCTAAGATGGATGTGAAGGCATGAAAGAATTAACATGGCCTCATTATTCCACTAGAGGGCCTCAGGACAACAATGAGCTATTGATCTCAGTGAATATTTGGTTTGAGAGAGTAAACGCACTATGTAAGAGTAGACAAGGCCGCATGTGTCTGTTTAAATATGCAAAGAGGGGGTGTTTAAGCTAAATTGCTCATCATTTAAGTAAATGGTCTTCTGTATTGGTGCTCATAAGAAGCACAAACAGGCAGTAAATCAAATACCACAAACCAACATCAAATAAAAGTCTGAACAGTTTAAACTGGTTGATTATCAAGCTGAGACACTGGTAGTTAAAGTCTACGGCTATTATCCCATGCACACATATGATTTGCAATTATTGCATTTGAGCCAGAATAACTTGTTGCTTTTTAATAAACATCATTTTGGAAAAACACTGTAACACACCAGTGTATGCATCCAAATCAGATAATGGCACACAGGGTCCCAATTAATGATTATTTTTATTATTGTTTAACAAATTAATCGTTCGATCAATTACACAGTCCAGAGCACAAAGACATTTAATTAACTACAATATCAGACAAAAGATGGCAGCAAATCCTCATATTTAAGAGGCTGGAACCAGGAAAATCTGGTCCATTTGATTCACAGATTATTTTGTGGTCGCAGATTCAACAGCAGCAGCTCTGATGGCATCTTAGTCATTAAAATGATATAATTCTGTACACTTCACACTGTACTCATCTGTTCAGTATGCAGATTCAATTTATCAACTCTGTCCCCCGAGAAAATCTAAGAAGAAAAGCAGATCAAGAAAAACTCAAAAACAAAATACACGTCTCACCTCTGGGTATAGCAGGAAGCAGCCGTCTCCTGACAAACTGCGCACTGCTGTTCTCATTTCCATTGTAGCCGTTGAAACCACTGACGGTGCTGCTGTTCTCGATGCATGTACTTCCGTTACCGTTGGCGCTGATGACGCTGCTGTTTTCGTTGTAGCCGTTGTATCCGTTCCCATTGTACCCGTTTGTGGCGTAGGGCGTGGGGCTCGTGGCGACACTCCCTCCGTTCATGCTGGCGTCATTATAACCGTTGGTGACAAAGCCGTTGGCATCATGAGCATCATAAGGTATCTCTCCAATGCTGCTTGCTCTTTCCAGACTCTGTCCATTGTAGCCTGTCTCAGTCGGTACAGGAGACACAGCTTCTGGATAAACATACCTGTAGGATCCAAACAATGGGATTTAGCATGATTCAAGATCTTTAAAGCAATTTATTTTTTCTTTTTCTGCTTAGATTAGATTGAAATATGGATATCATTTGCATGTCTGCTAAATATAAATCTGTAGCCAGGAAATGGTTAAAATCTGTAGCGAGGAAATGGTTAATTTTGCATAAAGACTGAGAGAAAAGGAAACAGCTTGTCTGACTCTGTTTGATGGTAAATAAGAAAAAAATCCACCTACTAACAACTGTAAAAATCACAGATTATCCCTTTTATTTTTAAATGTATTACATGTATATTGTATTTCTCTCCTCCCTCTTCTGCATGCTTCTTACCTGTCCATTGATGCAAGGCTCGCAGCATCCCCCTCACTGTTATACACCTGCTCAGCTGCTGCAGGTGTAGCCGCCATACCTGGTTCATTTCCTACAACCTCTTCTACAACTGTTATCTCTGGGGGAGGTGGAGGCAGCCCGCTGATGGAGTCCATCCTGAGCAAGAGAGAGCAGACAACTCGTTATGGTTTTTACAGCAACAAAGTGTGAATTTACATATAATTTATGTCTTTATATAAAATCAGAGAAACACACCTGACGGGCAGCGGCTCGGACCTCACCGGCTGCTCAGTCACAACACTGATGCCCGCCAGCTCTGATCCTGGTCTCTGGTGCTCCTGCAGGCCCATCACCTGCTCTGTGATTATGCCCCCGTTGGTCGCCTTGGGCCCAGGTTCAATCATCACAGTTATCTGCTCCACCAGCGTGTCAATGGGCGGCAACGGCGTGGTGGCGGGCGTGGTGGTCACCGAGGTCCCGGCCTCGCTGTCGAATATCTCATCACCCGTCATCTCCCCCTCTGCAGCCTCCTCTTCTTCCAGGTCGCAGGCCATCGCCAGACGCATCTCCGGAGCCAGGTCCTGCAGCGTCCGCAGTCCTTGCTGAGGACACACAAATATTCTCATAAACATTAAGTTCTTCTATGCTCAAAAAAGTGTTTTTCTCATTGTTACTTCATTTGTATGTTTCATTTCTTCTCTGCCGAATGATGCACTGTTTGTGTAGGTTTGTCTTTTGTCTGTTTTCATCTGTAGGGAGAAAAGTTTCTCTGTGCTGGAAAATTCAGAGTATGTTATTTATGATGCTCGATGTCACTCAACAAAACAATAACAAAAGAGGTAGTTTGATGTTGTTCTGAGGCAGCATGGGATCATGGGAGTTGTTGTTGTGTGTGAGGGAGCAAAACAAACAACTGTAAACAAGACGGAGGCTTGCTAGTTCACTGACTTCCTTCCTCACTTCTGATGTTTCATCTGGAGTTTCCTGAGTTTTACAGGAAGTTATAGCAATTTGAGGAGATTAAAAGGGGATGTGATGGCATTGACAGGTGACTAAATGTAATGCAAATGCACTATTACATTGAATAAAGTTATAGATTTTTTTCTGTGTTTACATATTGTTGGAAACATTTGAAATAACAACCTAAATGTATGACAAAGGCCTACAAACCATGCATTTTACAGAAACAGGAATTTCAAAGGAGGAGACAAAGTAGAGTTGTAACACGATAATCAAACTTATTTGTAGAAAAGCCACATAGAAACCAATCCTTATTATCTAAAGCTGAGAGCATGTGTTATAAAAACTGTCTTTAAAGTGAAATCACAACAACTTCACCTGCAGAGAAGCCGCCTTGTCCTTCCTCTTGGATTTCCTCTCTCTCTCTTTTCTCTTGCGGAACTTTTTGAAATAGTCTTGAATCAAGAAGCTGGCGTAAAACTTCCCACAGGTCACCTCATCCCCTGAGAGGGAAAAAGATTGCTTGTCTTAAAACCTTTTCATATTCAGGGATACAGTATATTTTTAAAAAATGCATTATTTTCTCAATATAGATCTTGTGTTTATTGCCTGTAATGGAAATAAAGCCAATATTTGCAGTGATTTCTACTTTTATGATGTTTTATCATGGCTGGCCGCTGTGTAAGTCTCCAGTTTACCTCTAGGGGGAGGAATGACTTCATCAATGAGCTTGGGCTTGGTGCGCTTCCACAGCTTCTTAATGATTATCTTCAGCTCCTCGTTCTGCTGGTCGATGGGGCCTAAAGGAAGACAAAAGTCACAAATCCTTTAAGAGAGGCAGCATCCTGAAAACACTGAGCGAAATCTCTCTCATGTCTCTGTATGAGGTCACACCTTCAGTCTTGATCTTCAGTGAGGTCCTGACGAGAGCAAACAGAGTAGCATTGAAGGTGACCGTCCCATCTGCGTGCAGCGGGACGTTCATTGCTACCAGCCTCTGAATGAATGAAGGACAAGGAAGAAGGAGTGAGATATATGTGTTTTCTCAGGTTTCCAGCATAAAATGTGCTGCTCTGAATTTGTGTTGACTTACTTTGCAAGCAACACGATGAGGACACAGTTTTCCAAAACCAAGAGGTGGCTGAATCCTGCGCAGCATAGTGACGACATCGATGTGCTTTATTCGGCCGCTGGGAGAGGAAGAACAACAAAAAAAAATTACTGAGAGACTAGATTAAATGGGAAATAAACGTAGTAGATATTTAAGGAGAAATGAGTCGTACGTGGCCTCTGGATCGTAGTCAGACCAAACTCTCTTAAACTCGTCCAGGTGGTGAGTACCGAGCACCGTCCAGTCACGAGTCAGGTACTCAAAGTTGTCCATGATGACGGCAATGAACAAGTTAATAATCTGAAAAGAGAGAACAGAAACATAACATCAGATACTGAGACTGACATGTCACTTAAAAAAAAAGAAGTGTAATAATCACAAAGTGTGAAGCCCTTTTCAAACTACTGAAAATAATGAAAACATTACTGTCGCTGGAAATGGGCAAGAGAACTTTTTCCATGTTATAGTCATACGCCTCTAAATACATGTGATTATCAGAGCGGTCTGTCATTATGACATGTGTCTTCTCCAACTTGTCCAGTTCTGCAAATTCAGCAGAAACACAGCAGGACAAAGGGGATCTGGTTCTATTTTAGCAGGGCGGGGGGGTGGGGGGATCCCAGCTGGGCGTCTGCTAAAGGTCAAAGACCACACACAGACTGATGCATGTCAGCTGTTCACCAGAGAAGAAACCATAGAAGGAATGAAGAAGACACACAGACATGAACCTGGTTGTAAATCTGGCATCAAGGAGCAGGAAAAGAGCTAAAAAATGGTCTAAATAAGGAGGCGATCAGGTCAGTGATGGTCCTAAATTTACATTTTTTTATAAATTAAATGCATTAAATATTTTGGTTTTGTTGTTGAGGGCAGAAGGGCTTTTGGAAATAAGGAAATCATAATTTTGCATGAGCTTGTTTTTTTTTCCTTTTATGCAAATTTCTTTAAGTTTAGATGATGTGATTGCAGTGCCAGAACTTGGTCAAATAGTCTGATACTTTTAGTGAATCTGATATTCTCAGCAAAATATAAAACTGTGATTTATTCAAACTACAACTTCTGAGGCAGAAAATTGAAGCCAGTGCCAAAGACTGCAATTCCTCAAATGGCCACTTGAGGCTGTCTTCACAAGCAAATTAATCCCCTTAAACCACCATGTTAAATGCCCTTTACAACAGATAGAAACATATTTCCAGCCTGCTACAAAAAAAATGATTTTGGTCTCTATAATTAATTCTCAAGTTTATGACAACTGCATTTTTACAAAACAAATTAAGGCTTAATATTATGCATAATTAAGAGCACATGTTTTGAGTGACAGCTAGTTGCTAGCTGTTAACTCAGCTAAGTTTAATTTGGCTCTTTAACTCTCAGGAATTTCTCAGCTCCACCTCAAATTAGACTCTGTTCTCCTCTCACACGTTCCCCAAGTTTAAAGTTACCTTCATATAAGCTGTTTGATGTCTTAAAATAGCACAAAGGTGATAGAAATGTTACCAAAATATTTGTGCCCTTTCTGATTTGGATTTTTCAGTGTGGATTAACAAATCTACGGAGTGCGGGAGCTGAGAGAAGTCAGGGTTAGCTTTTTAAAACTTTCACTGCACGACCATAATTTCTATTTTCATCTGACTTTGACCTGACAGCCTGCAAAACACAAGTCTGCATTAACCATTCCTAAATTTAATTTGGAGTCAGGAGGCTGTTTTAGGTTCTATCAAAGAGAGGAAAGTACTTTACTACAAATTAGCTGAGGACTAAGTAGGAAGGATCCCTAATCCTCCTCCTCCTCCTCCTCCTCCTCCTCCTCACCAGGTAAGCACAGAGCATGAAGAAGCTGATGAAGTAGATGTAGGACAAGTTGCTACCGCAGGTGAACTCTTCCCCAGGCTCAGTGTCAGATTCTGGGTCACAGCGTCTGCCAGGCAGAGCTGCCAACATGATCTCCTGCCACTGCTCTCCGGTGGCACACCTGCGAGCACACACACACACACACACACACACACACACACAGGAGAGGCATCGTTTCCATTTGACCTTTACTCATAAGCTCCTTTAAAGCTTGTTTGAAAGAAGGGGAACGAAAGCATTTAGAGGAAAGATGAATTATCTTTTTTGGCGTGACTTAAACCTGGCAGCAAATAGAAATGCAGTGATATCTAAGCTGCTTTAAAAATGTTAAAACACACGATGCATCTGTGTCTTTTTGACTGAAAACGCTCACCTAAAGAGCACCAACACAGCCATGAAGAAAGTCTGGAAGTTGCAGTTTCTGTTGATATGTGTGTTGTCATCAATGGCCACTTTTCCGAATGTCTGAAAAGAGAAAAAACAGAGAACTTTGTTAAAATCAAGTTTTAGGTTCAAGCACAAACATTTTTCAGTGTTTCTTTTGGTACATCATGGTCAAAATAAACATAGCGAGAGAAAAGAAAAGGAGACAAGCACAGCAAGGCGAGAATCGTAACCAAAACAACAAAAAAAGTAAAAGACATCTGTTTCAAAATGATAATGAGTTTACAGTTTTTTAAAACAAAGAGCCTGTAATGTGCAAAACAGTTACTATGTGCGATTGTTCACAGTATGAAGAATATGTGCAACAAAAGGTTTGTGCAAATGTGACACATGGAGATGTTTTGTAAATGAAACATGAAGTGTCTGTATGTTGGGGTGTGAGTTAATAAGAACAATGTGAAAAATAAACACATAAAGTGAAAAGAGACTGCATTTTTTAATTCATATAAAGGTTTTTAAAAATAACATTAGCAAGATGACTTTAGAAAACCCTTAGAAAAAGAAATACTCCAGCAAATGTTAAAAAATACTGAAATACATGATAGCTTTTATTTTACAATGCTACAAATTAAAATACCAATAATAATATTTTGTTTTAGATATCTTCCTTTCTAGAATTTTCCCTCATCTTCACACTAATTTGCTGACAGCCCCCTGGTGGCTCTCGAGTGTTATGAATCTATACAGTTTTGTTCAACTTCTATTCAATTCAATTCAATTGATTGATGTTAAATCCTTGTAAAAGTCCTGACTGATGGGAGAGACTCACCTGCATGCCAATCACAGCGTAGATGAAAAAGATCATGGCGATGAGCAGACCGACGTACGGCAAGGCCTGAGCAGGAGAAAGTCAAGAGGACGATGACAAAAACAGGAGTTTAAGTGACTGTGAACGCACCGTGTGATTCACCTCCTCCGAGCTTCACTCACCTGCAGGGACTTGACGAACGTCCAGAGGAGCGTCCGGATGCCTTCGCCTTTGCTGAGCAGCTTCACCAACCGCAAGACTCGGAACAAACGGAAGAATGTGATCGACACTTTTCCACTTTCTCCTTTACCACCACCCTGAGAGAAAAAAACAGAGGCAGAAATAGATTAAAGAAAAGTTTGTATCACAGTGCTCACACATTTTGTATCTGGAAGTACGAGTATAAAAACACAAGTCACGTTTGAATTTTTTGCAGTTTTTGCATTCAGTTCTCACCTCACCATGACCGCCTCCTCCCTGATCAGCATCAGACGGAGAAACCAGGAGGGAGAAAAGAGAGAAACAACCGATTAAATGTTCGGAGTTTGAAACTCTACATGACTGAAAACACTCATCTGCTTATAAAATACAGAATTTTTAAAATACAGAAGTCACATTTTAATATACTGATTCTAAAAATACTTGAAGCAGCTCATTAAAAAGCCACTATGTTTAAGTTGAACATGGTCTTTATTTTACAGTAAAATCTTTAAACATTAAGTTATTGGCTGCAGAAGTCTTTTGTTCTTTTGCTATAAACCCATTACTTTACAAATATTTTAACTCAATAGTGGTAAACCTGGAAAACATAAGTTATTCAGCCTTTAAAACAGAATGTTCCAATAATTCTGGAATTTTATTTCATGTAATAAATACATTATTTTTTGTTTAATACTCAGATTATTTTACATTTGTACACAGAATTAGAGAAAACTGTGTGACAAACACGAGCTTTTAAAATGTCTCCTCCCTTTTTTGTCTATTATCTAACAGAAATGAACAAACTTACACTGAACTCTGAGACGGCGATATCCAACACGCTCCCCACGACGATCAGAGCATCAAATGAGTTCCATGGATCGATGAAATAATGCTGCAAAGGGAAGAAAAAGCAAAGTGTGAATCAAAAACACACAGACACTGTTGACAGTCATTGTTGAGAAGGTAAAAGAGTGAAGCGTCACATGAGCCCGCAGAGCCAGCAACTTGATGATCATCTCGATGGTGAAAACCACAGTGAAGATCATGTTGAGGATGTCCATGATGGAGGTGAAGAGTTTCGACTGCTCGTAATGCTGAGGGAGGAACAAGGACATGAAACTTGTCACCTGGACATCAGAACAGGTAGATTTTTCTGTGTTTTGATTCGTGAGTTGTGTGAAATGATACCTGAACAGCCAGAGTGAGTGTGTTTCCCAGAATCAGCACGAACATCACATATTCAAACTGGCTGGAGTTTATAATTTTCCAGAATTTGAGCTGCGATGGATTTTTGGGAATGTAAATCTTTATAGGTTGAGCTTTCAGTGCGTAGTACACACACTGACGCTGGAAAAAACAAGAAGAAGACGAACATTAGTGACCCTGAAATAACATTTTTTTTTAAAATTAAAACTAAACATTAAAGTTTTGGAAAAAATAACTAACCTGGTTTTTGTTGAGTTCACAGTTTTTGAATTCAGCCTCTCCTTGCTCTCGAAATGTGATGATGACGAAACCCACAAATATGTTCATCATGAAGAAAGCAATGATGATGATGTAGATGATGAAGAAGATGGAGATTTCCACTCTGTAGTTGTAAATTGGCCCTCGGTTTATGGCGTTGGCGTCCACGGCCCTGTAAAGAAGCCTGTAAACCAAAAACAACAGTGAGGACACATTTCCTGGTCAAACTTTGATTTAAAGAACATAAAACTTAAAAGATAAAGCTGGTGATTTTCTATTTTTTCAAACAAATCCAATGAAAACCAATTATCTCTTACAATCTCTAAACATCTCTTTAACGAGCCAAACTGTTGCATTAAGTGACGTGTTCATTTATCAGGATGAATCTTAACACTCAAGTTCTCAGTTTCATCCACATGCATGGTCAGTCAAGCACAAAATATGTGTTCAGCTGAAAACAGTGCAGAAAAACATACCATTCACTCCTGTTTTATTTATATTCCCTCAAACCTGCAGTGTGCAGCTCTTTCAGTGAATTACTGAGCCATTTTAAAAAATTAATCTGTATATTTGTGACCATTTTTCAACAGCAGACAGGGTGCAGATTTGTAAAATATCAAGGGACAGACTTATACATTCTTATTCTTTCCCTTCTAATTG
>JAPZDY010000002.1:21268787-21285442 GCA_029783645.1 Ctenochaetus hawaiiensis | reverse complement strand
TAATTGGATTTGTTGACAATAAAATAAAGCAAACATGTTATTTTTTGCACTGAACACAAGGTTAAGTTGGTACTCACTGCGGCCAGCCTTCAAACGTTGACACGGTGAACAAAGCCAGCATCCCCATCAGCACGTTGTCAAAGTTAAAATCACTGTTCTCCCAGATCCTCTCTCTCACCATGGGATGGTTCATATCTCCGTCTTTGTAGACCACAAACGTCCCCCTGAAATTTAACCCAAACACACATTTTACGACACGTGACGGCGTGTTGGCAGACTGTCAGGTGCTGCGTCTCGTGTGGAGGAATAAAGAGAAGAGAACTGACTTGCACTCATCAGGAGTGTGTTTGGCTTCGTCGGTGCAGCTGTAAAATCTGCCCTGTAACATGAAACACAGGAGAGTTTATACAGTTAAAACACTCGCTGAACATTTTACCTTTTAAATCCTCAGAGTGAGAGAGAAACACACACAGTGGCCACTTTATTAGGTACAACTATATAATCTTATCAATATATCAGCTTTACTATAGCATCTCTCTTCACAAAGCTCATAATAATTTAGGTGACATTGATTGATTGAAATGTGTAAACTCAATTATATAATGCAGTCCAATTTAATATGATCACTAATTTTAATCTAAGTGCTAAAAATCTAAGTACTTTGATGAAAGTGTCAATAAAAATTGATCAATAAAAGCATCATGGAAGCAGCCTTTATGGTAGAACAGTTGCACTGATCGCAGGTGAAGCTAATAAAGTGGAAACTGAGTGCAGAAATCAACATTTACCTTGAAGAGCTGAACTCCAATACATGCAAACATGAACTGAAGGAGCGTTGTGACGATCAAGATGTTGCCGATGGTGCGAATCGCCACGAACACACACTGCACCACATTCTGCCGACACACAAACAACGAAGGAGGTGTGTGTTAGCTTTATATAACAACAAACTACACATTACATACACAGAATAAATATTAAATATACACTGACTGACCGGAAACCACATGATGAATTTAAAAAGTAACACAAAAACCAAATGAATAGCCAATAGAATAAAAATATAATATATATAATAATATGAATACAATATAATAAAAAATTCTAACTTATTTAATACAATCATGACTTGATATTGTCATTAACTTAATAAAGTTTGAAAATATCAAAATAAAAAAGATAAAGAGAGCAGTTCACCTTCAGTCCTTTGGCTCTGTTAATGGCTCGAAGAGGCCTGAGCACTCGCAGCACTCGGAGGATCTTTACCACAGAAATTGCACTCGAACTGAAAGCAACACATAAAAAAAGTTTACAATCAGAAAAACAAAGGATAAAAAAAGATGTGTGTTGGCTGAGAAGTATAAAACTATAAGAGGAAATGAAATCATTTCATTTCATCCCTCAAACGTTGACACTTTCATGAGAAATCGCTGCTTCTGCTCGTTGCAGCCACACGTCAGTGACTCCCATTGATTTTTCTGTCAGAGGAGAGCTGAGTGCAGTTTGTGTCGGACAGGTTTCGGATCTACTCACTGTAAGAAGAAAGACGTGAGCGACACGCTGACGACCAGCAGGTCGAGAAGGTTGAAAGCGTTTCTGCAGAAGGAGCCGGTGTGCAGGAAAGCTCCGTACACCGTCATCTGGATGTGAGGACGAGAAGAAACAAGGTCAAAAGCTTTTCCATCTGACGTTAAATCAAAGTTTTGAGTTTGAGCCACTGAAAGTGTTACCTTAAGTACGATCTCCACTGTGAAAACTGAAGTGAAAACATAATCAGCATAGCCAAGAACCTGAAGGAGGAGAGGAGATCAGTTTCAGTCTGGTTTGTTGTTTAGATGATGATGAGCAGAGGAGAAATGAAATGATGAAGCTGATGTGTTCAGTCTTACTATGTTCCTGAACGAGTGGGATTTGATTGGATCCTCAGCAGCCAGAGAAATACTGCTGAGGATGATGAAGATGAGGATGAAGTTGGTGAAGTAGGGGTGATGGATGAGGTTGTGGCAGGCGACACGCAAACTGTGAACAGGACGGAAATTGAGAAGAAAAGTGGATTTTTTTTAAGTTGTGTCATGGTGTTAAAGTAAATGACAACAATCAGCAGGGAGTTGGAGAGGAAGATTATGGAAAAATAGCGGAATTATGATAAATGTGGCGCTTATATAATCCCAGATTACCAGTTTTTCTTTCCAAGAATGAAGAAGGAGCTTCCATCGGGGATCGGGACAATCTTCTCTTTGGGCCCAGAGAACTCAGGCTTCAATGGAGCAACTCCTAAAAACAAAACAAAGAGCAAAAAAAGAGAGAGATGTTTTACATCTCAGGGTGTTTTAACACCAAGAGGAGTAAACATGAAGTTGTACAGACAGAAACTCGTTGTTTGACAGTTTTGGCATGATTAGGACGTGTCGGACAATCAAAATCCAGTGACTGACAAGTTAATGCAGCATTTTGATGCTTTTGATTAATGTATTTATGTTCTTCGGTGTCACGAGGGGCCTACAAAGAAATAAATAATCATGAGTATTATTAGACTCTATGCATGTTTTGAATTATCTCTAAAAATTACAGTAGAAACAGGACAGTAATGATACAGGTTTAAACACAGCCTTGTTGTGTTGCCTGACATTAACTTTTTCAGTTATAGTGATTATATTTACACTTAGAAAATCATAATAGTGTTCACTTGTGTAAATTACCTTTCTGATAAAAACTAGTATGTATCCTAAACCACAAATCTGTTTTCTGCAGTAATTCAAAAGTCAACGGAAAAATCTCATTAGTTTTTAGCAGAGGGAACCGTGGTGATGCTAACTTCTGGGCTGATCTACTTAAATACTCTATAGAAATATAAATTCTCTTCCTGAACAGATGTCACTAAACATTGATTATTTAGCAATTCAGTAAGCTAAAATCACATGTTTACTATAAAAAAATCCAGCGGTTGGTTTGTTTTCTTTCACACCACAAACAAACTGCACCGCCTCGGTCCAGCTGTTTGGTCTGCAGCACAGTTTTGATTGACAGTTTTCACACCAGCATGAATGAACTGCTAACCTGGAAAACACACTCAGGTTTGTTTTAACTGAACTGAACAGGTTTGGTGTGAAAGCACCCGTAGTCGACATGTCAGGGCGTCAGACTCACCCTCCAGCCCCTCGATGGCCCTCAGCTCCTCGTTCTCCTGCCAGTCGTCCTCTTCATTCTACAGAAAAGTCAAAGATCAGCTGCAGTTTATTTGCATTTTGCTTTTTTCAAGATAAAAGTCAAACGTGGTACAGGAAAAAGATTCTCTACCCCTGCGTCTTCGTCCTCTTTCTCTTCATCCTCATCCCACTCCTCTTCTTCTTCCTTCTTCTCTCTGAAAAAACAAACAGCAGCGAATTTAAGAAAAAATAGAGTCACTAATAGATGTGTTTATCACTTACTTTCATACTTTCTTGTGTCAAACTTACTCGACTTTATTCTTCCCTCCGCCTCCTGCCAAGTTGTCCACAGCGATAGCCAAGAAGACATTTAGCAGAATGTCTGATCCAAGAATTAAAGAGTCAAATTTGATCCACGTTGTAATTAAAAATCTGATATCTGATGCTCAGACTGTGAAAGGAATCAGACAGCGAGTGCACAGCTTGAAAAAGGATACAGTTACCGCAGACGAAGAGGATGACAAAGTAAATGCAGACCACCATGTTGGGAAAGACCGGCCCTCCGTAGGCCATGATGCCGTCGTACATCACAGCGTTCCAGTCCTCTCCGGTCAGGATCTGTGGAGAAAGACCATCAGAGAGGATGGAAACCAGTGACACCAGTGTGAAAGCTGTGACTAGGACCACAATACATGAAGTAGCTAATATAGTCAAGGTTGCATTATTGTGAGATGTTGAGGAGATCACCTGGAAGCAAGTGAGCAGAGCCTGAGGGAAAGAGTCAAAGGTGCTTCTCTTCATTTGAGTCTCGTCAAAGTTGAATTTGCCTCCGAACAGCTGCATGCCCAGCAAGGCGAAGATGATGAGGAAGAGGAAGAGCAGGAGCAGAAGGGAGCAGATGGCTTTCATGGAGTTTAGCAGCGAGTTGACCAGGTCGGACAGAGCAGCCCAGTGCCTGGAAACAACAAAAATCAAAGACAGCACAGACTACACATCAGGACAAGACGATACGATGGAGACCAGAAACACAGCCTCCACAAATCAGACATGATGTAGTTAAACCAGTTCTTCTCTCATGCAACTGACTCTGGTTTGTTTTCTGTGTTTTTTCACTGGAGTCCAGCGTCATTTACCGAGTCATCTTGAATATCCTGAGCAGTCGGATGCAGCGCAGCACTGAGATGCCGATGGGCGGGATGACATCCAACTCTACCAGCAGTGTCTCGAGGATGCCGCCGCACACCACGAAGCAATCGAAGCGGTTGAACAGCGCCATGAAGTAGATCTGCAGGCCAAAGGCGTACATCTTCATCAACATCTCCAGGGTGAAGAGCAGCAGCAGGATCTTGTTGGCTCGTTCTGAAGGGCGAGAGAGTCAAAGAGTACAGCTGGTTGGAGTCAAGACAAAGAAATAAAAAACTCAGCAAAGTGAAAATAAAAGAAAGAGTGGGTTCTCACCTTGCATTTCTGTGAGCCACTTCGGTTGCCCATAATGCTCAGAGGCACTGGCCACCGTGTTGAGAAACACCAGCAGAAGCACCAGCCAGTAGAAGTTGGTGGTCTTGACGGCCACACGGCAGTTCTTCCTGAATGTGTGATTCAGCTGGCACAACTGGTCACTGAAAATAGCACAAAAAAGCATTTTGAATTTGACTTGGAATGAGCTGTTTTCATTTTTAAAATACTGATAAGTGATCATGATCAAATGCATTAACTAATTATGGAATAAAGTGATAAATGGTACAATAAAATCTTACCAGAAGCTATTGGCCATCATCTTCGCCCTGAGAAAAACAAGAAAATGTGAGTTCAAATTATAAATTGACTTCATTAACATGTGCATGCCAGTGACGAATCCAGACAGTCTTGTTATTTCTCTGTCGTCTTACATGAGAGAAGCACAGAAGCCGTTGTCATCATCGAGGTACGCGATATCATCGTCCGAGTCCGACTCTGTTAGACACAGAGACAAAGTCCTGACTGTCAGAGAGAATCATGTAACATAAACACAGCAACAGACAGAGACAGCAGACGCACCTCCACCATCCTCACTGTGTTTGTACCAGCCGAACTTCTTCATCATCTTCTTCTTTGCAATGGCAGCACCTTTGAAGGCAAACACATTAAATTTATATGTAAATGTAAAGCTAGAGGTGATATTTGTTGGACTGTGAGTGTTATGTGTTGAACTGACGTTTGTTTCCTTCCTCGTCCACGTCCTCGGCCTCTATGAGCCAGTCCATGTAGCCTATCATGTCCTCCTCCATCTGCTTGCTCTCCTGGGCTTTCTGCAGCTCACCACGGGCCACAGCCTTTTCTCTCTCTTTGGAAAACTCTCTGTGCATGTACACAAACTCCATAAAGTCAGAGAAACATTTAAGACAAGTGCAAAAGATTCATTTTGTTTCTCATGACATGATAAATGTATAGAAAAGCTGTGATCTGCAGTGCAGCTGCAGCAGTTACCCACCCGCTCAACACACCCAATACGAGATTGATGATGAAAAAGGATCCAAAGATGACCAGAGACACAAAGTAAACCCAAGGGATCTCATAGCCGATAGCATCATTCATCTGTGTCACAGAGAGGAAACAAGGACAGCTGAGTAAATTCAATGAAAACGGACAAACTTAAAACTGTGGAGGATCCAGAAGGACGTCTGTTTACCCAGTAGAGAACATCTGTCCAGCCCTCCATGGTGATGCACTGGAAAACTGTCAGCATGGCGAAGAAAATGTTGTCAAAGTTCGTGATGCCGCCGTTGGGACCCTCCCACTTGCCTCTGCACTCCGTCCCATTTCCTTCACAAAAGCGCCCGTTTCCAGCAAATGCACAAGGCGTCGGATCATCTTCCACCATGAGACCTGGAGCAGAGAGGCCGACAGACTTTGAGCCAACATATCTATGAAAACGGACACTGATTAAAACCAGTTTTGGTGCAGAGAGCAGCAGGCACCTGTGCTCATGGAGAAACACGTCTTGTGCATCCTGCCGATGAAAAGCTCCAAGCCGATGATGGCGTAGATGATGATGACAAACATGACCAGCATGCCGATGTGCAGGAGAGGGACCATGGCCTTCATGATGGAGTTCAACACAATCTGTAAACCTGACGAGGCAAACACACACACACACACACACATGTCAGTGTTTCATGCAGGATGAAGTGCAGGAAAAAAAAAATGCATCAAGTGACAAACACACTTGGCACTCCAGACACGAGCCGAAGCGGCCGCAGCACCCTGAACGCCCTGAGAGCTTTGACATCCAGGCCTCCAGGTTTTCCTGCTGCATGATGGGCCTCTCCTGGCTTATGATCCGTCATGGCTTCTGCTATTACACTGAACAACCTGCACACACACACACACACACACACACACACACACACATGTAAGCACATGATGGTTGTGAAGCACTTATCAGTCAGAGAACATTTGTAGACTGCAAATTGTGACTAAATGAAGCCCCCAAAAATACCCGACAATGACGATAATGAAATCCAGCAAGTTCCATCCGCTGCGTATGTAGGCGCTGGGGTGCATGACTAAGCCGTAGGCAAGAATTTTAGTGAAGGTCTCGATGGTGAAGATGACGAGGAAGACGTACTCGACTTGTTCCTGAGAAAAGAAAGACAGTTCGACACAGGGGATGTTTGTCAAAATTGGAGTGACCTTTTTTTTGTACATGAGCGAGTGCGTCTGAGAGGAAAGAATGTGGAAAAAAAATAATTCATGGCATTGTCAGAGTGAAACAAAGACATTTAAGAAACAGTTGATTTTCTCCTCATCACATACAGCAGTAAGTGGCTTTCGCTGCCTTTTCATGCTCCCTGCTTTAAATCACGTGTGTTATGGTGAAAAGCTGACTGAAGTGGCTTTCTAACCTCTTAACCCACTGCCTAACACAAGCTTAAGCCTGTCACCGAATCCCTTTTCTGTCCCCTTCAGCTTAATGCGTCTAATCACCGCCACCTCTGTCAGCGAGGCTTTTACCTCAGGCTCACACGGTAATCCGGCCATAATGTGGTTTAATGTAAGATCACTGAGATTCACAAAAAAATATCGGTAACACTCGCCAAAACTTGCTCTGAAAATTAAAGATATTATCTGTTATTACCGCTAGTCTTGTAAGGAAGTGTGTTTTAAACCGTCAGCTTACTGCCTTTGTGCAATCCAATAAAAGGATCTACCAACATCTATCCTGCTGCAGGCAGAGGCTTGTGTGTCCCTGCTTACTTTTTCTCTAAAATAACACAAATTTAAATCAAATGTTTCATCATTTCTACTCTCTGCAGAAAGATAAAAGATTATCTCCAACTATGCAATAACATTGATGACAAAATGACTTTTTGTTAGCGTAAGTAAGCTGTTGTTGGCTCATAGTTCAAATACACTAAAGGAAAACAGGCCTTTGAGTCACTGTGCATTTTGTAATTTACACAAAAAAATGATCAGAAAGAGAGAAAGTGAGAGAGGTTGGGGGAGAGAGAGAGAGGAGGCAGATGGTTGGTGTTTAAGTAAGTCATGATCCCTGACAGGGTCACCTAAAAGAGGTCACACCGCAACTTTTCCCCTCTAATAGCATTACCATCCAACAGAGCACCGTCACCTTCTCGCTAATTGTTGCTACCTTCAGCAAAATACCTGCTAACTACTGTTTCCTCCGTGAAATACTAAAAAGCTAATTCTCTCCTTTTTCACAGACCACTGAGCCAGCTTGTGTTTCTCATGTGCATGTCACAAATCTGCTTTCAGTGTTTCTGTCAGTGTCCTCAAACGTCTCTGTGGACACGAGAAAGAAAAGGTCTCAGAAGAAGAAGAAGAAGGTGGGATTTAAAAGAAATTTAGAAAGACTTTTTTTATAATCGAAAACACAAAAACTTCCCCATGACAGCTTCATTTATTTCTCTAAAAGGGATCAAGTGTCTGTCCTAAACTTTGTAGACGGTCGGTGTCAGAGGACTCAGCGGTTTGATAAAGACATGAGCTCTCTATGATCAGAGCTCCAGCAACTGTTTGAAGTTCACATCTCATCTGATCTTCTCCATGTGAGCTGCAAGAACATCAGTCTTCAAACTCTTTTTTATCCTCACACATCCTCTCGTTGATTGATCTAACTGTAGATTTCTATTCTGGATGTGCATCACTACAGCTGAGTATGTATGATCATGTGCATCAATCAGATAAATAAGGGGTCGAAGTTTGGAAAAACTCACTTTCTTTCTTCAGTTTCTTTTCATTCAGGTCTTAAGTTTTCTCCCTGTGTTTTGTTATGTTTTATTTTATTGTTATGTTTATCTGTAACTGTGCCAACATCTGTACTGTTGGCTGTTACATTTTATTGTGCACATTTATTTTGGCGGTGCAATCCCCCAGGCTGTTTTTTTTTACACATCCTGACAAAGGCCATGTATCAGAATGTTTTTCAGCTGTCGCATCAGCTTGTTTCCCTGTTGTGATTGGAAACTCACCAGTTGGTGATTGGTGGCGTTGGAGTCATCATCGGGGTACGGCTTGGTGACGCCCATGGCCACACAGTTGGCAAAAATGGCAAGCAGGATGAAAATATCAAAAGGCTTAAATATTGCAGTTAAGGCTTCAACGGACCCTGAATGCACCTTTCCAGGAAAAAAACACATAACAGCAAAACAAAACTCCAAACCACCTGCACCTCAACATGAACACATTGTTTACTTGCGTTATATTAAAAGCCGTTTGCATAAACGAACAGAAACCACGGTGCATCCTGACAGACTCAGAGAAGGATATTTCCACTCCACCAGGGCCAGAGCTGCCATGCGGATGGGGTTGCTGAGTGTGAGGCAGCAGAGGGCTCGGGGGGCCCTGAGGGCAGACTTGTTCGCCTGCATCGCCTTCTTGGCCCCCCCTCCCCTCTTTCTGGCCGAGCCAGTTGACCCGAGGGTGTCTGTTTTTCCTCCATCCCCTGCAGGGGGGGCATCTGTCGAAAAAGAAAAACAACAACTGTACATTAATTATGTTATTCTGTGTTTTCATCATCCTGAGCGTGAAACCTGAGATGTGGAATGTTTTTTTTAATTCTGAGGCAGTAAATTTATTCATATCTGTGGGAAACTGGAGTGTGACACACAGTTCTTTGTTGCACTTTAATGATACCTTTACTATCATTCAAACAAAGGCCTGCCTGTGCCTGGGCGGTGCACCTCTCTCTCTCACACACTGTGTAATCATTTCATGGCTCATATCAGCCCTTATCTCATTATCCAGCACAGTTAGATAAGGATCTGAGACATGGCTGTAGAAACAGACAGGTATTCTGTCCTGAAGGCCTCATATAATATAAGAGCAGATGTGACCTACTTCTTTATTGGGAGCAGCATGGCACTTAGCCCAGCACTATCCCCATGTAGGCCCATGAACACCTGTTGATCAGACCCTGCCCACATAAAAACCTGCAGGTACATTTATCATCTCGCCCATGTAAGAACAGCAAAGAAGAAGCAGAAATATACAGATAAGCACTAAAACAGACGGATCATTGAGGGAATATGGAAAGTGATGCCTGTTGTGCGTCTTGTTATTGAATGTTACACAGCGCACTTTGGATTTTAGCAAACGTATCAGGATGAACTCTGTTTGACTGAATAACTAGAAGCGAATGTTTTCAGTGATTTCTAAAAAGCATGTAGCTTTACACGATTAAACAGCCTTTTATATGCTGTAACTTCTAAGGTATGATGTTCCTGATCACTAGTGTTTGCAAACAAAACCTCAGAGGCGTCACGAGGAGTCCCTACCTTTCTTTGCCCCTTCCATGTCCGCAGTTTACCACCACGAGTTCACTTCAGAAAACCCACCATCAACTCCTCAGGGGATCTGCGATGCGTAACGGATCACAGATATGAATATGGCCCCAAAAAGAGACTGTCTGTGAGGTAAAAAAAGGACCATCTGCAGCCTGTCATGTCACATCCACATGCAGCACCTCGCCGCAGCTGAGAGGCGACGGGCCATCCTGCTCACCGCGCGCTCGGAGCTCCAATTAATCCAATTTTAACAAAATCCAATTTGTTTTTTTTTCTTACTCGTGTAAGTGAAAAGTGCAATTGCTTTTATCTTCGCAGGCACATAAAGGTGAGGAATATTTAAAACAAACTCGTCCCCGCATCCGCGGTGGTCAGCCGTCGGGATTAAACTAGTTGAGCCGTTTAAAAGGATGACAGAGGAAATCTTTCAAGGAGAAGGTGGAGGTAAACTCAGGAGAAACCCTGTGGCTCTGTGAGGTTTTATTGCAAAAAAGTTAGAGTTAAAGACAACAGAAGAATGTTAAGAAACATTATCAGGGTAGAAAACCGTAAGATGGTCATTTCTGACTCACTGCAAGTTCGAGAAACCGGTTTCAGAACCTTGGACAGAGGCAGCAGATGGGTGCAGTTCAAGGGAGAGTCGGCAGGGGGCGCACTTCCACAGTAAATAGAATGACAGGTGCAGGTAATGTTCATAATGTCACTGGTTATTATCTTACATCCGTGACTATTTTTAGCAGGTCATGTGAAAAAAATAAAACCATCTCAAAGTCTTAAAGAACATTTGATGTCTTTATTGTTTTCATCAACTTTTGCAAGATAAATATATTAAGACAACACATTAAATAAACATTCTTTCTATACACAGTTTGACAGCAAAACAAAAAATCATCTCTCTGACATGTAGATGCTACAATTTATAGAAAACAGAGAGATGGAGCTTAAAAAGTGCTTCAATGCTTTATGGATAATACAGTGATGATGAAGAGTGCATGACAATTGGCTAACTGAACCATCTAAGCACAAATAATTCCAGCCATAATTCCTCTGAACTCACATATTTTTACAGTATTGCAGAAAAGACATGTCGTGTGCTCATAATTCAAATACAGAGGATAATAGCTATTCGATAAAGATTAAAAATTACAAAAAATTGCTGGATGAGGCAAGCTCTTATTAAGTAATACTGCAAACAAAGAATGGAAGGTGGTTTTGTTGAGCTAAATCCATCTTGAGAACACACATTAAAAACACACACAGCTCTTTGAGGTGATTGTCACAGCTTACACATAGTTTAAGACTCAGAAACACATCCTCGGACTACCACTCTCTATCTAAAACCTCGCCAAAAAAACAAGATATGGTAATATAACGGATATTTCATTTTTTTTATTAAATCCTCTTTTATGAAATCAAGCCCTTGAAACTCTGGCTTTATTGTTTACTGCTCACTAAATCTGAGCATTCAGGTATAAAATCTGTGGAAGCTTAAAGTAAAAGTTTGACAGTCAAGAAAATACATGTTTTCGCTTTCTTGCCCAGAGTTAGACGAGAAGATACAGAAGATGCTGAAATGTGTCATATGATATCCTGCAAGACTACATCAGTACAACTTTTTTAATGACAAAAAGAATCATATTGTCTCTATGCTGAGACAATATGATTCTTTGACAATACGATTCATTGATGAAATGATGTCATATTGTAGCAAGCAGAGCAAAAACAGGCATTGCTGAAAGTGAAATTCATAAAGGGGGATTTATTTCATTGGTGTGGAGGTGGTTTTGTTGCTGAAGTTTAGAGGTGTAACAAACTGCAGTAATATAGAAGAAGCGTGAGAAGACTAACAAAAGAGAAGAGTACAGCAAATTTATTTTATCACCTTAAGCAGAAGCACCAACTTGAGTTTGAGGAGAGACAAAAATCCCATTAGAGCTCAACAGCTATTATAATTTCTAAGCCAAGAAGAAAAACACATTCACCTTGCACTAAATTGCTGAATGTTTGGCAAGTTGTACTTTGGATTTTGTCATATTGTCAGGAATTTCATTATAACAGAAACACACTAAAATATTGCCATATCATTTGAGGGACACACTGCCTACTGTTAAGATACCAACTTCAATGGTTGCCTGGCAACCTCACAATGATGACAAGACTCCAGCAAGTCACTGCACGCGGCCGAGAAATGATCTGGCATAAGAGCCTTCATGAAATAACAAATCTTTCCTTTTTTTTACCCATTTTTCTACAAATTAAATGAACTGGAGAAATGAGATTTATACTTGGCTTGTTGCTTCCCTGTTTTTATGCTGAGCTAACTAGCTGCTAGCTCCAACTATCAGTTACCCAACCAGACATTTAACTCTCAGCAAGAAAGCAAAAAAATGCATTTACCACAATGTCAAACAATTTCTTTAATATATACATATTGTCTAGCTTTTGAATCATCAAAATTGACTTCATATATATACATCAGAAACACATATTTACCTAAAAGTGCAACAGTAAAAACAGAGTAGCTGTTTTGCTCTGTAGTGCTGTGAGGCGTGTATCTCTCTTTGTACCATCTTCCTCCACCTTACAGCTGCAGTGAGTGATTTATCACAGCTGTTTCCAACCATCTCATCAGAGCCTGGAGTTTAAAACTCATGGAGGGAGCTAAAGATGGTGTCGGTGGGTCATTTGGCAGAATTCAGTCTCCATGATGCTAGTGTGTGCAAAGTTAGGCTAGTTTTGCTAGCCTCCAGGCAGAAGCACCCTTACTTCCACTAGGAGGAAGATGTTTATCAGCATATTTACTGTTGGGTTCATTTAGTATGAGTGTTTACTTTTGACCTTAATATCCCTTCAGCTCTTAGATACTCTACACAGTTTACGCTGCTCATCCCTTGAACCTTCTTGGGTAACACAACAATAACAATTAATGCTGAAAATGTTGTATGTGATGCAGGAAGCTCAAAGATGAGGTCTGTCACTAGGATCCTTGTTCACACACAAACATTCAATTATAAATAACTAAAAATAGAGTAATGTACCCCTGAGGTATGTGCATATAATGCAACTACTAGTCACCACTGTAAGAACAAGTATCCCCAACAGCTGGTGAACCTGCTGAAACGTCCAGTGTTCCCCTCGACACTCCGGTCTGACTCACTGTGTCCACAGCTGGCCTGCGTCATTGTTGCCCTCTACTGAAACTGCCCCTTTGCCCCCTGCTGCTGACCCCCATCCTTTGGGGGTAACTGACTGGGGTCTTCTGCAAAAGGAATGGCTGAAAAACACACAAAAAATAGTCATTTGTCAGGTTTCTGTGGCAGAATTTTGTTGATTTATATTACCAATGTAACTGAGACAAAACACATTTCTCTCAATTGCACTTAACCTTTATTTTTTGTGATTTTCTGACTTAAATAATATTTCTGGTGTGATCATCTATCCTCACCCTCATCCACTTATCTCCACACATTAAAATGTCTGCTGTAAGAAGTGCTGTAGCTTCACAAGTCAGAGAGAAAATTCGGCAATGTTGCATTCGTTACGTAAAGGTGTAAAAAGACTTTTGGCACAGGAGATTTTTCAGTTTAGCAGAAATTAACATCAGCTCTTACTCAGAACATTGCATTTCTGATCTATTGCTTTTCTACTGTTTCTACAGGAGTGTGCATGAACCTGAGCCCTACTGTACTTGCTGTGTTTGAGACAAGTTTTTGATAACATGTCATGTTATCAGAGACCATTCTAGCTCTGCTGGAGGTGTCTCTCTCCATTTTCTACATTTAAGCAGTTGCTCACTGGGATACTAAACATGCAACATCAAACAACTGAATGAGCTCCATGTGTTTAAAGTGGCCTCTCTCACAGTGTTACAGACCATAGCGGCAGATTAAAATCAGTTCACTTACGGTTCTGAAACTGCTGTGCTGTATATCTGGTTAGGAGGATCCCAAAACCCTCAATAAGAGCGAGCAAAATCCCCCCCATCATGGCAGAGCCCATCATAGTCAATGGCCCACCTGGAAAAAAACACATTTTGTTCAATCAAACTTGTTGATCCAACCTTTTCTTCCAGTGACAAAGGATGGTGATGTAAAGTTTATTGTGCTATAAGAGCTTTCTCTTACTGCGTGCTGCTAGGATGGCCCCAGTCAGTGCACCACTTGTTATGGAGTTCCAGGGATCCTCTTTCCCTCTCAGACGAACTAAACCACAGTCGATTGTGGAGAAGAGTCCTCCCCACACAGCAAAGCTACCTGCAAAACCACAAAAAGCAAACCAGGGGGTGTTTGCAAGTCTGGTTCTGGTCTAATTTATGATTTCAGTATAAAGAAAGAAATTGTAACCATAAGTAGTTCTGTACTATATATGGGCTTTAAAATACTTAAAGAGTGATACTATTTTACTCTGGTATGTGCTGTTAGAACATACATTTTTTAGCTACAAAAAATGGAGAGTATTCATTATAAGAAAAGATCTCCTCACCTCCAATCTGTGGAGCTCTTATTCTCACAGCATTTGCACTTCCTCTCAGTCTGTGTCCGACACCCTGAAACATAAGAACACAGTTAAATTTTGCATTTAAAGACTTGTTAAATGATGAAGAAAAAAAGGAACAGTTATCATCAATTTGAACTCACTGCAGGAGCATTACGAAAACCTTTGATTGACTGGAACACCCCTCCCCCAATTGCACCCATGGTAAAAGCACCTCCACAGTCATCCACTATCCTCCAGGGACTGCAGGAATGCATTAAGAAGAGAATGGAAGAAAAAGGAAAACATAGGATTACGTACATTTATATACTTTATACACAAAACACATAATGAAGTAAACCAAAATCTGAAAAAACTGTTATTAGCATCACTATGTAGCGTGTTACATGTACAAATGTAATCTACAATTCACGAAACAAGATACTACAACTCTCTGATCATAGCCAGGGATTCAGACAAGACCTCTGCATATGACAGTAATACCAATGTCATGATCACGGTGCTGGAAGTTGATCCATGATTTAAATTTAATCGACATAAGAACTTTAGTCTGTTTCTCTGTTGTTTAGCGATGGCTTGGTCACATTCACGAATTTAAACTGAGCTTTGTACAATACTTTACGAATACAAATCTGATTTTATTATACGGTGTATTTTTCTTTTACTCTGCCTTCTCATTTTACCCAAAACACATATATATTTACGTAAAAGGTTTAAACTGGTATTTTTACAGTGGGTATATGCTGTCAACAGCTTTATTTTAATAACCCTGACCCTGCACTAAGCTAGCACAAACGCACAAAGCCTCTCGGTTCACTCTCACAGCGACTCAAATCTACAAATTAATTACCTTATTTTACAACTGGGTAGTAAAACTATGTCCAAGCTTGACAATATTCAAAATGCAACTAAATGGGGATGTTTAGAACTAATCTTACCAAGGTTCACGGGCATATTCCTCCATGTTTGTTGTCGTCAAGAGAACGGTGATACGTCATCATTGTGCGCGCCGTGTGCTGTTTGGGAAGTCGCGTTGTTCTGCAACCTCGAAGATTCAAGAGGCGTTTTTCCTTTAAAACAGGTAAAGCTGTCTTATAATTGAGCCTAATTCATTTAGTTGTCTATAAAAGTTAGTGTTTTTGGTGTTAGAGCTGTGTAAAGCATTTAAGAAGCGCACAGGTGTATCTGTTGCTTTAGTCATGCAGTTGTTGCTACGCAGCTAAGCTAAACGTAAACGTTACAGGTGCAATTGTTTTGTGGAATTAACGTTACGTGATAAAGCGCATGGCCCAAAAATGCATAATGTCTACATATTTAATAGGAAACTATGTCTTAACACGAGAAGCTGAAGAAGAGCGATATAATCTAACGTTTCAGCGGCAACCATAAAGTTTCTAAAGCATGCAAAGGAGAATGAGCTAATTCGAGAATGAGCTGAAAAAAAGTGTTTGTACTGGAGTCTTTTCCAACTATCCAGTTATTTTATCCCTTTCTTCGTCCATAAACAACGAACTTTTTGGTCTTCAAATGATATAAGTCTGTGAAAATGAATATCAGTTTTCTGCAACCTAATATTTTGGCATCAGTTGCCCATTTTCTCCATCCACCAGCCTCAATCATAAAAGCACACAGTTTAATATCACACATAACTAAATCTTATTATTTATATTCTTTGTATTACTTAAAGTGATTGGGTAAGAACAGAGGCCATTATCTGTGTGTTGGTGCTTCTAGCAGCTGAGGTGAGTGGATGGAGGTTTGTGCTCCAGGTTGCATCATGAGTTAATCCTCCCTTCTCTTCGCAGGATGCCTCTACCCCCAGCACTGCTGGCCCGCCTGGCCAAGAGAGGGATTGTTAAACCATCAGAGCAAGGTAGAGGAAAACATTTAACATGAAAGCTCCGGGCTTATATTATTCAAACATTTGTTTTTCTGTCTCATTCATTTTATTTTGTCATGTAACAACTTTTCTCCTCCAATTCATCCAGAGGTAGATGAGGAGATTATTGCTGAAGATTATGACGACAACAACGTAGATTACGAAGCTACCAGACTTGAGAATCTACCACCAAACTGGTATAAAGTGTTTGATCCTGCTTGGTACGTGACGTAATTACTGTTGAATGATATTTCTTTGACATACCAAAATATAGATTCTTAGTAATTTGTGTGCCATCATATAGACACTCTGCTGCTGTATGTGTGTTTATGGTTTTATGATTTAGTATTT
>JAPZDY010000002.1:21241567-21268256 GCA_029783645.1 Ctenochaetus hawaiiensis | reverse complement strand
ACTCAACACAGTCCAGTTGACTTGCTTTTTGACTTTTCAAGATAATCATGACCTGGATGAATGAGAATCTTCACAGAAAGACTGAAGTCTTGATTTTATTTTTGTTCTTCAGGTGAGGGAGGAGATGAAAGAATCGAGCGTCAGTTTGAGAAGCCAGACAGAGAACGGGAACGAGAAAGAGATAAAGATCGAGAAAGGGACCGGGAAAGAGACAGAGATAGGGACCGAGACAGGGATGAAGGCAGGGACAGAGACCGAAGGAAGCAGCGGAGGGACGACATTGCACCGTACGGCAAGAGCAAAAGAGGTAATGATTACATCTGTATCATATAACAACATGAGAATATTTAATTTTATTTAGCTCTTTTACTTGAGTGAATGTTGATTTGTTTTCCTCTCAGGGAGAAAAGATGATGAAATGGACCCAATGGATCCAAGTGCTTATTCTGATGCACCAAGGTACAGTATTATTGTATTTACAGTCCTAATTAAAAGAGAACTTTAAAAGAGTAATACAGAAATTAAATGTTGCACTTGCATAAAACTGAGAGACTTATGATAAAGAAAGCATTACAGGCCTCGATATTTTGACTATAGTTCACCAGTATAGATTAAATGGGAAAAATTATTGTTCTACGATTCCCATAATGCAACCTAATGCATCTTCTAATGAGCCCCTTCCTGCCATGTTAACAGCCACATTTTTTGATAATGATGTTAAAAAAATTTAGTGCCCCTTTAAGGTAGGAGCATGATGTATAAAATTAATCTTGTTATTTAAACAAAGTTGTTTTGTTTGTTATGTTTTTAGGGGCACATGGTCAAGTGGCCTTCCCAAGCGTAATGAAGCAAAAACAGGTGCAGATACCACAGCGGCGGGGCCTTTGTTCCAGCAGCGACCGTACCCGAGTCCAGGAGCCGTGCTTCGGGCCAACGCTGCGAACCAAATACCCAAAGAGTAACTGAGTTCCTGGGAAACTACGTAGTTTGTCTTCCCTTTGCTCACATGTTAACATCTGTCGTTTCAGACTGACATTTCATTAGTTTTGTTTTAATTCTGAAATGCGTGTACATGTCAGAGATTAGAGTGCTGAGCTTTTCTACCACCAGTGCATTCATACTCTTGTCAAACATGTAGAACAGTTGTAAATATGTTTTTATATAACATAAAGATTGACCTTGTTGTTACCAGGACAGTTGTTGGACATCATTTGCTAATAAGTGTAAAGAGTATTGTGAAAATGACTCATTGTAACTTTTCTTAATGATGTGGTGGATGTAATAACATCTGTACAAATAAAATTCTTGTCAATGTTTTATTACAAAATTACAATGTTTTTTAAAAAAAGAAATACATTATTTTTTAATATTACAAAACAATGTTTCAGATGGGAAGAAAAGAGACGGGAAATATTTAGATAAAAGTCTGAATTTGTGGATCACTGGTCTGCTGCTCCCACATAGTGACAAATACAGTCATAGTCCAGCGTGAACACTTTCTCCTCATATCGGTCGAGCTGGACCATCGCTCTGCACTTGTTCTTGTCACGCTGAAGAATCCGGCCGACCTGAGAAAACAAATGTAAACACTGTGATCAGTAGCAGGATAAACTAGAGCACCTATCCTGAAGAAAAGATGGTCTTTTGCTCACCTGTCCTCTGTGCTCGCCCAGTACAACCATTATAGAATCATATTCACATTTTGGAACGATCGTCTCCAGCATGTCCTGCTTCACATCTGCCACCAGAGGAAGAAACAGCAGGTCATTCGAGGATTTTTATTACAGTTACCATAGCAACACTCAGGGGTAGTTACCTCTTCATTGAAAATTCAGCAGATAATTAAAGTCACTAATGTATCAGTTTCAGCACAACCTTAACCAGTAAGACTCTGACCCATTCGTTCATAGAAAATAAGAGAGATGTAGTGATGAGGAGTTACACATCACACTGACTGACTGCAGAAATGAGCAGTTGGCAAATTTGATTGTCTGCAGTGAGAACGCACTTAATTTTATTTTGTAAACTAATAGACACACAATATGCCCAACTATTATCCTCATAATGGAGTAAATGTCAACCTATAATTTATGGCAAGCCAGTTAATGATCCTAAAATTTAGCAACAAAGACACAAATAAACCCTTTGATATATAGAAATACATTATTAAAGATAAAGTAAATAGTCGACAATCCATAAGTAATCTATATTCTTGTAAAGTGTTAATCCGATATGTAAAATAACATAATCTTTAAGATTCATAGAGCATCAGAAAATAAAAAAATGCAAATGTTTGACATTTTGGGAAATATCTGCTCCCATGTTGATAAGTAGATCAATATCACTGTCTGAGTGTGAACACACATCTACAATTAGGAGACTGTTAGCCAAGCTTAGCAAGAAGACTGGAAGCCTGGCTTTATATCAAGGTGAATAAAATCTGCAAACATAAAAAACTAAAATGTTTTATCATCTGTTAAATGTGTACAAAAACTGGCAGAGCAAAACTAGGTGTGTCAAACGTCATGCTATAAGCTCAGCCAGCATCCATCTGGCTGCAGCTCCATAACTAACACACACTCAGACTTAAAAACAGTCTCAATCTTACTTTCAAAATATCAAGTTATTCCTTTAAATTCCCACTATCTGCTAATTAATTTATTCACAATATCTGCCAATTCCAACAAGACCTAAGATGGTATTTGTGACTGAGAGACAGAAAAATTCACATTGAGGCAGAACGAGATGGCACTTATGACTCACCGTCTAACAGTCTTCCCTCTTCAGTTCGACACACACATGTAGTTGGTGTCAGGACATCCTCCACACGCATCTACAGGAAAACAAGACTGATCTTTACAGCTTTGATAAGAAATGCCTTTTTTTAATCTGATCTCTAAATAATAATTAAAATATTCCACAGCTTTTCTTTCATCTGTATGTTTTTGACTGCTATTATTTCAGGACAATGTAGCCAATTAAAAGGCATTCAACATAGATAATCACAGTCCAAAGAGCAATTAATGTAAATGGACAAAAAGCCTATTGAGTTTAGTAATTTCAAACAATTTCATTTCATATTTATGTCTGTATAAACCACTAAGTTGATATAAAGCAAAGATGCTCTGACAGCAACAGAACATCTGGATGGTGTATTATTACCTTTGAGTTGTAGTATCTGCCCCCTTTGAAAGCCTTGTCTATAAAGCGAACTTTCAAGTCCCTCTGGAGCCAGGAGGGGGGAGGTGGTGGTCGCCTGGCCTCTTTTACTGGAGGCTTCCCTCTAAAGAGGAAACAGAGGAAAAACGAACATAGAGTGTGTTTACTTAAACACATCATGACACATTATAAACCAATAAATGGTTATGAATCATACTGCTGTGGAAATCATATTGTAGTTGTACCTGTCTTGACTTGATTCTCTGTGTTTCCTCTTCCTCTCATCTTTCTCTCTGTCTCTTTCTGAAGACTTGTGTTTCACCTCCTCACTGTTACTTCTCTTCTCTCTCTCCTCCCTCCTCTGTTGCTCCTTCTCTCGCTCCTTCTCCTTGTCTTTGTGGGCTTTGCTGAGGCGACCTGGTTGGTGAAAAAAACAGTCAGCACGACTCTCAAGTAAGATACCAGCTCAGTATCTGACTAAATGTAAAATATGGTCACCGTCTCCTCCTCTGTTCCTGTATTATAAAGTTGAATATTGGCCAGGAAAGTGTTTTTTCGGAACATCATAATGTCACATTGAAGCTGACATTTGACCTTTTGAATATAAAATGTCATCAGTTCATCACTTTATCCTGTTGGATATTTGTGTGAAAATGCATTATATTTGGTTTATGAATTCCAGATATTTGGCCAAAAACATGTTTTTTTGAGGTCACAGTGACCTTTGACTGCGACATTCATATCAGTTCATTTTGAGTCCACATTAAAGTTCGTCTCTGGGCGTTACAGAGCTATCACGAGACCTTTCACCACCAAAATCCAACCAGTTCATTCTTGAGTTTATTGGGCATTTTTGTGAATAATATTAATAAAGCCTTTCAGATATACAGCGCTCATGAGAGTGGGATGGACAAACGATGCGCAAACATAAAGCCTCCATGACTGTTGCCACAACAGAATTTTGGCATTTGCTGACCTTTGAATGTCAAAAAAGTAGAGTAAAATCTCATCTAATATGAAAACAAAATCATAGTCCATTAGCATACAGATCTTTTTCCATAATTAATGACCTTTTCTGTTTCCTTTGTTCAGATTTACTTACTGAGGTCTTTACTGTATTTGTCGTATTCCTTGCGTCCAACCAGTTTAACAGCATACTGACTGACTGTCACAGTCTTGCTGCCAATGGCCAGCTTCACCATAACTCGAGCGTTGTCTGGATCAACACCTTCAATCTGCGGCACATGTTTGAAAGTTTTGACAAATTATTCAAAGAAAATGTTAATTAGAAACATTACAGGTAGCAGCACGACACATGATATGTTAAAAGTAATGAATATTGATGCAAATGCATTCAAAATTATTCAGCCGTACCTTGCCATACAAGTCTTTGTGTGCCCCTGACTCCACCAGCACACAGCCGCCTGGACCCATCACCAGCTCCTCCTCCTTCGCTCGCTCCTCACCTGGTTTAGGGGGACGCTTGTGTTTGCTGGGCTCCAGATCCTTTATCGCTGAACGATCAGCTCCGAGACCCAAACCTTTTGGACGGAGCTGGTGTTCGATTGGCTTCACGTCTCTGTAGCAGACAGAGAACAACAACATCAAATCAATAAAGGAAGAGACAGACGTGCAGGATATAAATCAGGCTGGAAGAGGATACAGCATGAGCCAAACATCTTTTGTTTGGTGTAATGTTAAAATAGAACAGAAAATGGTAAAGCAAATGCTCATTTTGTTACTTACTGTTTAAACGTGCGTCCGATACCTTCAGATTTCTTCCAGCCCATCCCTCTAAGCATAGCAAGTCCATAAGCCTCAACAGGAACGCTTTCATAATCTGCTTCTGTCGACTGACAAACACACACAGTAATATTAATTTTTTGATAATTAAGAGACACAGATTAAATACTCAAGAAGAAAAACAGGCACCACACTCTGCATTAATATGTGTATCAGGGTTAAATTAAGTGCTTATGTAATCTTTGAGTTCTGAAACAGAAAAAAAAACGTTCATGCCAACTGTCAGGGAGAAGCAGTTTGTGATGTTGGTCTTAGTCAGCCTTTTGACTCCAGGCTGTCAGATGCAGGCTGGGCTGACTACAGTCACCAGGCAGCAGCAGCCACAGCAGCCCTCATCAGAGCAATGGCCCGGCTCATCTCTGTCTCCACTGAAGGATTTTCCTCTGAGGGAATCGGAGGGGCAACTCTCAAAGAGGAGACTGCATTAAAATGAGCTCTGGGACACAGTGAGCAAGCTTTCCCCTGACTCCCATGTTCTGACAGTCACATCTACGGTGATTGAGAGCAGAAATGGGATGACAGTGACGAGGCATGAGGCCTCAGATGAACACAAACAGAAAGAAATTGGATTGGCTGCCCGCATGTCTCTGGGGAGAATGTTGACGCCTGCCTGCCAACCAAACTGTACTGTATTTACACAGTCATCTGTACTCACACGCATGTGCAGCAGCGGTTTATGCACACAGTGGTGTTTTCTACACAGTTGACCGTCAGCATTTTCACACAATCTCAAATTTCAGTCTAAGTCAAAGTAGCCAGTCTACCAGATATTTCGTTCTGTCAGGCATTTTATGCTCACTGAAATGTCCCTCTTGCAGATTGTACTGTGATCTTCAAATGTGATACCATCTATAGAAACTACATTTTAACGAAGAGCCTGAGAATCATTCTCTAGAGTCCTTGAGCAAGGCAGTAAACTCAAGCCATCAACAGCAGAAAAATTTAATGAAATAAAAGCATCAAGGCAACTTTCAGCGTAACTATGTGTTAATACATTCAGTTCCATGTTGTCATAAGTAAAAAAAATCCCAGTATTAGCTAGCATTATCTTCATTTAGGCAGGAGTGTTTTCATTACAGTACAACAGAATACAGTTACTTTAAGACTGAAATACCAGATCCATATAAACCTCCTGATCTTTGTGTTTTTTTTTGTGACATTCTCTAATTTCAGTTTTTCAGCTGAGACAGCAAATCATCCAATCCCATTTGCCTATTTACATTTCTCTAATATTTGTATGTGCCATCTTTGGCTTCACTATCTTATACTAAAACAAAATAATCCTGAAATGTTTCATGCTTTCAAATTGGCTACTGATCTGACGTTAAAGGAATGAAAAAGACATACTATAAAGTTAGCCGCAAAGTATATTTCCAACCTTTGTTTCTAAATTGTGTGATGGACAGTTTCTATTCCTTGCAAGTTTTTCATCAAAATTTCGACCAGTTTGTAAAATTAAAAACCCTCTGACCCAACAAGTTCAGCAACAGGTGTTGATTCTTTTCCGTGCACCTCTGGCTCAGATTACATCGTGTTTCTGTCACAAAACTGGCGTCTGTACTTACAGATTCAGGTCGTAGATCCACCTTAACACGGTCTCCATCCTCAAAGCCATCGGGTACTTTGTTTTGCATCAACAGGGGGATGTTGAGGTTCAGGTCTCTCTCTGGCTGAGGTCCATTCTGCCACTGCTCAAGTTGCCTCCGAGAATCTATAAGAACAAATTGGAAATGTTAAATGAGCTTTGTGTGTTGGTAAATGATATTCTGACAGCACTCAACATTAAAAGACACTACACATATTCTCCTAATATAACTTGCACACCTTCTATTAGCTCTTTGACAGCCTGAGAATCCACAGAGTCCGTGTCCTGGGTTGCTTCTTGTGTTTGGCCTTCATTTTCCTCGTTCCGACCTGCTCGGTCCGGTTTGTGCCAGCGGTTCTTCTGGATCAGAGGGATGATGAGCTCTTTGGGCTTCTCGGATGGTTTTGAACTGCAGGAAAGTAACAGTAACGTTAGCAAGCTAGCAGGCAGGGCCGCTTCAAAACAAGATTTACTTTTGAACGTTACTGTCCTATAAACGGTTTATACCAACTTCAATTAGATGGGATATACTTGAAGTAACTCTATTTTTGCTACAAATACATCATAATTTCATTAAGAGCTACCAGCTAGCAATATCACAATGAAAACGTAACCGTTACGCCACTGCTATGATAGCATTAGCAGACGAAACCTACCTTTGCAATTCATTTCTGTCAATTCCGGTCAAGTAATCTTTGTCATCTTTCTTTATCAAAGCGTCGCCAGTCGAAGGTATAAATTTACTGACTGTTTTCGTAAAACCAAACGACACTGCCGGGTTTTTTCTCTCCCCTTGCTCCGCAGAAGTAACAGACTCTGTAGCACCTGTATCCTCCCCGTGCGACGCCATTATTGTTTGTAACAGACAGAAGTAGAAGAATGGAATCCTGGTAGATGTAGTTGGATATGCTTTATCGGTGTTGTTTAAGTCAGTGCTAAGTACTACGATTCCCATGGTGCATCAGAATTAAAGGAATAGCACCCGTTAGCTTGTCTAAACGACGTATTTTTCGGCACAATTGAATCTGTTTGGAATCCACAGGGAAAAGAGAACAAGCAAACACAGTCTGTATATATTTACAAAGAAGACGATAATATGTATGTCCTTGATGATGATTAAAGTCCCTTTCTAATCAAAATTATTTTTTTCTTGTTTTCTTTTTCTTATTCTTGTTAAAGCTTTATGGTACAGCATGACACTGACACTGAAATACAGTTTTTACAATTATCTGTTAAAAGTACAAAGTTTCTCTGTGGCTATTAAAAATCTGTCAAAAGAGATCAGCCTATGAGTGTGATTTGTGATATCACGAATATTTTGGAAGTCAGTTAGTCAGTTGTCATCTAATTTTGCATAATTAAGTGTGACATTAACACATGTAATAGGAAACGTCTTTTGTCCCGCAGGGAACCTTTTTTTCCCATATATTCTGGGACTTATAATAAGGCAATAATCTTAGCAATCTTATTTGCCTTCTAAAGGATTTTTTGGTGGAAAAATACACACAATATTGTTTCAAGCAGACTATTAGTAGGCTGAAGACAGTTCATCTTCATGCATGTCCGGAGAAGATCTTTAATTGAAATAAATTAAACTGTCTTAAAAGCAATATAGAAGTGTCACATCTAGGTCCAATGAATCATTTTACATTTGTTACAGAACGTTTTCCAAACTAAATTTCATTATTTTCTTTTTGACATGGTGCTTACTTTTATGGGCCTTATTTTATTTATTTATTCGCTTTTTTAAATTCAGATTCTGTGGTAATGAGTAGGAATTTCAGTATGTGGGAGCTGATATTGGTTTTGTGGACTACTTGCCTCACAGTAGCCTACCAATTTTCCTTATGACGATTTTGACATTAAAGTTTTTTCTCAGTTAAACTCGGGGCTTCTTTAACATAAAGACGAATAATGTTTTTTTTTTACTGCGACATAATGCCATTAAAGTTTAATTTGGTTCTCACACTTGATATACTGGTTACAACTCGTAAGCGAAAAGTGATGCTGCTGATGCAGGTACAAATACACGGTGAATAATAAGGGGCGGTACTTTTAACTCTTTTCGTTCCCTCCCCTTCACGCTCCTTAACTTCCCTAGACAACCCTCTCATTTTTCCTTATATCATTGTTTTACTTTTCCTTCAAAAGTGCCTTACGGATGCAGAACCATCGATTTGAACCCTACTTTCTACCGGACAGCCTTCGTCAAATCTAATCTAATCTAATCTTCGGCAATTGACTCTCCGCGCCCTGATTGCACCGCGCGTGCAGTTCAATGACACCTTTACCCGGTCAGACAGGCATTGCCGACATTTAGCTTTCTAATTGCTGTAGTACAATCAACTAACGCATCCATCCGTAGTTAATTAACCTGCACGATCCGGTAAACGACGATTAGAAGACAGGATTCAACGAGAAGAAAGCGAACATGAAGGTAAGAAATATTCTCGCAGTGAAATTTAAAGTCCAGCACTTATTATTCAACCGGCACAGACTCTCTTTACAAGTTAAACAGCACGTTTTGACCATGACATTTATCCTCCACGTTGTTTTCATTATAGCAGTGCAGCAGCTGCTCAATTTATAAGCGGCCGCTGTCAGATTTGCCCGATAGTGTGTGTATGTGTGCATGCGTGTGTGTGTGCGTGCGTGCGTGAATGCATGTGTGTGCGTGTATTTTCTCTCTCTCTCTCTCCTCTCTCTCTCTCCCCTCTCTCTCTCAACGAGATCACCGCCGCTCTCAGAGCATCACTGTCCAAATATCCCGTCAGCCCTGCACATCGGCGCTTACTTTCTCTGGGATACGCTGGTTCCATATCACTCATCACTGCATTCACACACAGCGTTTTCTTCACACACACACACACACACACACATACACGCACCAGGCTGCTGCTTTTTAACCAAAGCAACTCGTATTTATTTAAAGTGCAGGCTTGTTTGGGAACCTCAGTCGGGTCAATGTATATAGACGCGTTCAAACGGATCCTCTTTGAAAGGCTCAACTGCTTGAAAAGAATGTGTGTGTGTCAGCGCCAAGGCAGGTCAGTATTTTCCCTAAATATGAGAAATATGAGAATCTGTTGTGCCTAACCCCAAGTGTGTGTGTATGTGTGTGGCTGAGAGAAAGCAGGGTGGGTGTGTGAGAGTGTGTGATCATGTAAACTAGTCGTTGAAAGTGTGTGTATGTGTGTGTGTGTGAGAGAGAGAGCGAAGAATGTGGGTTTGTGATGATGGTGGCAGATCTCAGGGATAACAGTGTCATACTGGCAGATGAAGTTTACATCCGTTAACGGCAGGTGATCTTATGTGTGAGTGTGTGTGTTTGTGCGTGTGTAAATGAACTCATGATTAAGTCTGAAAAGTTTGTTGAGAGCCTGTTTTTGTATGTCTGATTTATTCATACTTTTTTCACGATAATGAAGTGTAAACAGAAGCTCACGTTTGTTGCACCTGTGCCCATTTTGCTGTGAGAAAATACACTGATTTGCACAATGCACTTTGTAGTTAATGCACAGGTGTGGGTGCATGCATGTGTACAGGAGTGTGGAAGAGTGCCCAGAAGCGTTGTGTGCGTGTGTGTGTGTGTGTGTGTGTGCATATGTTGTTGTTGCTGTTTGTTTAGGGTGTGTCCCTGCTCGATACAGGCAGCTTGTTTTGAAGTGATGGATGTGTAACCCTGACTTAATAGTGTGCATTGCTCGGGGTCTGAAGAGCAGTCAAGGTTATGCTGTTATTATGAATCATTAATTCGTTGGAGACGAGATGGAGAGACATGTGGCGTTTGAGTGTCCACACATGCTCTCATGCTGCTCTGGTCCTCCCACTGTTTGTTTTTGCTCTCTCATGTATGACCCCCGCCACCTGTTTTGCACTATAACCAAGCAGAGCCTTTTAGTTTCATTCTGCATTTGTCTCCTCTGATTTCAGTCCCCAGCCCAAGTTTGAACCCCCATTAAGTGGAAATGCATGTCGACGTAGGAACATGACTCCGCTCTCACTGCTAACAAGAGGGGAGGATGAAGTGAGGTGCATTTCTCCTCTGTCGTAGTAATGCATGTCATCTGGGAGTTGTTGATTGTCTAATTATGTACCTCCTGTGTCCTTCGGCATCATGCATATTCATGCTGCTGTTTTAAGGTGCGGTGGAGACAAAGTGTGCATGCATGTGTGTGGGCTGTGTGTTGTGTGTTGTTTTGTGTGAGTGTGTGCAAGGCAGTTTACCCTTGACAGGGCAGGGCTACGCAGGCATATTCTCCCATCTGTGGTCCAAACCTTTGCTCCCAGCCACTGCATTTGGATTCTGCAGTTGTAGCCTGCTCTATTCTTAGTTCTCAACAGTTCATGTGGAGTCTGATATGAAATTTCAACAACAACAACAACAACAACAAATCCACGCCGGGGCTACACAAGTCGTGTACCTGCTTATGTGGCTTACATTGAGATTCAATTTGGATTAGATAAGCCGCTGTTAAGTGGTTAGACTCTGACTGAGGTAGAGGAATCAATAACTAATCAATGATACTGCGTGGTGTTACAATTTACACGGTGCCATATTTGAAATGTCAAGAAGGCAATGAATCCATGTATCCTTGAGTCAGATCTGAGTTGGACAACTGGGATCAATATCAGGTGGTGAGACAGGCAGCAGGAGCAGGCGAGGGTCACCTTCACCCATCCCTACTGAATCAGCAGTATCTCTCTCTCTCTTAAACACACACACACTCACACACACACACACGCTCACACTTGAAGGCCTGCTTAGGTTACCAATCTGCGACCTCACAAAAATGCTCATTATAGTGGACTGAACCTCCCCCTCATTCCATTATGAATAATTCATTTTGTTATTATGATTTCAGCCATTTTTTTTCATAAGGTTACCACACCCGCTTCTGTGTTGATTCTACTATTTTATTCCATTTTTTTCCCCTCCAGGCCAGCAGCACCAGCTCTATTTTCTGTATCATCCTCTTTTTTTTAATTTCCCCTAATTTCTCCCTGCTTTTTCCTAATTTCTGTCTCTCTTATCCATCATCTTTGTTGAGAAGCTGATCTGCTCGGTTTAATTAAACTGCTCTCTCTTCCTGATGAGAGCTCATCTCTGATCGCAGCGAGGGGTGTAAATGCATCCTGGCAGATCGAGTTAGAGGACCTGTTGTTGCACTGGTGTTCCTCAGAAGAGCAGATTGTACACAACAAGCCCCGCTAATGCGCCCCCTGCCTTGACCTTGATCCTGTGATGTTAAAAGATACCGTTTCCCCAAAGGGAACGTCGCCGAGCATCTCTGTTAGGTGTGTTTGTGTGTCACTCCAACGGCTCGACAATGTTTTAATCTCACACTTAGTTTCTTTGTCTGTAGACAACACGGGAGCAGCTTCAACAAACCTTACCCTGGAATGGATTGTGGATTTATTGATGGCGTGCAGAGAATCGTGAATGTCCTTTTCATTCCACTTGCTCTCATCAGCTTTTTTTCACGTATTGAGTTCCTGTTGAGTGCGCAAGAGAGACAAACGTTTCCGTGCATGTGTGCATGCCGCCATGTATGACAGAGGGAGATATTTTGTTTTTCAGCCCACGAGCATTTAATCTTTTATTTCTAAATCTGCCGCCGCTGTCTGTTTTGTGTTGAGCACTCCGGTGCCCTAGATTTGAAAGCGAGTGAGCATCAGCTTTAGTGCACCCCACGTTGCTCGCACAGTTCGGTGTAAATGTACGATGGGAGAGGTCAGAGCACAGATGTCAGATAAGACGGAGAAGTCGGAGTCGCGAGGACGCTCTTGTACATTTTCCGTCTGTCTGCCACTCCACCAGTCTATTAGTTCAGATGAGTTTAAGGTCACCGGTTATTCAAGATGCATGACTTGTCTGACCTCCAACACCACCCATGGGAGGATGCTGTGAGATTAGGAGGAGTGTGTTTCACAAGGTTAGAGTGAGGAGATGAGCTTTGTATTGGCCTGATGTTGGGATGTGTTTGTTTTTCCTCACCTGTCCTGCACTTTGCACAAAATATTTGCTTCTGGAGGCCAAACTGAGTTCCGTTACATAACTTTTGTGTTTAATATTGATGGTGAAAATGCTGAAAACTCAATGATGTTAAGCTTGGATTAAGGCTCTATTGTACTCTATATGGAGAATGAAATGTTGTATAACGTAGAGCTGTATTAGTCAGTAAACTGACCAAAAGTCAGTAACTATCAAGAAGCCAACCAATTAATCACTTCTTTAAGTTATTTTTCAGCACACATACAGGTACAGGTACCATGTTCTCAGTTCTGAGTAGTTGCTGTTTTCTTTGTCGTATGTGACAATAAACTAGTCATTTTTGGATTCTAGACATTTGAACACAGCACCTGGGCCTTACAACTTTAAAATTTACATTATTAATAATCAGTATTTTTTTAGGTTAATTGATTATTAAAAAAAAATGAAAATGAACATCAACAAATTGATTTGTAATGAAAACATTTGTCAGTTGAAGGTTCAATATAATACTTTCTTGTCTAAAAATGTAACTGCTTAAAAAGCTTAAACCACTAACTAAAAGTACGTTTAAATCAAAATATACTATTTGTTTTTTAATAGTTGTCCTATCATACTAAAATGATTTTTTGCAACTTACAATTATTTAAATTAGCAGTTTCCAGATTTTTTCCTGTCTCTGACTTGTTGAGTCTATAAATTCTAGAGAAAACATGTGAAAAAGGATAATTAAAAGTTCCAAGAGCTCAAATTAATATTATAAAATGACAGTTTTTAAATCTGATCAACAGGCCCAGACACTGTTTAGTCAATCAACATAAAAAAAATCAGTAAATGTTTTAGAATCAGTTAATTGATTCTTTAATTTGTGAAGAGAAAATGTCAAACAGCTGCTGTTTCCCAGCTTGTCAAACATCAAGATTTGTCTTTCGTGAAAGTTAATTAAATATAATAAGGTTTTGAACTTCTGGACTCTTTGGTCACTATGAGACATTTTATGACACTTTAACAATGTAATCAACATCCAAATCAATCATGAAAATAATCAATAGCTGCAGATTTTATTAAATTCGCAGTGATATCAGGAAAGATGAGTTGCAAATATTCATATTTAGGAAACTTGATCCAGATATTATTCAATATTTTTCCCTCGTGAATGACTTAAATGATTTACTATCAACTGTTTCTGATTAATTTTCTGTGGATTAACTAATCAGCTATCAACAAAAGGACAGTTTAGCTTTAATATAATTCACACTGGCCCGCTGTGTGTGTTGATGATGGCTCTCTGAAAGTTCACTGGATGAGCAGCAACAGTGCACATGGTCAGTAATAACTTTATTATGTAACCATCAGTCATGCTGACTTGGGTCTGGCTTAAGCAGACACATAAAGAACCTCCAGTCTTTTCTGTTGTTTATTCACTGCAAGTGCTTACAGAGCGACCAACAAATGAAGCCGTCACACATTCTGGTCACGTTCCAGCTGACAAAACACACAGTCAGTCCATCAATTTTCTTAGAAATTCACATTTAGCAAAGACAACTATTTGCTCCCTTGTATTTTCAGCGGGCATGCAGAAAATATGAAACGCGCTTACATAAATTCATAGAGCATTCGAGTGGAGCTAAATGAACAGGCTAATTTCATTCTCGTAGATGTCATTCAGAGCGGAAGCAGAATGCGTACGACTCCACAAATCCAAACTAACAGAAGCTTTTACGAGCGTTAACCAGCTCATGTGGTGCAGAGAAGCTGCTCGGTGACATGAGCATGTGGAGTCAAACAGGCAGACAGCATCAGAGTCAAAAGTAAAAGCTACATTTAACAGAGAAAGATGGCTGGGGAAAAGTTTTTTCCCGTCTTTTCAGAAGTTTCAGGAACTCTGCTGTGGTCAGAGCCAATTATGTCAGGAAGCGATCTACCAGCTGAGAGACGGCTTTGATGGGGATGAGGACCGGCATTTAGATAGACATCAGGAACATGGGGAGAATCATGAGAGCTGACAGACACTGCTTCACCATAAAGCCTCACTAATGTTACTGATACGCAGGGAATGTTAGATTCAGTCTCGAGCTGCCAAAGTGAAGGTGAAAGTCCCGGCTAACAGTCGTGCGGTTGATTCACTGTTGTGCGTGCACCCTGGACTCACCGCGCTGGATAAATCTGTCGAGACAAGTTGATGTTGTTTTCTTAGCTTTGCCAATTAAATTATTCACTTGTCTTAATGTGTTTTGCTTACACCTTTTTTTTGTTTGTTCCCGAAGGTCTTTCAAGATGCTCTCCACCCCAAAGTCACTCATGTCCTTGAATCGTTGCTTCAAGTTGACTTTGAATTATTGAGTTACATGGCAAAGCTCATCTGTGTTACTTAAATAAATCATCACCCACGAGATCCAACCTGAAATAACTGCTTTCGTTAATTTGTCCTGTAATAAAGATGTTTCTCTCAAGCTGACAGGGTTTTTTTAGGTTTACATCAGAAAGTATCTAATAGGACCTGAAATTTTAGCATTAGCACTGCTGCTCTTTACAGCACAGCAATTGCTGTAGTAAGTTTAAAATGAAGCTTAAATTACAGTTCAGCTCTCTTTTAAAGGAAAAAAATGATAATGAAGCATAATGAATGTTATCTTGATAATACAAACATGTTTATGCAATTAAGTGCTTAAAGACATATTTCTAGCAGATACACTGTATGGAGCAGCTGTTCGCACTACAAACCAATCCCAGTACCTTTGAGCGCTTGCTTCATGTTGTCCAATTTAAACAGATATAGTGAGAATATAAAAAAATAACCTTTAAGAATAGCCTGGGAGTCAAGAGGATGTGTGTTTTGCCTTTGACAGATTGCTGTGGTTTGAAATTACACTGGTAGGTTGCAGTAGCGAGCTGTAGGGATCCTAAGCAGGTCGCGGCTGCAGAGGAAGTCAGTGAAACAGGATACGTGTTGGTCAGCTCTTTCCTGACCTAAAGGTCAGAAATCTCAATTGAGAATTCTTTTTATAGGGTTAGATATCCTTGAATCCGTATAGTGTGTCCTCTATATCTAATATATTGTTGGCTGTATATATTTCATCTGGAGTAATATATTTGCTGTTTTTAGCCATGCTAGCAGCACGGCTCAGGGGATGGCAGTGTCGGTCGCTACACCAGTTTTAGTTCTGACCAGAATATGTCAGGAACTATTGGATAGATTTGCCATAAATTATGTAAAGAAATTCATTGTCACTGTGTTTCATGATCCCTGTCTCATGCTCTGTTCTCTCTCGTGCCGCCGAAAGGTTGAAATGGTTTTAAGTGAAATATCCCAACAACTACAAGATGGATTGCCTTGACATTTGGTGCAGACATTCATGTTCTTCAGGATGAATTGTGATCACTCTGGTGATCCTCTGCCTTTTTGCTATCTTGCCATATGCACCAATCACGTGGGTGCTTAAGCGACCACCAGAAGGGTTGAGCATCCACAGGGGAGCCAGTTCAAAAGATGAATGAATGAATGACTGAATAAATTAATGAATAATTAAATCATTATATACCTTGTGTGTGAATGTGGATTCATATGTGTTGGTATTTTTTCTTTGATATCACCATTGGGGGCAGTATTATGTATGCGAGCCAGCATAGTGTAATGTTGTGGCCAATGTGTATGTAAATGTAGTTCCCCTGTGCCGGTTTGGTTTGGCCTGTTATGATTTGTAAAATATCAGTGTTGCACTTTGTGTTGCAGTTTGAATCTATGCCCCCAAGAGCGCAGCAGCCTAAGTCCTTGATTTTTCAAAGTGGGCTTTCCAGCCTCATTTGGGGTTGCTGGGAGGCACCAGAGGGGTCTTTGAAAGGTGAAGTGAAGATGGTGAGAAATGCACAATAAATATTTAAAGAAATTGAATTTGTCATTACTATCATTATCAAATGTATATGTATAAAAAATATAATTTATAATAATTGCATCAGACTCTTATTTACCATGCACATCTTTGTAATTGGCTGCTAGTGAAATCACCATTAATCATACATAAGCTGTCAATGTGACTGACTTGCTCCTAAAATTTGACTTGCTAGCTTGAATCTTGGAGGCTAATGCTAATTCAAAAATGAACACTTTTGGATAGGGAAAAGGCCCAGTGAGCAAAGCAGACCAATCAGCTGACAAAAACTAAAAAACCCTAAGAACTCCAGGCCAAGTAAAACTCAAAAATAGACAAAAATGATAATGCATGGGTTTACCTCCATTTGTTTTTAATCTATTTTCCCTTGTAGTCAGGGGCACCCAGCTATAAACTAATGCTATTTAGGGGACCTTAGCATTGAGAAGTTGGGCATGTGTGGCCTTTGTGAATGTTATTACTGATCCATATGCTATAAAAACACCAATTACCTGCATGCTAACAGGCTAAATAGTAAAGCCTCACAGAGTTGTTAGCATAAATATAGACTTATTTTTAATTGAATCAAGTCTCATTTTACCTTCTCTTGATTTCACTGTCACATAAAACCATTTAAAAAAAGAAGTATGACAGTTTAAATTGTTCTTTAAGCACATCCAGCCTGTTTAGACACAATGGAAAATAACATTCACTGAAAACTAAATGACTGCTTACATAATACAATCCACTGAATTATCAAGCAACATTCCTCCACGGCTCTAATGGAAACCCAGCGTCGTGTTTTATGTGAACACAGTGAGACGAGCGGGCATGGCCAGTTTTGTAGCATCAACACCGACAGCAAAGCGCCAGCGAGGCAGTATCAGGGTGTGTCTGCGGCGGGACGTGTCCAGGCTTCAGCGGACCTGACAGGCTGTGGCTCATTAAACCCCATCAGACGCAGGAGGTCAAGACAACAGCTACAGCTCGGGCGACACACTCTGACTGCATGCGTCCACTGGTAGACACACTGTGAGACTGTGCAGGCCCAACAGGAGAGGATAAAACCCCAGACCAATCAGATGTTTTATTTTTAGCATTTTAATCATTAACCGCCAACTGCTGGGAAAATTCTGAGAAATCTTTAGATAAAGCATGAAGAGACTAACGGCTTATAGAATTATTTTTTCAGGATTGATGCACATGGGAATATATTGTGCATGATTAGATGGGACAAGTTGATGCTTCTGTATTTATTCTCTTCTCACGACACACTTGATACAAGATGTATCACAGTGTTGTCAATGTGGGTGCGTGGCTGTCCGGCCTTGGAGAGGCAGGTTGGGAATGTTGAAGAAATCACAGTGGGCTGGAGTCAGAGGAAGTGGGGCCACTGCTCGGCGAGGATGGAGCAATAAGCGTAATTTTAGGGTTGAAAAATGCAGGCGTAAATGGCACTTTTTGTTTGATCATGTTTTATTTAAATATGCTTGAACAGCAGTGACAGCCGCTGGTTTTGAACCAAGACCAAAATGCAAGCTGTGTGTTTTTGATGTTGTGGTGACCAGCTCAACCGTTTCCCAAAACTCTGACTCATGTCGCCTGAGCTGAAGTCCTGTAAGGTCAAACAAGCAAATCCTAAGGCTTTGTGCCGCCTCTCGATCTCTATCTGACCTCTGTACTCCCACTGTTTCCCTCTTCTCTTAGAGCGCGACAGGAAAACACATTCAATCCATCTGCACTTCATAATTAGACATTTCATTCTCACTCTATTTCTGCTTTTTTATCCTCTCATCCTTCCTTACTCCCTGCATTTCTCCTCTTCACTTTTCCATCTCTGTATATAAAAACACCAGGGACCCCTCTTTTGACCATGTCAGTAGGAGAGAGGATAGAAGAGGAGGATCTCTGTCCGATCTGCCTGTCGAATGACCAGTGAAGTGGAAAGGATTAGTTGTATCCTGTCCTTCTCTCACTCTTTAAAGCAGACTCATTAGGCTGGCTGGACCAAAGCGCCCAGGGTGGCCCTGCTAGGCCTGAGCTTAGTGTTGCACTCAGGGAAAACCCTGGGTGTGTGTTATCCTCCCCCAGCCGACGGCCTTCATAGTCAAACAGTCACTTAAGAGGATTGGATCTTGGTGAAGTGATGTGTAATTGCTAATCTCCACCACCACCATAATGTAACAGGAGATCAGTATTTTCAATTTGGAATTTAATATGTGAGCAAATTTCTTTTTCCCTCAGGTGTTGGCTCTGTTTGACATTTTTCGGAAATAAGCTTATTCAAATCCTTGCCAAGATTTAGATAAGAAGATCAATACCACTGTCACGACTGTTTTTTAAATATTGTAATACAGAGAGAAACAGTTAATTTAGCTTAGCATAATGACCTAAGACGGCATCTCTGAAGCTAACCATCAATGCGATACATATCTTGTTTCTTTAATATACAAAATAAAGTGTGAAGTTAAAACCTATTGGGATTTTTGTGCCGATTTTGTAATCAATATTGGTAAGATAATACATTCCAATAACAATGTCAGTTAACAGTCATTTTTTGTATGTAATAAACAATCTTGAGTTTTTGAAATAATTAGTTTGTGACCAAAATACAGCTTAGCAGGAAATTTTACGTCCAAAAACTCTTTGCCCTGGTCAGGTGACTCTGGTTCTGAATTACCACAAACCACGTTTAATATATATTACTGTAACTGTTTTTTATCTATTTGTCAACACTAAAGTGCGGTTATACCCGCAGTAAACTAATATGATCAATACAGCTGCCTGGACAGTTGTTCGGTTTTTAGGTAAAATCTCTTAAAACTTGCTTCCTGGACAAAATCCACCCTTAAAACAGTAAAAATATAATAATTCATGTTTCATCAGTTGACTGTAAAGGTTTTTTTTAGGCAGACAGAGCCTCGATAACTGTTACCCCTTTTTTCTTATCTTTATGTTAAGCTAAGCTAACAATCTCCTGGCTTTAGCTTAATGTTTGTTGAGCGGACATGAAAGTGGTGTCGATCCTCTCATCAAACTCATGGCAAGAATGTGATTAAATGTAATTTACGAAATGTGAAACTTTTCCTTTAACATGCAGCTTTCTGTGTGTTATATAATCTCCATGTCACGTTTGTCTTTTGGGTTCTGTTAGCTTAGCTCGTGTACCTCCGTTCTCCTGTGTGTCAAGGTGACAGTGCTGCTCCGATAATGTCAGAGGAACGTTGTCCGCTCTCTCCGGACATCACAGCTGTCAAGTCACTGTCGACTCAAACAAATCTTCACCATGTCAGCTACATCCTCGGCCCACACACACAACACACACACACACACACACACACACACACAGCTGCTCCCTAGCAAACATGTGGCAGCAAAACAAATTATTTTCATTGCAGCTTTGCCGTAAGACTTGTCACCTAAGTGGTAACAAAACATGCCATTACATACTGTGACTGCGCAGACAATGGGAGCATCTGTCTTAGTATGAAGACAAACAAGGTAATTACTCATCGTCCTGCAAAATCCATAAAAATCTATATTTGTGCGAAAGCATCATGCATCACCGTAGATACAGAAATAATGCCGAGTACTCCAGTGTTGGACTGAGCTATGGGTTTTTAGCTCGCCTGTCAAAACCTGTGTGCGCTCATTGACCCGTACCTTCATTGAACGCAAACTGGATTTTCCCCTGTGACTGAAGATGTGCTGGATTGTGCACTAACTCCTGTCTTGTGTGTTTACATGAAAACACAACATCAGCCCGCAGCAAGTGCAACGAACATGAGGGAATGTCTCCCTGTGTCTTTTTGGTTGGACTGGCACGTACTGTGCTGTAGTATGTTTGCATAAAATAAATAAAAAAACACGGTTCCCATGTTGCATTATTCCTGACTTTCAGGCTGCCGTGCTCTCACCTTAGAAGCTGGAATTATTCATGACTTTTACGCATTTTGATGTGAAACACTGCAACTCCCCAGACCTCAAACACTGACAACTGACAAAGGTTAAATAACAAAGCAATCTTTTGCCTGAAGTCACAGGATCTCTCGCTAGCTTGTTAGGTAATTGACACCTTCTTTCTCATCTCACACATTCTGCTCAGCCACCTATCCTGTTTCTTTTCCTCCGCAGCTCGTTTGCCATGTCTAAGACGGCGGTGAAGAAGCTACATTGGCGTTCCAAGGTGCAAGACAGCTTCGTCCCTTTGCTGGGCTCATCGGGAGAGCTGGGGATCGCCATTGGTGGAGGAGCAGATTATGGAGAGTTTCCTTTTGTCACATCAGCTCCAGGGGGCGGACTCACAGTGGGTGATATCATTCTAGAGATTGGGGGAACACCAGTATTAGGGATGACATTAGGAGACGTCCGGGGTGTCCTCAACTCCTGTCCACATCCAATCCGCATCAAGACTGTGTCACCAGGTATGAGTCAGCACAATAACTCACCCAACCATAAAAACGAGTCTGCAGCTTATTGTTTTAGTGGATGTATAAATTATCACCACACAGTCAAGGTGTAAACACAACAAACTGCAAGGCCATTCCTTCTGCTAATGGCATTTTGCCCATAATAATGCATTCAATCTTTTATTCCCTCCCCAGCGCTGCAGACGGTTTAACTTGTTGCTGTTTATGATGCACACTATTGCGCTTACCTCATCAGAATACACCCAAACAATCTGTTACACTGGCGTGCAAGCTGTCACCCATAATAATCTTGCTCAATAACCCTCATCTGACTCTCACAAACCAAATCTGCAGCCTGTAGCGTTCTGACACTGATTTGCACTTGTCAATTAGTCTGGATATGTCAAGGCGATCGGTCAATATGTGGGTAGGAGGTCAAAATTGCTGATGACACATGACAAGAGCGTGGCGATACGGTTGTCTGTCACCGGCAAAGGGGGCCTTGATGTTTAGAACAGGGGGCTGGGGTAACGGATGTCTTTGTTGGCTCTGAATAGCGCAATATGTCACCGGAGTGTCACCTGACCGCGGCTCCCGATGGCCTTGCTCGGTAGATTGATCGCTGATTTGGCTGAAGGTGTGTAAAAGGGGACCTTTTGCTCCCAGTCCCTCTGCTGCGGGTAGATCCATTATCATTTCTGAAGTCCGCCTGGCCCTCCCTGGGCAGCTTGACTGCATGCAGTGTGGACAGTGATGGATGAGCTGATGCGATGTTGCTGTACCACACCTCTTCCTACTCAGACTCCTACTACAACTCCCTCTGCTCCAGCCCCCCAATACAAGCCAATGGGCTGCTTTCCTCAAAGGCAGGCAGCAGTTTAAAGGCTTTAGCACTATGACTGGTGCACTATGGGTAAAAAAATATAATAATGATCTGATATAATGATCTATCCATCAAATTAACTCAAATAATTAAATAAATTTTCCTTTAGTTGTTTCTGATAGCGTACTTTAGCCATAACACAATTGCCCATCCTTCTATCTCGATTAACTTTCACATCTGACTGCCTTAATTGTAGCCTGTATGCACCATGTTTGAATGATGTGCAAGAGATTAGCTCATTTTAATACTGAGGTCTGAATTTTGCTCTTCAACAGACTAGAAAATAGCAGCTGTTTCATAATGTAATGAACAAAAGCTCATCATATCTCCCAAAAGGCAGCTGGCGAGATTAATTTCCCTTTACAGGCAGCGACCATATGTGGCCAGTCATATGTACATGCAGCCGACTGCCTCGGCTAATAAAGTTATACCACTGTGATGTTCTTAATGGCGCAAAGCAAATTTGGTCTGCTACTGGGCAGAACCATTGCAACAGACGGTGGGGGTAAGAGGGCCGGCGGAGGGAGGAGGCGGGGGGGGGGGGTTGATGGCTGAGCTGCAGCCTATAGAAACAGAGTGGTCGTCTGTCACTGTGACAAGCCAGAGATGCCGTCAGCCAATCTATAACGGCAAGTGACCTGTCATCGGAGGCTGAGAAGCACTTGAGATGATATTAAGAGATCAGAGGGAGGAAGCTGAGCCCCTGATGATCAGCTCTGCCTCCCCTGGTTACAACCTGAACTGTTCTGTCTGCAGCAATTAACCTCAGTAGGTTGTTATATATGCATGAGAGACTCAGGATAATGCATTTTATACTCAGGATCCATGTGAAGTGACAGAGACAGATCAGTAGGCGTAAATGTGAACGTCTAGGTTGTAATATTATAGTGTTAAATCAAGTCTGGCAGTGATAAAGATCTTTAAATACACCTCAGTCTCTCTTTGACGGCCTGGACACAAATCTCAGTGTAAATCTACATCATTACAGTTTGTGCTTACCTAGCTGATTTCTTAATGTCTCTCTCTCTCTCTCTTTCTCCCTCCTTCTCTCTTTGCTTCTTTCCTCCTTCTGCCACACTTGTATCTTTGCCCTTCCCTCAGGCTCCACATTGTGCAAGGATCTCAGGTTGTATCTGAGTAAATGCTTCACACCCGGCTCAGTGGACAGCCAACTTCAGCAGGTGATCCGAGAGAACCTCTACCTCCGTGCTGTACCTTGTAAGTCCCATTTTGTGCTTTTCTTCTCAAATACAATGCACTGTATTCCCCTGTATACATTGTTTTTATATTTTTTGTGTTCATATGGTGCTATTATTTGCTCATTTATTGTATTTCTCATGTTTAAGCCTAATATAAGATGATTTACAGACAATTTCTTATAATATTAATCCTCTCAGATATACCTGTCTGAAGTTAGTGACCTCATTAATTCTTTGATAACACGTCTCACCGTTGCCACCATGCAAATATAACGGTGTTAATTGGTGTACACACTTGCAGGGCTGTTTTTCACACTTCCTTTTGTAAATGTATGCAAGTAGAACTGGAGGGGGATTAAATGCAATACTGCAAATCTTGACACTTTATTAGCACTAAAATAAGACTAAAGAGTCTCAGTCTAAGTGAGACAGAGATGCCACAAGTGCAATCAGACATTTCCATAGTAACAGTCTGTATTGTCACAACACTGGGTTTATCCTCAGTGGCAATCTCTCCCCTTACAGTCCTTACGCCTGTGCTGCTCTGGGGCATTACTTTGTTTGGGTGGTGGTACGATGGTATTAAATGTGATGGTACTTGACAGGTTCTTTTTATTCACACAGTTTTTGCATGATCCCCTGAAAAAAAAGAGGCCTGAGCAGTTTCATCTTGATGCTTATGAATAAAATGAAGCACAATGGCAGCCAAAGGCAGCTAGTTGTAATGCATCTGTTGCTATCTTAATCCTCTATCATGTGACGTCAGTGGACATAGCAGGAGGATGCAGCGGCCGTGCGCCGTTCTTCGGGGAAGATCTGTGGTTTTAATGTAATTTTCAGACTTGCGTCAGTCTGCTTCGCTTTTTAATTGTTCAGGTGGTTTTGTGGAGGAGACAGAGTAACTGGTGTGTCTGTCGTCTTAACCTTGACGTGGCAGCGCGGAGTCGCTGCTAATCTCTCCTTTAGTCCAAGAAGTAGGTCATGTGGGACAGTCTGCCACCGTACCACACAGCACACTCGCTGAAGGAGCGAGGCAGAGGTCAAGACTGCAATGGAGATAAAACCGGCATATTTAAATTATAATATAATTGCACTTTTAATCACATCAAGTTTTCTCATTACTTACTCATGCGTGTGTGCTTACTGTTTGATCTACAAGCAGCTGCATAAGGAGTGCCTTGTCCAAATAATAAGTAATGCTTCTGGCCATTTCATATAATGGGTACAGAGAGTAGGATTAATAAGAAAGGATTTTCACGTACAAAATGTGATTATTAATTTTATGTTTGGTCCAGCAAGATTGTAAACACTGTTGCACAGACAATGAATCTGCACTGTTTTTTATTTGCAAAAGATTGTAATGTAGTGCAAAAAGCAATCGACCCGCAAAGGATGTCAAACTTTTGAAACAACCTCCCGTCTCTGAGCTTTTTCTGTTGGTAAGAATGACAACAAGGCAGGCTCAGCCCACGCGTGTGTAATCCTCTGATCTGCTGGAGATGACACCGTAAGATGCTGTTGTTGTTCTCATGCTGATACCAGCACACGCGTGCTGTCCTGATCCCGAGACGGCTTGGAAAACCATCACGGATATACGGCGGCAGAATTTTCTTCAATCTTCAGCTTTCTAATTTGTTTTTCCATTCCGCCGGCAGCTGTGTTTGATGTAACAGGAACTTAATGCTGAGGAGTTTTCATCAGTGGCTCATCGTGGCCCCCTTCAGGACCATATGTACGTTCCTCCTGTTTCAGGAGACTCTTTGCTGTTATTCTGTAGATAATTAAAACTTTTAATCAGCTAAGATAAAGACTAATTAGCTCGTGAAGCCGAGTTCAGGTTTTTCAAATGTTTTTCACCGTAAGGAGGCAGTGATCGTATGATGAGGCCTCAGTTCTGGTTTGGATTTGTTTTTCATTTGAATGCTGTTTCTTCTTCTGAAACTGTGGCTTAGTGCGGCTGTGCTATTTAGAGAGTATCTCAATCCCCGAATCCTTGTGATGAGACAATATTCTCTGATGTTGGAGCTGGCACTGATGCAAGAAATATCATTACAAAGGCTCAGTCAGGAGGGCAGTGCATAAAAATGGAAATGAATGATGGAATTAAGCAAATGCGGAGACTACTGTATCAATAATCTAGAGGGGCGAATTAAATTAAAAGCAAATGTCTATCTGTGCCAACATGGAGGAGGAGCTGACTGCAGTCTAATGGCTCTGTTTGCTCAAACTGCAAAAGCAGACAGGATGCTAAGCATGTAGCCCGCGAGGAAGCAGGTAAATGTGTAGACAAACGACAGTATGTTTGATCTAACGAAACAAACCATTTTATATAACATAGCTTCCTATTTCAGTTGGTTTCCTCATTCTGTAAGGTTGTAGTTCAGTTGGACTCAAATGATGTAGATGTAGAAGTTTGGAGAGCTGATCCAGGAAAAAAAGAGGGAAGACAGACTAGCAAACACTTCAGGGTTAGAGGCAGACAGAGATCACAATTAGTGGATGAACCTGAGGCACAGGTAAACACAGACCTGGAAAATGTTGATGCAGACACGCTGAGAATATTAACTAGAGTAGGAACTGGCCTTCGTGTTTACACTGGACAACTTGAACTATCTGGCAAAGGCTGGAGTGAAGAGCTGGAGTTTCTACTGCAGGAGCTTGATTAGTGGCCGGGTTGCAGGTGTGCAGCAGGAGGCAGGTGACCGACAACAGCAGGACATGGAGCGCCACACCCAGACAGACACACACACACAAACACACTGAGAGACAGAAAACAAACAAGACACACACTGAAGGGAGGAGGCAAACAGCAGAGGACACTGGAAAAGAAGAAGCAGATTCATGCCATTTTGCTCTCTGCATGCCGGCTCTGCAGACCTCACATTACCCTGCTGAACTTTCCCATCCACATTTGTATAATCTCTCTCACCATTTCCACATATGCCCTTGGATGATTCAGAGCCCAATGTCACGGTTTCAAGGCTGGCTGTGTTTCTGTCTCCTCCACAAAAGACTTTCCTAATTGTCTTCGGAGTGAGTCCGAGATAAGAAACATCATCATTTAGTTATTCCAGTGTGCAGACCTTCTGTGGCCTTTTCAACTGCTGAAGGATTCATTGTTCGCTATTTGTGTGCAGTGATCTTGACAGACAGCTCTCTCCGGGTGTTGATACAGAGTTCTGTGTAATTACCTCTTCAATCCCTATCTCACCCCTCTCCCTGGGGATCATTGTGCAGCGCCTACAGGGACAGGCGGGGAAGAAGAAGATGTCAATAATCCATCCTGTCCCCCGACTGACATGTCATATATATTTCCAGGGAGGGTGCATAGATAATGAATCTCTGCCTCGCACCGTATCAGCTGGAGAGAGACTGTGTGTCCTGCGGGGAGGAGAAGAATTTACGCACACGTCAGATGTCATCAAGAGATTCGCCATCAGATCTTTAATTAGACACTATGGCTGTAATCTAGTGGGTTTTTTTGAATTTCATATATTCTACTTTGGATTTCAGATGAAGCTTTAAATGTCTGTTGTCATATTTAATGATATCATCAGTTCACCCGAAAAAAGCTAATTTTTGCCTTGTGTTACTCATATGAGTTTGACTGCATGACCATTTGTGCTTATTTGCATTAAATAGTCCGAATATTGTGCATTAGCTGCAAGCTAGCACGCAACAGCCAACCCTAAGGGTGTGTGTGTGTGTGTGTGTGTGTGTGTGTGTGTGTGTGTGTGTGCATTTTGAGGTCAGCCTCTGACTGAACTCACCAGACTCTGCATCTTTCGGC
>JAPZDY010000002.1:21214349-21229723 GCA_029783645.1 Ctenochaetus hawaiiensis | reverse complement strand
TCAGCTGGGATAGGCTCCAGCCCCCCCGCGACCCTGCAGAGGATTAAGCAGTATAGAAAATGGATGGATGGATGGATAAATGACACAGAAATAAAGTAGAGGATAATAACACATAAAATAAGAAGGTATTGCATATAAAAAACAGGATAAAAAAGTTTAAAAAAGAGACAGAAACAAAGAAGTTATGCTTTTTTTTCTTAGTCCTCTTCTTGTTTTGCTACTTTTTCTACATATTTTTATTATGGTTACTACATGTGATGAACATTTTACGACTAAATGTTTGATCTAGAAAGTAGTTTGCTGATTAATCGCTTTTGTAAACAATGCTAGTTGCAGCCTGAAGCTTTTTTAGTACCAGAATATTTCAAATAAAAGACTTTCTGAAATTATTATTGACTTTGATTCCTCTGATTATTTCCATCAGGGCTTCAATGGTCCGAAATCAAAACAACAACTCCCTCTCGACGCCTCCTCATCCTCTTCGTTACGGCACGTACAAGTCGTCTGAGAGTGACCTGTCCACCTGCACGCTCTCGGGGTCCCGGCTGCCTCTGCCTCAGTCGCCGCGGAGGCCCTCGTCCTCTCCTGGCGGCCCCCACAACGCTCACTCCCGCCTCTTCAGACCGCAGACCACACACCTCAGACCTCCTCCCACCCCTGACAGCCCCCACCACCGCGTCTTCAACGGCAACACCAGCCCCACGGCGAGTCCCAGCAGCGTGTCCTCTCCGGGGGCGATGAGCATGGGCAGTGCAGCTGGCGGCCTGAGCGGAGGGGAGATGGTGCCGGTGGCTTTGGCCCAAAGCGAAGGAGACCGAGGACTCGGCTTCAGCGTGACGGCTGGCGGACCGGGAGGCAGGATGACGATAGTGAAGAGAGTCTGGGACAGGAAGCAGTGCAGCTCCCTGCAGCCAGGGGATGCTATAATCAAAATTAATGGAGCGGATGTCCAGAGTCTGAGCTTTGCGCAGGTAGTGGAGAACCAAAGGGGAGGGAGGTCAGGGGAAGTGATGTGAACTAAACACACATTTCACTGTGGATGAGTCAAAACAGTGGCTCCTGACCTTTTTGCTTAATATGAAGCAATTTCTGCTTGTTACTGCTTATCACATGGTGAATAAATTACAGTCAGAAGAGTAGTTTCTTTTCTCAGAGGAATCATTTTAATAATTTTTAGCAGCCCGATCAAATGAGTATTTCACAAAATACTTTAAGTAGAGGAAAGCATGAAAAATGATTAGAATTTTGGGTAAAAAAATGTTTTTTCCTGTTTCTTTCGTAAGAAATCATCTCCCTGCCCCCACAACAGGAACCACTGCATTAAAACATGTTAAATCATCAGTGTGGTGCTTTTACACAATTTGAGAGATAAACACCACTTTAAAATGTGTCAAATGTGTCTAAATGATCTCAAACTGAGTCCCAGTATTAATATGTGTTTATGTGCAGGTACAATCTGTTCTCCATGAGCACACCAAGCAGGCAGAGGTCATCCTGTTGGTTTACAGAGGAGGTGAATGACTCACATCTGCTCACTGTGCTGTTAGTAATTAAAATACAAGTATTCATCATGGCTAAATTCATCTCATGGTTGTTTTTTTTCTCTCATTATCAGGAGTCTATCATTCATCTGTCTCCCCCGGCTCCATCCGGAGACTCCCTCCGCCTCTCCTCCGCCCTCCTCCTCCACCTGTTGCTTCAGACACCTCCTCTGTGCTTCCAGAAGTGCTGCCTGTGCCTCGTACTTCCATCAGCACGCCTCCTTCTCCAGCCCTGACGCGCTCCTCTCTGATCCAGAGCACCAGTTTCCTGGAGTCCATCCCGGTCACCTTGACTATGGAACCCAAAGACTGGATCAACACGGGCCTGGAGGACGAGGCGGGCGGTGTCACGGTGCCTAATTTAAGTCTGGAGAGGCAGGGCGGTGAACGTATCCGTCCACTCCGAGGGTTCGATGTGGAGCTGAGGAGAAAACCAGGCGAAGGCTTTGGGTTCGTCATTGCCTCTCAGGATGTGGAGAATGGCAAAGGTGAGAGCGAACTATGAAGGGCGATGGATGAGTTTTTGGCTTAAGACGGAAGGAAATGAATTATACAAATCTTGATGCGTGCATGTTCAGTTCAGCTGTTGCAGTTTTTATGCAGAAAGTTTGAGGTTACATCTTAACTTTTGAGGTTTTTCTGTTTTGAATAATTGAAAACTACAAGTCAGCACTGACTCACAAAATGGACAACATCTGCTACCTTTGTCTCAAGGGCTCGCCCAGTGGCAGAGATGGATAACTGCGCATGGATGTTCATTTTTCTCTTACTTTCAAATTACCTGACAGAGAAAAACAACAAGTTATTTACTTCAAACTTCTGCATAATCACTCAAAGAGTTGATCTGCATTTACAAGTAATAAGAGCTGTGAAACTCATCTCCCTCTATCTGATGCCACAAATAAATCAATTACTCCTTATACAGATCATAAAGTGCAACATGTGCTTTAAGTTAAACGCTTTAAATACAACACGTTTTGGTTTTGGTTTTGGTTCATAAAACTGTATTCATTGACTGATCTGAAGTAGAAATGGATGAGCATTACGCAGCATTAGATGAACTTTTCTGGCCCAGTTGAACCATTTGGTTATTTGCCCAATCGCGCTTCGTTTGGATGCCCTTGTGGACAGACGTACCATTAGGTAATTACAGATTAAAAAGTGGTCACCGTGGCCACATGCCACCGGATGAGTCATGATGCATCATCAACCCTCCTCTTGTCAGGTATTTTTTTAATACAACCTACCTTTATTCTAATTGCTAAAGGATATTGGAAATGGAAACTTTTGGCATTAACTTTTGTGAGTGACTGGTGTACACGGTGCACTTTGAATTAAAAGCAGAAAATTATCTCAACAGAATCTCTTAAATTTGTATTTTCCGCCTTTGTATGTCTCTCTAGAAATCAACCACACAAAGCATCATATGACACATTACAGTTAGATGGAGTTACTCAGTGAAAGGCTTCCTCTCGGCCTGAACTTTCAATCTGGCTAACTTTCTTAAGTTTCATACTGGCACCTTGCAAACTCACAGGAGCACATCACCCCCCCCCCCAAAATATAATATGTAAGTTACTTGGGTTTTTACTGCTGATAGATGCATTTTATTACCTTAGAGCCAGACTTTCTGTTTACCCGTTTTCCCCCTCTGTTTCTTTATGTTAAGCTAGGCTAACTAAGGCTAAGGCTATGTATTGGTCTCACCCCTCACCATATAACCCTCAGCTATATGAATAAGTGTATTCCTCTTACTGTTAAAGTCTTTCTTTGAGACATTTACAGGTAATCCCGTGGTTTTATGTGCACGCATGCTTTACTTTTACTTCTTTTTCATTTCATTTGCCAGGACGTGTGTGTGTGTGTGTTCTGCACAATGTCCTTTAGATAAGAGTATAACATCACACATACATCACCGTGTCTCCTGATCAACTCTGACCGAGCAGGACGTTAAAGCTTGTTTATGTTGTGTCTGGGAAGCGAACGCATCCTGCACTTATTAGCTTTTAGTGTAGTGCTTATGAACAGCAGTTAAACCGCAGCATCCCTGTGATGTATGAGCCACTCTGCCCTACCTTTGTCTTGTACTGGCTGCCCTCTGTTTCAGTTTGATGCAGTTCAATTTGCTTTATGGCCCTAGCACACACACACATTTATGTTTTTCATGGCGAGATTAAGGTTGTAGATGCACCTGTCAGTCTTCCGCAGCGACGACCCTCCCTCCTTCCTCAAACGTCCATCTCCACCTTGTCCTCATTCCCCCCTTCGTTTCACTCCTGTCATCTAACAGATACGAGCCCCCTCTGTCTCTCCGTTTCTGCCTTTATCCTCTGTCATTTCCTCTCTTTCTCTTCCCCTCATCAGTCTCTCTCTCTCTCCCTCACAAGCTCCCGCCCACTCTCTCCCTCTCTCACACCCCTTTACTCTGCAGTAAAAGCGTCCAGTCTGGTTTTTCAAAAGATTAAAACTCTCCCTCTCTCTCCCTCTCTCTCTCCCTCTCTCTCTCTTCCTCTCTTCTCCTCTCATCTACCTCCCGCTCTCTCCACTGCTCTCTGAATGCTTAAGAGAAAAGCTACACTGAACATTTTCCTGGCAGAGGAGCAACAGAAGGGACAGCAAACCTGTGTTTTAACTCCTGTTGAGCGTTTCATGTGAATCTCAGCACCTCCAGGCTGCCTGACGTGGAATTTAGGATATTTTTTTTTCCTTTTTTTTGGTTTTGTTGTGCTGTGCATGCTAATCAGAGAGCCATGCTGGAGAGACTACAGTCTGCTTTGAAACATGTGAAGGAGTCTAAACGTAATTATTTGCTTCACTTGTCTTGTTTACATGTCTACTTAAAAAAAAATGGGAGGGTACTGGTTTGGTGCAGTGTGTCAGGTTTAGCTTTGTGCACGAGCGAGCGAGAGTGGTGTGATTGCGTGTTGCACGGTAAAGTTTGTTCGATCAGATGTGATGACTCTGGCAGAGTGAAAGTTAGATCCACAGGCTCACATGTTCTGAACGTCTGATCAAAGCGACGCTGTGATCCGTGTGTGTCAGGTTCATCTTCGCAGTTAAACCTGACGATTATTGCTGCCACGACAACAGATGACAGGGAATTTAATGTATTTTAAACCCGGCCGGCTTAAAGCGGCACCACATGATGCGTTAATGGTCTGTGTATTAGAGCCATTCATCGGCCACACATGCAGCAAAATGAATGAAGTTAACATGTACTTGAGCAACAACTAGTCTGCACATAGGCTGTGTTATTTTCATTATATATTAATGATCCTGCTCAGGATCGACTGCTCTCTCCGGACCACTTACATGCACTAAGCATTTGCAGGCTGCTGTGGGGATGTCTGCACCGGCTGATGCATCTGGGCTGCAGAGTGGGGTTTTACGATGGCGGGGAGGAGGGATGCTACCTTCCCTGAGCGGTGATCAGTGCAGCACGTCGGAGGTTGGCTGGCTGCTGGGCATACCGCAGTGGGATTACTCTGGACAGGAGAACATGGAGAGCCAGGGGAAAAGACACTAATATAAAGCAGTCCATTTGGATGCATCTGTGTGTGGTTTCAGTGTGTGTGTGCGTGTGTGTGTGTGACTGAGTACATCTGTCCCAATCCCTTTGCATGTGAGTCACTGTGTGTATGAGTGTGTGTGCGCACAATGGTGCTGTGTGTGTTCGTGAGCATTGCTGTTGCATGTGTATTCATGTGTTTGGCAACTGTTGATGTCGGAGCGATGTATTATGCATGATAAGAAGACTATTTGCAAAGCTGCCTTGGCTTTGATTTGACCTGATTGCCGTTTCTGCCTGGGTCACCCAGATTAGGCCCAGATTGGAGATGTGTGTGTGTGTCTCTGTGCTGTGAATTATAGGCTGCACCTTTTAACAGGATCATCATTCCAGTTGCGACATACACTTCAACTCATATTACCAGCCCTCCCCACCTTCCACCCCCCGAAATTACAATTTTAAGCTGCTAACAATCACGACATGGCCCCTGTTGAGACAATTTAAACATGCTATTTTTATCCTGGAGGGACACAGACGATGTACCTCAGCTGAATGAGAGTCCCGACGTGTTTATGCCGCCTGATGGGTTACATAAGGCCACTGGCAAGACTCTAGAGGGGCCAGCTGTCACCAAAGCGCAGCATCCCCTCAAAGGGGGGGTCAGGGAGAGTGACAGGGAGTTTACTGAGATAAAGAAAGAGGAACAGAAGATGGAATTATAAGTCTAAGCAGACAGAGACGGGCCGCGCAGCTAAACACTGTAAGAAGCTTTTTTAGTTGCTGCGAGAGATTAATGGACGCAAATTTATTTTTAGGCTGCTCGATACTTTTTTTTCCCATCACCCTCCGACACTGACCGGAGTTGAGCTCAATTGTGAGGGATCTCTTTGTGGAGAAGATAAGACAAAATTGAGGTCTCGGTCCGTCGAGCTAATTGTCCCTCCTCACATTGTAGCCTCACTTCAATTCAGAGGTCAGCTGGATTTAACAAAAAGACGAACACTTGCAGAATAATCTGCGACCTCTGCTGTGTGTAATAGCTTTCTGGCAGTGATAATGTGGAGTGTGTGAGCAGCGTATAGCCTGGGAGAAGACGAACAGCATTTTTCCCACACAGGGGTAGAAAGATATTTTGTGGTCCTTGCAGGCAGAACGAAATATTGCTGCGTGTGTTTTTATGAGTCTGTTTTGTATGCTAGTGGCGTACTCGCACGGATGGAGCGCGAGTCTGTGGATGTTAAAAAGAGCTGAGCAGAAGAATCACTGACGCCGTATAAAACGAAGTGTAAATATCCGAAAACCTGTTTTTTTATGGGCAGTTTGACAGATTCAGGACAAGAAAATATTGCTGTAAAGCTTGTGTTTTCAAGACAGTTTGTTTTCTGAGGAGGAAGACAAATCATTGAGCAGCGAATAAAACAGTTCCTGGTGTGTCAGCGGATGGAGAGATGGGTTGATAGATGGGAAGATGAAGGAGAAGAGGAAAGAATTTCAAGGAGACAGCTTGAGAGGTGTAAGGAGACGCTTCTGTTGGAAGTAATTTATATAGAGATCCCTGCCAAAAACAATCCAAAGCTTAATAACAGCTTGTTTTAGGAATTCTGGCAAAAGCACTGAAGAAAAATAATCTTCCAGCTTTTATATTAGTCCACATTTGACCTCACCTATCGTTCACTGCCATGTTTTAAAGGAAAAGTTTTCAGGTTTTATTGAGTTTTTTGTGTTCCATCTGCAACTTTACTCATGCATGTACAACTCAAGTGATCAAGCAACAAGTTATTCAAAGTAATTTGATGGGTTTTTTTTGTTCTCTCCTCAGCTGCTTCACTCCTTCCTCACCGGTTTGTGACGGTCCGTCGAGGCAGCCCGGCGGCTAAAAGCGGTCAGATCCGGCCTGGAGATCGATTGGAGGCAGTGGAGGGACGCTCGGTGGTGACTCTGCCTCATCGGGAGCTGGCTCAGATCCTCCGTCGAGCGGGAAACACTCTGCGCCTCACTATTATCCCCCGACCAAGCACCTGTGAGCACAGAAATATCCAGGAAACACACAAATATAGAGCCTGATTCTGAATTCACAATCTGATTTCAGTAATTGTCTGTTTTTTTTAAGATTCTTCAAGCCTTCAAGAAACCACTGAGTTTGACCCAGCTCACAGAAGCAGAAAGGGTCAGAGGTCGCGACCAAAGGTGAGGGTGGCACCATTGTTAATAATGTGTGTGATATTTCCCTGCAGTGATGATCATCAGTCCTCCTCCTCCTTCTTCTTACTCTCTCTGCACTCGTCCTCCAGCGGGACTCCAGGTACTACAGCGTGGATCTGGATCGTGGCCCCTCAGGCTTCGGCTTCAGCCTCAGAGGGGGCAGCGAGTACAACATGGGCCTCTACGTCCTGGGGCTGATGGAGGGGGGGCCGGCCTCACGGAGCCAGAAAATGCAGGTGAGTCTGCTTGACATACACTTCACAGTTTGTCAATATTAATATATGGGTCTGTGTATTCTTTCACTGTACTGTACTTATAATTGTATTACCCAGTTTATTTAAATGAATTATTATCTCTATGTCACTGCTGTTTGTTTTACACTTACTGAAAACTTTTCCTTTCAATAGTTAACTGTGAAAATATTTAGGATTAATTAATAGCAGAGTATTTGTAACGACATACTTTATACTTCTACATATCTTTATAAGTTCTGAAGGTTTTTTTCTGTAAAAGTGAGGATTTGGAAATTATGTCACCATTAAAATGAATTTTCACAACCTTTATAATATTTACAGTTTGCAGCATAAGACAGCAAAAAAAACAGCAAAGCTACTGACATTCCCATCATTCTCAGCTGTAGTAGCAAAAGTTAGCATGCTTAAACATCAGTACGTTAGCATTGTAAATGTGAACACATTGCCATGCTAATCATAGCATTTAGCTTAGTATAGCCTCACAGAGTCAGTAGCACTGCTATAGACGAGCGTAGTTTCATTCTGTCCACATCCAATTATAAAAGTCAGTTATAAAATGAGTACAGACATAAATAAATTTGGTTTAAATGCTTCAGTTTGAGGTTCCTGGTTTTGTTTATGCAGTTTTACAGTCACACTGTTGTGGATTACAGGACGGAGTTACTATTTTTGTGATTAGCAGCAGCTCTGCTACCTTAGTTCCTTTTACTTGTTTATATTACAGTATTTCCCATGATTGAGGACATAGACAAAGTATTGATTGAAGTAATGTTGTGGGTGTTGTGTTCTGCATGTTGTGCTCAGGTCAGCGATCAGCTTGTGGAGATCAACGGCGACAGTACAGCAGGGATGACACACAGCCAGGCGGTCGAGCAGATCCGCCGAGGAGGCCACCGTATCCACCTGGTGCTAAAAAGAGGAAACGGCTACGTGCCTGACTATGGTAAGACTGCTAAACATCAAGTGTTTAGAGTAGAAATTTAAAAATATGAGCTTTTAAACGCAGAATCATGGGGCCTGGTGTGTTTTTGCATGTCATGTTTATGTCTTGGGTGTGTAATCTCCTTTCTTTGTCTTTTTCCGTGGGACTTATCTGACTAAAATACTTTCTACCCCTTTTATTCTTCCTCTTTCATGGTGTTTCCCACCTTATAACTCATCCGCATCTGTTGTTCCTTTAATCATCTTTTGCTTTTAATGTTCCCACGCAACATTTTCTCTCTGGATTTTCCAAACATTTCTCTCCTTTCTGCTACTCCTTTCTCTTTTTTCCCCTTTCTCTCTCTCTCTCTCTCTCTCAGTGGAGCTCTCCAGTTTGTCTCTATGTATGACCAACTCCAAGCTAGGCGAGCCTTGCTTCTATGTCATTGGACGGACAGAGAATACGCGGTTGGTAATGGTTCCTGTTAGTTCTCCCATTTTCTGTCTCTCTACACTCCTCTACTCAGTCACCACTCCTGTCTTCACTTTGTAGCAAAACATCCCACACAGCCTGTTTTTCCGCTGGATATCCTCATTATAAGATAATCCTCATTATCAACTCAAGCACTGCTGTAAATTTTTACAATATTACACAGATTTCTTGCCCCCTTAATCCTTACATCTGAGCAGACTTTGCAAGCTCCGCAGTTTTTAAGCATATTGAATTACAAAAGGAAGAAAAATGGCATAATGACACTGTTATGGAGCGCACTCATTATCTGATGTGTGTCGTATTTCTAATTAAGGTTCATCTGAAGGTTGCACCGAAATAGAAAAGCAGCTGTTGTTACGCAAGCTGACCTAATGTATCTCAACAACAACAACAAAAAAAACCCCAAACAAATGCTTTGTGGATTCCAGAGCTCTTTAACAACAGATTACATAATGTTCTCTGCTCGTTCTCTATTATACCTGCCTATTCACTCTGTTTTCCCATCCTCTCTCCACCCCCCCTCCTCTCCGTGTGATGTGTGTCCAGGCCGTGAGCACAGGATCACCTCCCCCTCCCTCCTGCATCACCCCGAGGAGCAGGGTTTGGCTGCAGTAGACTCCAGCAGGCGGAAGGGGCGCAGCTCCAAGCAGAAGAGGAGAAGCAGGTCTTCAAGTGGACGCGAGAGAAGAAAAGAGACAGGAAGGAGCAGACGGGGCTCGGTTGGGGGAGGGCACTCGGGTTTACAAAGCCCCGTCTCTGAGCTGGGAGAGGGGTCTCGGGAAGCCGGGGATGGGAGGAGCAGGAGGAGAAAACGGGGTACGCAGAGTTTACCCAGAGACGCCCTCAGGGATTATGATGAGAGTAAGACAGAGAAGAGGGAAGCGAGGGGAAGGTCAAGGGAGAGAAAGAGAGGGAGGAGCAAAAAAAGAGATAGGAAAAGTAAAAGTAAGGAGAAGGCGAGGAGGGAAGAGGGTGAGGAGGCTGAGCGACAGGAAGAGGAGGCTGAGCGACAGGAAGAGGAGCCTGAACGAGAGGAAGAAGAGTCTGAAAGAAAGGAAGAAGAGCCTGAGAGAGAGAGTGGAGAGGCTGAACGAGAGGAGGAGCATGAGGCACCTGTTGTTGAGGAGAAGGAGAAGGTGGAAGAAAGGATGGAGGAAATGGAGGAGAGAGTCAGTGTGGAGGGAGGAGAGAGTGACGACGATGTTTTTCTTCCCATTCCAAGTCCCAACCAAAAGCTTCCCAGACCCAATGAAAAATGGGAGGTGGAGAGTGTTGCAAACTGGGACATGGCAGAAGAATACAGGGAGCTGAGGAAAGAGGCGGAGCAGGAGAGGCCACAGGATGACGACACGGGCGAATATGACGATACAGAGCTGATCGGGGATCAGAGAGATGACGATGCAGGGAGCGAGCAGGATGAAGGGCATTTACCAAGTGATGCTGTGATCAATCTGGTGTCACAGAGAAAAGCCTTCTCCTTCCTCACCTCCACACTGTCCATCCAGCAGCTGGGGGACGATGAGTCAGAGTCCGGAGGCAGCCAATCGGACGGCAGCGTGTCTGCTGCCAGCATCTCGGGCCTTTCTCTGGCTGCCACAGGAGCGGGCGGGCACAGGGCCGAGCTGCTGCCAGGCCCCTGGCTCACGCCCAGCAAACAGAGGGTGGCTCAGGTTTTAGAGGGGAACGGGCAAACCCCGGGGGGGCGGACGGGGCGGGGAGGAGGGAGGAGCGCTGTCTCTTGACTTCTAACAGGAAGTAGAGCATGCATGCGGCGGCTGAATGATACCGAATCAGATTCTGTCAGTCTCACACTGTTACACCTCGACTTGTTTTCTGCAGCTAATCACAAAAAAACAACCAACATTTGTTCTCAGTCACTTTGATATCTTCAGTAGTATGGAGTCATATTCTTTGTGCCTTTTTACAGCTGACCTCTGGCTGATGTTAAATGTCAATATCATATTTAAACTTGTAAATGAACACAGTGGAGTTATGTCTGTTTTTTTGCCGGTGAAAATAACAGTGACCTTTTTCCTTTTTTTTTTCTTTCTCTCTCTCTCTCTGAGGCGCTGTCGTTGCCCCTCGTCATGTTTCGCTCCTCTCCTTTACATTTGCAGCATCTGTGATAGATGTTTCCAAGACAACAAGCTATTTCTGACACCTCGGTTTTTATCCGACTCCCCGTGTCTCACTCACCTCTGCATTTTTTGTCTCTCTGAGCTGCTTTTCACAGAGTGTCCTCTCTGAAGAACCCCCCTACTGTACAAAGACTGCATAGACATTCACTTATACCTCATGAAGATACTGAGCAATAATAATGCAACTGTACGAGACTATCAGCCGTCCAAATCCCGTCCAACTGCACCCTGCAGATCTGGTCCGAGAGATAAAAGTGTAACATATTTGTGTAAAAAAAAAAACCCCTCTTTGTCTCACGTGGACACATGCCTCGACTCATAATGTTGTTTCCGTATATGAATATTTGATTGTGATAATGCAGATCCCTTTGACAGCAGGTGTGAAATCTATATTCTGTAAATATTTATAGAGAGATAAATAACAAAACCTATTGTAAATACTGTACTAACTGAAGCCAAGCCCTGATTTGTATTACTGTATTGTAATAAATCACAAGTCTAAATATCTAAACATATGCAGTATATCTATATATTACATACAACAGCTACCCATTGATATTATTTATTACTGTGAGATGAGGAATCGTGTGATATAAAATTGATATATAGCTTTCGTGAGAGATCAAAATGTACACAGAACTATATTGTTGCCGCCCTGTTCATAACTGAATGTTTTGTAATAATGCTGCTTGAGTGTGGATAAGGATAATCAGCAAAAAGATGCCAAAAATATGCATATCCAGCGTGCATATTTCTTACACTGTTAGTGTTGTGTATGTGGGGTCAGAACACAAAAAAAAAAACCACTGTCTAGTTTCTGGAGAGTGCTGTGCCCATCGTGCCACGTACAGTTGCCTTGGTAACATAAACCACGTTATCCTAACTACTGATTTTTCTTACTGTGAAAACCCTTTTGCTCTGAGGTCTCTAATATGAGAGAGGTGGGCGTGCTGTTTAGTAATTTCAGTCATGCCAAAAAAAGGCCCTTACTGTAAATCCACATCAGAAAAATAATCATCACAAGCCTCTGCAGAGTCTGAGCTCAGCGTCGCGTCTAAGGGTGGCACAATAGCACATCTTTTTTTTTGTTGTTGTTGTTGTTTTTTTTGTTTTTAGTTTTTGCTTTACTCCCTTTTTTTTTTAAAAGAAAAAAACAAATTATGTTATGGAAGCTGAATGGATACTGTGAGATGTTATTTTTCTATGAAACGACCTTTTTTGAAATACTCAGGTTTTCAGATACTTTTTGCTCTAGACAAAGCCATTAGGAAGAAAAAGCTACAAAGTGACTTTTACGCCATTTTTCATAACGCAGAGTGGATTCACGTTATGTAAATGTCAAAGCACTGTTTATTTCTGGATTCTCTGTGGCAGCATTAGGAGACGCAGACTGTTACAGCTGTTCGTTACAGCCCCATAATTATCTCAAGATCGATGCTGTAAGTGAAGTTTGTCCTTTTGTGAGTGCCCATGTATGCAGAACTGATTGGTGCGCCCCCGCCCATTTGTTTGCATCGCTGTGCTGCCCAGAAATGGAAGCACAGTGACCAAACCAACATACTGTACCACCCCCCCTCCAACCAATGACCATACAGAGTAGCTTGGTAGCCCAAATATCAGACTTATTTTATAACGTTTGCTAATGTTCCTTTTTTAGACTTTCATTTCCTAAAGGGGATAAACTGGCTGAACTGTAAACACGTTCTAATAAAACTCCAAATAAACTGCTGAACCAATTTCCTCAGTGGTCATGCATGTCTTTCTTTTTTTTCATTGCTTTTTTTTTCAAACAGCAGAAATGCTACAGTAATGGACAGCAGATGGCAGCAAAATTATAGGCTACAGTGTATTCGGGAGTGATGGGATTTGACATGAGGAAGGTGTAAGTGTGTGTGTGTGTGTGTGAATGTATGTGTGTGAGAGAGATTTGAGATTACTTTAAAGGTCCCAAAGGATGGGCTATATATTCAGAAGCAGGGTGAGATGTGTGTAAGAGAAGAAAAAAAAAGAAATTAAAAGCCGTAGACATCTGTCTGTTGTTAAAGATGACACACAAAAGAAGGTTTGAATTTGATGCTTTTCTGCAGATCAGCTATTAAACCTGCTGTTTGCAAGACTCAACAGTCCAAAAGCCCCATTAGTGTCATATAACATCTGTACGGCACAGCCACAGCATCACCTGTGTGAGCCATACAGAGAGAGAGAGAGAGAGAGGAGGCTGAATTTATAGCCACTGTCTCCGTTCAGATATGAGCACTTAAGCACTGCCACTAAAAATAACACCGCTCTGAGGCCTGCCTTTCTCTCCTGTTGTCCTAAGCCACATCCTTCTGTTCAAATCAGCTCAGACGTAAAAAAAAACAGACAATCACTGCAGTGATAACAGCGCTGCGCTCAGATGGGTTTAAATAAGTGAACCTTGATTATTCCGAAGACCTAAAATCACGTTTGTACATTTCAGTGATCGGGGATGGTTAAACAGAGTCAATGATGGCTCTTACATTGTGTTAAAGGCATTGCATTACAGTGTATTGTGCGTCTTTCCTACATATGCGTTCAGGATTCAGGCGCTCAACAGGGTTCCTGAAGTGTGTAAAGTTACAAAGATGATAAATGAGATTCTGTTCTTGCCTTCAAAATAAAACGACATCTGTTCACATTGTTTTCACGTCGGATGGGGCAAGTTTCCCCCAATAATCAGAGTAAAATTAGTATTGTATTCAATTTTGGATACACCTCCAAGTTATCCGCAGACGTTGTTGAAAAAAAATGTATTGAAACACTAATAAATGATTAAAAAAATTAAATGTTCATCCGTATGTAGTAAGGTTAAGTTTCCAACTGCTTCCCAAAAGCATGAAAAAGATATTACATGTGCATTATTTAAACTGTAGCAAGCCTTATAATTGCTGTTTTCATTGTTTTTAGTTTACAGTCCATTTTTTTGCATTTTTTAAATTATTTTTTGTGTAGATGTAACCGAAAGTCTTAAAATCTGCTTAATTTTTTTTTTTCGCTGTTCTGTTGAAATCTCTTGATTTTTTTAAAGCTACTATCTGTAGATCTGTAAAATTATCATTTCAAGCAAATGTATTCTTTGTTTTACTCCTGCATTTAACTGAGCACTGGACACTCCTGCAGGTGCTCTTTTATTTTGAAAAACCGGAAGTCAGCTATCTTTAAGACAACTTGACGACGATGCGCTCGGAGGAAAAGCCGCACGCATCGCTGCAGAGACGCTCAAGGAGCGAAACATCTCTGTGCATCTGCGCCACCGCAAAGAAGATTCCCCGCTTCGCTCCCGCATGGATTACCGACCCGACAACAGCTGAAACTCGGCTCAGATAAGTAGGAAATAAGTCAACCTGTTCGTTTAAACCGATTTCAGATCAGCGCCGAAAGCGGCAAACAGGAAAGTGCAGTTTAAACAAGCTTTGCCACATCCTATAGAGACTTTCGGGTGGTCAGAAAATATTTCGGATAGTTGTTTGTTCCTAAGAGGACAAAAAAAAGCGTTTTTATCTCCGTGACCGGCGTTTATGAATGCGTGACGTGGAAGTAAACTCTGCATTATTCTCGGATGAAAGAAAGAAAAAAAACCAAGAGACGCACAGTTTGGGAACTGATCTGAATTTAAAGCTCTAGGATGTAGTTTTGTCGGACCGGAGGGGAGGGTTTGGACCTCGGGGATGAAGTTAGTGAGCCCCCTCTGCTTACTTTCTGTGCCATAAAGACACATGAAGCCATGGGTTGAAAGCGACGATGATAGACTGCGGGGATCTTCAACGTGGGAGGGAACAGAATTTTCTGTGTTATGTAATGATTGACAGTGCCTGATAATAAGTGGTAGATCATAAATAAAATAACCCCCCCATTACCCCTATCCCCCCCCCCTTTCCCCTGCCAGGCTAGGAGGCTAAAGAGTAATTGATGCTTTGATGAGGTGCTTTTTTTAATGAACTTACATGAGGGCTGTTAAAGTTAATGGGCAGAATATGTCTGAGATCAGGACATATTGATATTCTGCTTAATCTTCTTTATGTTTATGTGATCATAGAGCCATCAAAGCAAGGTGAAGTTCATCATCGATCCTTAATCAGCCTCATTTAGACTATACTTATCCCTGTCCCTCCCTCTCCCAGCCAGTCTTAGTCTGTTTTTTTGAATATTTTTTTTTTTGCTTATTGAATTATTAGTCATCATGATTCGCCCAACTCTTGACCCAGTCCAGGCTGATGCGGCGTGGTTTTTCAAAATGACTGTGATTTCGGGAAATCAGACAATCAACAGTGTCTCCAGCTTCTTTTTGAGCTTTAA
>JAPZDY010000002.1:21164822-21183870 GCA_029783645.1 Ctenochaetus hawaiiensis | reverse complement strand
TTTTGCAAAAAATTTTCCCTTTAATTTGAAATAATTTACTTGGATTCATGATGTCGCCCCCCCCCCCCCCCCATTTTTGCAGGTTACACTTTGCTGACAGGCATTTTCCTTTTTTTTCTAAAGAAGACCTCTGATATGTTGCTTTGTCTTAAACTCCTAAAAACCAGTGCACGGTTTCCTTACAGTCTTTTGCTTAATGGTCTTTTACATGTCAACAGGAGCCGCCTGGCTTTATAATGAATTCCTTGGGATGGGAATTAATTATACAATCAATAATATATTTTGAATGTTTCTGAAGCTTTTTGCTGTTTTATCGATATTATAATATACCTGCTATGAGTATGATGAATATTGTCCAATAATTGTTTTGATCAGTGATTAATTATATCAGCAGATGTTTGTACATGGTTATCGAGAGTATATGCACATATAAATCCCCTCAGTTTGCAATAGCCACTAGAGGGTGTTCTGATATGTGAAGTGTGGTTTATTTCCATTGTACCATGGTTTCCATTTAGTTCATCTTTTTAATAATTAGTATTATTGATTGTTGAAAATAATGAATGAGGTTTAGTTTTGTTCAAATTGATTTACCCACTAACAATATTCCTCCTTTTTCTGTTTTGTTTGACGTGAGAAAACAAGTGCACAATTTCTCAAAACGGAGTGACGAACAAAACTTGAACTTACCGAATGGATCTAAATGGATCTGAGTTAATGTTTCATATTTTTTATGCTTAAACACGGTTGGGGGAAATTTGGAAAGAGACCTGGATTTTGGAAGATGTCAGTCCTTTATATTGATAAAGGGCGTCCGCTCAATTCCTCGCAGTCATCAGATTCAGTCATTGTGTGTTTTTTCTGTGTTTTTAAGAAGCACGCTTTTACATGAGGTTTTGTGGTTTTGCACACGTGATGTCTTAAGTCAGAAATGGCCTTCTTCTAATCCTCCCTCTTCTGTCACTTTTAGAAATCTCTTATTACATTATATGATGCCATGGCATCCTGCTGAGGGCTTCTTGTTTAAAACCATAACAAGAGTCAAGAATGTAACATAGCCTACAGGTACATACTGTATTTCCATTTTTTTTCTGCAGGCTTTGTGTAAGTGTTGCCTCTTTTGCTACTGCATTTCGAGGTTGTAATTGAGCACTGATGTGGTTTACCTTCAGTGCCATTGATTACCAACGGTAAACTACATATATATTCTAATTTAGGAGAGAATGAGTTGGATGAGGACAAAGTGATACAAAAGTCAATGGAACAAGCTTCTGACAGAGATGATGAAGTTCAAGATAATCTGAATCCTAACGTAAAGGATTTTAAGCTCTGGAGAGATTCAAGAATGTCAGCTTAAGATTTTGTAAGTATTTGTTGGCAAGCCTTTTCTTTTTGTGTCTCTTTTGACTCTTCTTGCATGAATATATCTGCACTTATTGAATAGATTGTACTGTATAAACCTGAATGTACATATTATACTATACATAGGCTTCTTATCATAACTATGGGATGAACAACTCCCATTCTGTATTCAGGTGCGTGCATGTGAGTGCCACTAAGTATGTAAATATTAAAGAGGGACAGAGATAGGAGATGTTGGCCAAAAGGAATGTTGACTTCTTTTTCTTTTCTCATTATTTCAGACTGAAGGTGAGAGAATGAGTTGCCGTGATATAAATTGAAGCCTAAAAAATGTTTATATGTCAGTGCACTTATTGATATCATTTAAAACAAATGATTTCAACATTTTCTTTGTGTATGTATTATGTGTACTGAGAGAATAGAGAATTGAGATGTGAATATTTATTGCTTCTGATAAATTAAAGTGTCCTTGCAGTGAACTGGTCTCTGTGTACTTTTTAGATAACTTCATGTTTGCTTCCACCATGAAAGTAATCTCAATGTTTTATTATTTTTTTCACTATGACATTAGTTAACCCTCTTAGATAAAGAGGGATATCAGTTATTATTTATGTCTCATTAAAGATTTATTATGTGGGCTGGTTTGTTCATCAGATCTTCACAGAATATGAAAGAAACATTTCAGATAAAACATTGCAGATGCAAATGTTGCATACTAAGAACGAAAGAAGGAAAAAGATAATAAAGATAAACACCAAGTTTATATAGGGCTTTTATTCTGCAATAAACTGAAGCAAGTGCCAGATGATTTGGGGTAATATCACATCAGTATCACATTACATTACCTTTACAGAGAAAAAAAGAAATTAGGCCTCATTAAAATTGTACTAATTTATTACTGATGTTTGGACAGCCTTTAGCCAAACTTTAATATTAACATATCTAATAATGTTAAGTATCCTTGCAGTGTTTGTTCACTGTGAAAACAAACTATTAATCATAAAAAAGCATCTGTGCAGTGTTAAAAAACAATTAAATTGAGTGGTGGGAAGAAATCTATAAAACTCAGGTATAAACTATGTGTAATTTAGAGGCGATTAAGGTAAAATTGAACTTAAAACGTTGCTTTATTTATTTCATGCTGACAGATAGTTGCATAGGGTTAATTCTAAAATAGGGGCCTACATGTGCAACTTCCTAATTATGCAATGTGATAAAGCCAAACAGTAGCCTTAAATTAATAAACAGGTAAAAATAGGTAATTCATTGGCATATTTTACTCATCTTTTCCTTGTATAAAAAAAAACGAGATTAAGTTAATTGCGTACGTAAACGCTACAAAAAGGGCCAAGCATATGAAAAAGCTACGTTTTTAAACTATATGACGTACTTTTTAAAAGGCCGGAAATTGTTTAAAAATGCAATTTAACTGTACGCGAGAATGTGTTTGCACTGTTTGTGTATTAACTGGTTTAATTTAAGGAAATAAAAAAATGCCTAATGTTAATTCTTCCTCAACTGGTCCCGTTGTGGTTACATGACTTTTGGCGTACGTGCGTACTACTTTCAGGGAGTAAACGTGAGGGACGTGGTGTGAAGATGAAGAGGTTGTGCTTCGGTCGTGAGAAAAAACTAAGATGGCGTCTCGTCAAGAAAGATAGGATGGTCTGAAGAGGGTGATGATGTTTGTCGGGAAATGATTGATAACGACATAATTGATAAAGTTTGAGACTCTCGTTTACTATCAAACGAACCTCTGTCATCAATGTTCTGAACCGGTGTGTTTGATAGAACGGAGTATATGGAGAAGTGAGCCTGAAAAACGGTCAACTTTGCTAGCGGCGATAGCTAGCTAACTGGACCGAGCACAGCTGGCCAACGTTAACGTTAGCTAACCACCAGTCATCACAACAACAGAGGAAGGAGAGCGGCCACCAGCTCTATCATACCCCGGGACATCGAGGTGTCTTCGGTCAGTTACGGCAATATAACTAGACATTGTAGTGTAAAGGGATCAAAGAATAATTGCATGTGGCATTTTGTTTACATACATTTCCGCACATACACGTCTGTGTCTAACGTAACAAGCAGGTTGTAAGTGGCTTCATTTCAAGATGTAGGTTAACGTTAGCTCGTTTGCGGTTATATAGTTGACATTTTTTTCTCAGGCAGCTATGTAACGTGAGCGAACTAATGCTAGTTGGAATGGGACTCGACTGAAAAAGAGGAGGCCTCGATGCTAACGTTAACGTTAGCTGTAAGCTGCTCTTAAAGCTGAACAATAGACACAAATGGACATCTTGATTGCCCAGAGAAAACAAATGAATGACACCCAGTTAACCCATTGTAAGTGATTGAATGTGAGAGATCTTTTCTTTGTTTCCCGTGTTACCGCAGTTGCTAGAAGGTAAGGTTAGTTTATCATTAGTTCTTCCAAGTTTAGTAGCTGGTAGCTAACAGTTGTCAGCTAAGAGTTAACGTTAGATGTGTTATTGACTTTTGTTACAAGGATGTAACACTACAGCAACATCGTAATTTTAAGTGGAACAATTTGTCTTCTGCTATCGAGCAATAGTGTCGTTTGTCTCTCAGAATCTTAATAAGCAATCTAGCCCAGCCCACTGATGAGTAGTGATGCCTTCATGGCCTTCCATACCTTAGGGTTCATGGCCTCCACGCCATTGTTTGTCTGAAGGCCCATAAAGAATCAGATAGATAGGATACATGCCAATGAGGTCGTGGGACCCAGGTTAAGCCTAATCAAATGTTATTTCTGTAAGGAATGTCCCAGAGGAAAATCAATGGGAAGCTTCCTTTTAAAGGCTCTTGCATTTAAAAATGACAAGAAGCTGCTTAATGCTTAAGTGCATATTAAATTGTTGCCAACACTTCTGTTACTGCATAATTTAATTGATTTTCTGTTCTCAAGCTGATGCTGGATCAGAAACTTTTGCCCTTTTTGCTCCGGGCCTTGTTGATTCACCAGGGCATGCCATTTGTTTTGTTGTGTCTGATGTTGGGGGAGGGGTTGTTAACAAGAACCAGTTTGAGGATTTAAAAAAATCCTTTGATTCCCCCATGTTTCTTGCATTGAACCTTATAACGAGTTTAGAGGAAATGGTCATCAATTAAAACTGCAGAGGAACTGTCACATAAAAATCTGACCATACTAGCATGCTGACTAGACTTAGAAGGAATCATTTTGCAAGAGTAAACAACTTTGTGAAGTAACTAAATCACATGTTTTTTTATATTTGCTAACCTTTGCTTTACCTATAATTAAAGTAAGTGGAACTGCAACATTTATCATTCCACAACTTTATTTATAAATTTACACATTTATCAGTCCACAAATGACTTGTTGCAGTTTACTGTCACTAGGAACATTTACTGATGTATGCATGTTCTTGTATAATATATAAAGACAAATGCCTACCAGTGGATATCTTCTTTGAAAGTGTTAGTTTATACACACTTTGTGTATTTAGATCGATTTTAACTGTCTCAGAGTGTCTGTACGCTATTAAGTAGTAACAAAGCAAAAATTGATGGTTTAAAGTTTTTAAATTCATGCACAGTTTTTGGGTTTTAAATTCTCTACATGTTCAAACCAAGATTTGCATACATAATGCTGTCTGAAATGCCATAACAACACTGTTATGCTCGCTAGTGAGCCTGCCAGAGTTCATCAACTTGTCTTGATTTGTCTGTCTTCATATTTTCAGGGCAATGGAAGGGGAAGAGTTTGTACCTCCTCCGGAGTGTCCAGTATTTGAGCCGTCATGGGAGGAGTTTCAGGATCCCCTGGGCTACATCGCCAAGATACGTCCCATTGCAGAGAAGTCTGGCATCTGCAAAATTCGACCTCCACCAGTAAATATTTGCTTTTGCTTGGAATTTGTTGAAGAAATGGCATGTTCCCTGAGTCCTTTGTGTAAATTGTGTAGCTTTATAGCAGATTTAAAGTATTTATCTAAAAGAACTGAGTTAAAAGCTAATAAACTTACTGTTTTGGTGTGGATGTTTTACTCATCATTTGAGAGGCTCTGAGATAAGTTGAAAGACTGAACCTCATGGATGTTTGTGTCATTGCAAAGGCAAAAATAAGCGAGTTATCATGGTTAAATATGTAGATGTTTACACAAAAAGAGCTAGTAAAACAAACAAAAGCTTTAACAAGTAGTTTTCTTTGCACATAAGACCCCAAAACAAGATTGTATTCATGTTCAGTCCATTTACAGTATATAACATCCATGGTGTGTTGCTTTCATAAACACTGTTGTAGCTGACATTTTGCAACAAATGCAATAAAACAATGCAGAACGTTGTTTTGACAGGTACCTTACAAAATAAAATACTTAAACAACCGTATAGCTGTTTTTATAGCAGAGAATAGGTAAGATTACGGGAGGAAAAGTCAAAAAGTGTAAAATGTGTTAATTCAAGATGATCTTAATGACTTCAGGTATATACATCCTGTAGTTATTCTGCTACATTCCACTGACTGACAGACGGTATTATTCAATAAAAAAAAACAACCTTGTTTGGATTGTTATTTATGCAGCATTGATTGGTGAGGAGGCAGGCCATTAATTGTGCATAGTGTGAACTTCACCTGCTCTTGAGTTGGTGACCTGATAGCCAAAGTTAAGCCACGGTTAAGTTCAAACTAAGTTCACCATCTCATTAAACTTTGATGTCCATATTCCTTTATTGATTTTAGAAAGTTCCTTGAATAAAAGAGGTCATCTGCAATTCAGAAATAACACACATTTGTTGTTTTAGCATGTAGTCTTACCCGTTTAATAGCATGCATTTCCTCCCAATTAGGACTGGCAGCCACCATTTTCAGTGGAGCTGGATAGCTTCCGCTTCACACCCCGCATCCAGAGGCTTAATGAGTTGGAGGTCAGTTCTTTTTTTCCTTAATGTTTTGCATTGTTGACAGATTGAAGTTGTTTATGAAACTGATACTAATTGCTTCTTGTTTTAGGCGGAGACCAGAGTGAAGCTTAATTATCTGGATCGCATCGCCAGGTTTTGGGAGATCCAGGCTTCCTCCTTGAAAATCCCACACATTGAAAGGCGTATACTTGATCTTTTCAGCCTGTCAAAGGTAGATATTAACTAAATGTTGCTTCTTTTTTTTTCTTTATTTATAAAAATGTAGCTGTTATATTTTGTTCCTTATCTATGATTAAAATATGACTGAAACATCCTTTTCTGTTTCAGATTGTGACAGATGAAGGAGGATTTGAGTTGGTCTGTAAGGAGCGGCGCTGGGCTCGTGTGGCCCAAAGACTTGGCTATCCTCCAGGAAAGAACATTGGTTCTCTGCTGCGCTCGCACTACGAGAGAATCGTCTACCCCTTTGAAATGTTCCAGTCTGGTGCCAGCCTGCCGGTATCACTCTACACATTCTTGTCTCCTTTTTGTGCAACCATGGGTCACCAGTTAAAGCATAGCATTCCAAAATAGCAGATCTATGAAATTAGCTTCAGCACTTTATAATGCAATAAAAAAAGATGATTGATCATATGTAATATGTTTGGACGTGTATTTATGTAAATCTCTCTTTGTTTGCATCTTTAGCATTGCAAGCAAAAACACTATGATGGTGAGGATGTGGACAAAGAGTACAAGCCCCACTCCATCCCCCTGCGACAGTCTGTCCAGCCTTCCAAAATGAGCAGTTATGGACGCAGAGCAAACCGCTGCCAGCCTGATGTGAGTGAGACTACCCCTTAATTGTCGTTCAATATGTCTGCATACCTCAATGAAAAGTAACCCTACACTGAATGTACTTTGGCCACTTAAATACAGTCATTAGGATCACATTTGAAATGTGAGCTACCGCCTCAAAGTCAAATTAACGATTAATCAGAGAATAAGTACAAATTTGGTTTATTTGACTTCTTTTCAAGACCACAACAATTGCATTGGTTTGATGCAGAAAAAAGTTTTTTTTTGTGCTCTAACTCTGTATTTTAGGTGTGAATTTTCATCTACAAATGAATTTTTGCCATGTACTTGGGCTGTTCTGACCAATCATTAATTTATTATAGATGGTTTCTCACAGGACATAAACCACACATTAAAAACTTTGCTGCTGATTATAACATCTGTATTTGTTTTCCTGGTAATTGCTACTTTAGTTTCATGTTCTTAATACATTAGTGTTCACTAATAAATGCTTGAACTGCAGTGGGTTTCTATGTAGTGATTGAAAAAATCTGCATATTTCTTTACAGGACTTAATCCATCAGTGTAGAACAAATAAACACTTTTGCTATTTGACATGCACTTTTAAATAGCAATCCTAGGAGACCGGCAGTCTATATTAATGTTCACAATGGTTTACTCTCTACTACCTGCTGATCAGCCAAGTGAATGATAACAGTGCTTAAATCATTACAGCCTAACAAAAAGTCAATCCAGCCTTCTGTGTTTGTGGGTTGACAATCTTAGCGTGCACCATGCTGTCATTAACTGTTTTTCTGTGCTTTTCCATGTGACCTTGTGCATCGGTTACAACATGGTATCTGAAAATGTGAAAAAGCACTCAGAGCGCATCCCAGCTTGCCTACCTTCCATCTTGCCATGCTCTGCTGTTTTTGCTCTGTGCTCCACGGCTTACTTTTTTCACTGCCAAGTTTCCTCTTTTTGTTTTCATCCTGCAAGCAGTCACAATTTGTTTTACAATCACATACTGTCACGAAAATTCTTTATTTGTGTTAATGTTAAAGTACAACTTTCGGACCAGCCTGCATTCTTTTATCTCATGCCTGTCACATGCAAGCTAACGATGCTTCATCTTCTACCCCAACCCTTTTTATGTTGCATATTTAGTAATATACTGAATTATTAAAAAAGATTTGATGCAAATTTGGGGAAAAATATGTCATCAGATAATTTACATGGCTGTTATTTCCTTATTTTTTGTTCCCTTTACTTGAACAAGTTATAAAATACAGTATCTTAAGGTTGGAGAATTTTTAAATTAAACATTGAGCACATTTTTTTAGGCATTACAGATTGAACTGTATTTTACAGCCACTTAGCTTGACTTACAAAAGTACTCAATTTAAAAGTATTTCAAGTTTCCTAAATCCAGTAGGCAAGTTTTCTTTCATTTTCCTCTTGCTGGACTTAATTATACTCTTGTATGCCAAGTACCATGCATGATGACAAACTTGCTGGCAAGTCCTGATTTGCCCTACCCAAACACCTTCCCAAAGCCATCTCTCTTTTTGTGCCAGAGCTCCCCTATTGAGAATAAATCCTGTGGGTGCAACAGTTGAATCACTTGTCAGTTGTTGGCAGCAACTCATGAGGTCCTTAATGCAGCCCCGTCCAAAGTTTCACTAGATAAACTGATCATTTAAAAATAAACTTAAACTTCAGTTTTAAAGTAATTAGGGTCTATCTACAAAATATTGTGTCGGATCTTTAAAGGTCCTTCATCAAATGTGACCCTTACCTCATAATGTGTCCTAGTGGTATTTTTTCCTCCAACTACTGGCTCTGTTCTTTCCAGGCTCTCTCCCTTCCTCTCTCATCTCCCCTTTCCTCTTGTCTTAGTTTATTGTTGCTGTTATTGTCTCCCCTTGCAGGGTCCAGAGGATCTGGCCCCCCATCCTCTCACCACTGGCTCTCAACACATCTCTGCGGTACTGCCTCTTGAGCATATGAGCTCAACCTCTGCCCCTGCTCTCTTCCTGCCTCTTTTCCTAGACCCCCCTTACCTCAACTAGATGTTTTGTTTTTTACTTCAACCAACCACTAAACATTTTCATTAACAGCCATTATTGCGCCTTGAGTTTCTCAGAGTAGAGTTGACAACCAGTGATAGGGTCACATGACTGTTGCAGACATGTTGCCATTGAGAACGTGTGTTACAGTTATATGTGGTGTACCTTATTAAATTACCTTTATATTCAATTTTTATATTAGGCAATGGAGACAGAGAGGAAGACTTCTTGGACTTGTTGCATCTAAGCTGTCAGGTCCTCATTAATATGCTCAAAACTGTTAATAAAAATGAGACCAAGCAGACAAATGTTGGACAAAAGTGTTTTAGACCTTATACAACAGATTTTTAAAAATTAAAAACTTGGTTTTGGGTCTTGATATTATGAATATATTCATATTTGATCCAAGCGCCAATGTTGTTTGGAACTAATTTTTAGCGTCTTTAACGACACAGCTTTCTTTGGGCTCAAAGAAGCTTTTACTTTATCACTAATTTTTAAAAACACTTTTCTAGTTTTCTAGTTATTGGCCTGACGTGCTCTCTGTCATTCTCTCTTTCTCCCATGTTCGTTCTCTGTGGTTGTACTTGGCTTGAGATGCTTTTCTGCTGTGCTGTCTGTGTGCCTCTGCACTTCTGCTGTTATGCCTTGCTTTTACTCACTGCAGCAGGTGACAGTGTGGCTGCATGTGTTCTCCTTTGAGTGCACTCAAACAGAAGAGTCTAGTAGTTTATGGTTTCACTTACAGACCACTGCAGTATGATGATGGAGAGTAAAACATTGGAGTCAAAGAAGCATTTAAAAGAGTTAACTCTCTTTGAACAATGTAGTTGCTGTGAGCCTACAAGTCCCTCCAGGTTTGCTTGTTTGAAGCCAACAGTTTTTTTTCCCCCTGTCATTAAGCCCTAATTATCAGTGTTGTTGTCTGCTGCTCTTGATCCCCATTCTGTTTGCAGTTTCCTTGGTCAAAAGAACAGATGCCAAAAAAGGAGTCTGTCTTAATGTGTTTTTAAAAATGTAGAACAATTTGTTGGCAGTCAGAGTTACTTTTGTTTCATCACCGTTGAAGAAAGTGCAGCTGCATGAAGGTGGCAAAGTCAAAAACAGACATGCTTCCTCCATTCCCCTGCTTGGATAAAAGTCTTTTATGGCATTGCTTCTGTTAAATTTTTTGCATTGAATGGCACTTACAATGTTTTTATAACATGCATACATCAGTTGTCTTGCTGTTGGAATACAGGTCGTGTTTTGGCTGCAATTACACTCCTGTTTTCTTGGTGTTCACCAGAGTAGAAAGAGTTTATATGATCAAAATTTTAGGATGAAATATTGAAACTAAGCTGCTTCTCTGGAAGCACTTGCATTGATGTTTAGGATATAAATCCTGAGGTGAAACTGGAAGTGGGATTTTTTTTTAAAGTTTTGCTCTTCTGTACTTTTAAGATGTGACCACTGACTTGTTACTGAAAGTGACGTTAAGACCGTCTGTGTTTCCGCCTACGTTGCTGATTGCACGTGACTTGTGTGTACTGTTTGCAATCATATGACTGATAAGAGTGAGCAAAATTGATGACAAACATGTAGCATTAATGGTGAATTCTTTGAAATGTAAGAACAGTGAAAACATATTTGGAAACATGACAAAACATTCACTACAACATGAGGTCTCATTGTTCAAATTATTTTTTTATTTTCCAGTTCCATTAGGGAGCTGATTGTACAATGCAAAAACAGTTGTTGTGTCTCCTTCTATTCACATTGAACCTTTCAGAGGACATAGTTTATATGTACTTGACCTCAGCAATTTAATATTTAATGTATGTAAACTTAATCTAGCAATTTTATCTACTTTCATGGTAGTGTTATTTAGTGTTCTCAATATTCTGATTTGTATTTGAGTAGAAATCAGATTTTTTTTCTCATTCACGCCCCACCTCCACACAGCACAAACACACACACCAAAAAACACCACAGACAAATATAATAACTAGGTACATTGTAAACATATGTGGTGAAGACAAAAGAGAGTAATAGCTGAGACCACTGGGTGAGACTGAAATGACAGATAATGGAAAAAATGGCACAACTAAAGCTACTTGTGTAGCCTTGCTGTGTGGTCACAGTGGTCATAATTTCTCAAGAACAATTAATGTTAACAAGCCCAGATCAAGTAAGAAATAACATAGAACAGTGGATGTTAAGCTTATAGTATGGTATGTTTGTTACCAAAAGAAATTACAAAATCATGTCACTTATGACTAATTTCTTGATTAACTTAAGTTGTTTTGCTTTTGACCTGTTTAAAAAAAACAAACAAACAAACAAAACAAAGATAGTATGCTGAGAACAAACCCTGAACCTAACATACCTAACGTATGGTTGCAACTGTTGGTGATTGTGTGTTCTGGTGGTGGGTCTTAACCTTGAAGCTTTCACTGTGACATAGGCTAACTTTTCCTCACCTTTTAACCAAGTATAATCCCCTCCTGTGATGCACTGCTATGCACTCATGTTTTAACTGTTCGTTCTGCATTTGGCTTACACCCCTGCTTTGCTCTTTGTGCTTTAAAGAGTAGTAGATGTCCATCTGTGCATCCGTGATGAAAATATACTTTCATCCACAGCCTGAACCTACAGAGGAAGACATAGAGAAGAACCCAGAACTGAAGAAGCTACAGATCTATGGCGCGGGGCCTAAGATGATGGGACTTGGACTGGTGGCAAGAGACAAAGGCATCAGGAAAAAAGGTAAAAGCAATGACACAACTTCATCTATCTGTGAAGTTTGGCAGCAATAATGTTCACAAACCTGGACATTTGGATGCGACACTGCATCACAGCAATTATTTTAATGCAACTGAGGCAAAAATTTGAAAAAGCTGCAAGTCTTTAATTGTTGGCAATCCTCTAAATTATGTAATACTGAAGAGCTTTTGTTTGGTTTCAGTCTAATATTCCTGCCATCTTGGAATCCTGCTCGGTAAAAAACATTACCATCTGTGAAAACTGACCACATCTGACTCTGAACACTCCTTGCTTGTTTCTTTTAGATGAGCTGCCTCAAACGGTTACTATAAAGGAAAATGCATCTCCTGCTGCTGGTGATACCTCAGTCAAAGCAGAGCCACTGGAGTCTCAAGACAGGCAGAGCGACGGGAGTACGTCTTGCTCCCAACCGCCTCCCTCTAGCATCACAGTCAAGGCGGAAGTGAAGAAAGAAGAACCAGAGGAAGAGGATGGGAAAGAGAACGACAAGGAGGAAGATGATTCAGACAGACCATGTACAAAAATGACAATGAGGCTCAGACGCAACATTAGCAACCCGCAGTGTGTAAGTAGACTAAAGGATCCACTCAGGTGGCAGTTAGAATCTGAGGTCAAAATAACAAAACTGAAAAGCAAATGATTCAACAGGCTGTATTTCTGTGCTCTTACTTGTCAATATTGATTCTGGGACTAGTTCTTATCTGTCCTATTCATCGTCATTTAGTAGTAGTAGTAGTAGTAGTAGTAGTAGTGCATTGCAAAACAGTAATGTCAAACTTATGCAGCTATGCAGCTTGAAATTTGCATCAAGGAACAATGGCTAAGATGAGGAAGCAAATACAAGTTTGGCTTCCTTTCACACAAGATGACAACAGTGTTACCTGTAATGTCTGTAAAATGATCATGTTAAATAATAGTGGAAACACCAGCATTATTCTGAACATCTTTATCACGAAGGTGCCCTGAATTCCAGGATTGCCATGTCCTTGACACTGTATGTATTAGTGCTCCTGCTTCCCAACAGGGTAGCTTGTTTATGATGGAGGATAAATATTTGTGTGATGACAACAATTAGACCTCAAAGGCAGCTTAAAAAGAATTCCTTTTACAAAGATAACCTACACAAAAAAAACCCTAAGAAAACAAATACTGTTTAAATACTCTTCCATTTCATCCAGTTAAGTTGATGGCAGACTGTTAGTACAACCAGCTCTCATGCAACTGCCAACTCATCTTGCCCGCCAGCTCCCAGTTACCAAATAAATCTCCAAAATCTTATCAGTTCCCATTCCCACTTGCAAATGTGCATGCAGGGATTTTTTCTAACATAAATGTCACTTACTCTTTTTCTTCCCACAGTCTGATCTGTCAAATGTTGCCTGTTCAGTGTTTTATAGGTCTCTGTGGTAGTCTGCTCTACAAACTGAGCCACTCTCTTCCTGATAGAAACCACTGAGTCAATGTTTTCTGCTCTTTATTTTTTTTCTCACTTTTTTAAAGGTTGATTCTTTTGTGTGTCGGATGTGTGGTCGGGGAGATGATGACGAGAAACTCTTGCTGTGTGATGGCTGCGACGATAATTACCACACTTACTGCCTACTGCCACCACTGGCTGACCCTCCAAAAGGCAACTGGCGATGCCCTAAGTGTGTGGCAGAGGTAGGTTAAAGTATTTTAAATATTTTGTTTGTGATTGTAGTACTCATGACGTGTAATTTAAATTTCTTCTAACCAACAAGATACATTTTTTTTGTTTTGACTTTGTCTCTTTTTAACATTTTTTCAGGAGTGCAAGAAACCTGCAGAAGCATTTGGTTTTGAACAGGCTACCAGAGAGTACAGTCTGCAGAGTTTTGGGGAAATGGCAGATGCCTTCAAAGCTGATTACTTCAACATGCCTGTCCATGTGAGTGCACCCACACAAAATCTAAAACTATTCAGAACAAAGCATGACTCTGACCTGACAGCTGACGATGTGGGAGACTGATCTGAGGCCTGTGTGTTGTGTCGGTGTAGATGGTTCCCACTGAGCTTGTGGAGAGAGAGTTCTGGAGGTTGGTCAGTAGTATCGAGGAAGATGTGACTGTTGAGTACGGAGCGGACATACACTCCAAAGAGTTCGGCAGTGGCTTTCCGATGAACAATGGCAAGAGGAATCTCACAAAGGAAGAGGAGGTATGCTCATTGTTTTTTTTTTGTTTTCTTTTTTTTTGGGGTAACCCTTCTATCAAATCTCTGCTGAAGTAGTTGTCAAGGTTAGTGAGGGCTTCAGCATCCTGGTTCAGAGTGCATGATGAAAATATGAATGCACTCCACAAACCAACCCCAACTCAGTTCAGTGGTGCTCCTAAACAGAGCATGTTTGCATTAACAGAACCACAACTGCTCCATTGTGATAACAGTTAATAATCAATGAGAGAACTATAAGTGTGCTATGTGCAGTGTTGTTGCTTGTAATGGGTAATGAAAGAGTTGAGCTGGTCAGGTACCCATGAAGGAAATCACAAAATATACATGTGATTTATGATTGTTTACAGCCACCTTAATCTGCTGAAAGCAAATCATGAATTTCTTTTCTCAATCAAATGCTATGTAAACAATTAAAATCAGGAAACAGTCTGGATCTATAAACAGAAATTATATCAGAGTCAGTCAAAAAAAAGAGAGAAAAACTCTAATTTAGATCTTAGTAAAGTAAAACTTAGAATCAGGTTTGAAAAAAAGAAGCACTGCATGAAAGAGATTCTTAGTTTTAATGGTTCCTGTAATCAAGTTGTTTCTAAACCTTTCCTAGTCAGGTGCTCATCCCAGTACACACTGTTTCCTTTGTTGTCCAGGAATACGCCCGCAGTGGCTGGAACTTGAATGTGATGCCCGTCCTGGAGCAGTCCCTCCTGTGCCACATCAACGGAGACATCTCTGGGATGAAGGTGCCCTGGCTTTATGTAGGCATGGTGTTCTCAGCTTTCTGCTGGCACATTGAGGATCACTGGAGCTACTCCATCAACTACCTGCACTGGTACAGGATGACTTTTGAGTATTGCTGTGGATTAGACCTAATGTTGTAGTGTTAGACTTGAACAGTAGCTGTAACTCTTAAACTTGGAAGCATGACGATATCATGTAAAGGATACTTTGATTAATAGGCTTTAATATTCCCTCTTTTTTTTCTTCACTTTCCACTCAACCTGTCATCTCCAGGGGTGAGCCCAAGACTTGGTATGGCGTTCCCTCTGTGGCAGCTGAGCGACTTGAGGAGGTGATGAAGAAGCTGACTCCAGAGCTTTTTGAATTTCAACCTGACCTTCTGCACCAGCTGGTCACCATCATGAATCCCAATATCCTCATGGCTCATGGTGTACCGGTCAGTCTCCCCTGTAAACACATGCTCTTAGCACAAAAGTGGCTTGTTGCTAAGTTTTCTTTGATCGAGCGCTGTGTTTGTGATTGACAGGTGGTACGTACCAACCAGTGTGCTGGAGAGTTCGTCATCACCTTCCCCAGAGCCTATCACAGTGGCTTCAATCAGGGATATAATTTTGCTGAAGCTGTTAACTTCTGCACTGCAGACTGGGTAAGTCTGTTTACACTCTCTGTCTCAAGCTATCATTTCACGCTGCTCGCAATATTGCAAAATCAATATCACTCTTCCCTCTCCCCCTCAGCTGCCTGCCGGCCGCTCCTGTATTGAACACTACCGCCGTCTAAGGAGGTACTGTGTATTCTCCCACGAGGAGCTCACCTGTAAAATGGCTGCAAGCCCGGAGAAACTAGACCTCAACCTGGCTGCAGCTACACACCGGGAAATGTTCATTATTGTTCAGGAAGAGAGGAAGCTGCGGAAGAGTCTGATGGAAAGGGTGAGAGACAAAAATAGGTCTTACAGATTGTTCCTCTGTTTTTTAATCTATAGATTTATTTTATATGTGTAAGTGAATAATACTTTGGTACTTGTTTTGATAAAAATATGCAGAAAAACCTGACTGATTAAAACTTGTGTGTCGTACCTGCAGGGCATTACTGAAGCAGAGCGTGAGGCATTTGAGCTGCTGCCTGACGATGAGAGACAGTGTGATAAATGTAAGACAACATGCTTCCTTTCTGCTCTGGCCTGCTCAAACTGTCCCGAGCGTCTGGTGTGTCTCTACCACACTCAGGATCTGTGCAACTGCCCCACTGAAAAACTCTACCTCAGGTATCAGTCCATTGTGTAGCTTTTAGTGCATACATGTGCTTTTCATTGTGCCAATTTATACTAATTTTCAACAGTCTTATAATAGAAAATGTTATTTTCTTTCTAATATTTTGTAACTCCTTTGCTTTGCAGGTACAGATATACCCTGGATGAGTTGTTAGCCATGTTACACCGATTAAAGGTTCGGTCGGAGTCCTTTGATTCTTGGGCCAACAGAGTGAAAGAGGCACTTGAGCAGGAAGAGGGAAACAAGATAGGTGGGAATTCAACATCAATTTCTTAAACATACAAGAGGGAATAGTGATCATAAATGAAATTAAGAAGAATAAATGATTCATTGAATTGCAGGAATTACTGACCTGGAGTTGTTGAAGACGGAAGCTGCAGAAAAAAAGTTTCCCAACAATGAACTTTTGAGAAAACTCAACACTGTTCTAAAAGACATTGAACACTGCCAACAGAGAAGCACTGAACTCCTGAGTGACTCAAAGACCAGGTATGCTGGAACACATGCTTAACATTCGCATTAACTGTTTGATTACATTTACTGACATAGTGCTGTCTTTTAGTGAAAGTCAGATGACTTTAGCAGAGCTGAAATCCTTGGTAGAGATGATGCAAAACCTGCCCTGTGTGATGGAGCAGTTGGAAGAAGTGCAGGTGAGAAGTTATGTTGTACTGAGCAAAGTGTATTTTGCTTTTGCCAGATTTTCTCCATAAAATTGTTAAAATGATACCATTAAAAAGCTTAAACTTGTTGTTCAATGCACTAATATTTTTCCTGGACTGTCTGATTTGGAAGGCGGTTCTGCGGACAGTGGAGGATTTCCAAAGCCAAGCTAAAGAGCTGGTCAATGACAGGGACTGGAGGAGGGACTCTGCACCACCTGAGCAGTTGCAGACTTTGTTGGAGCAGGGGGCCAAACTGCCGGTTTTGGTGCCAGAGTGTGATTTACTTCAGGGCCTAAAGGAGCAGGGTCATTGGCTGGCAGAGGTGAGGCGCACTCTGGGTACAGAAGGAGGGGAGAGGCAGGAGGTGACACTGGACGTGTTGAGGAACCTGATGGAAGCAGGTTGCAACGTGCCACAGAGTGTGTCCGTGGAGACGGCCATGGCGGAGCTTCAGGAGCTGCTCACAATTGCAGAACGTTGGGAGGAGAAAGCACAGATCTGCCTCGAACAAAGGTCAGACAAACAAGTCAAATCTTAAACTTCTCATCTGTAACTTCATGTGCCGCAGAGACTGTCAGCATTTTTTAACCAGTCTATCCTGTTGCAAAGACGTCAAAGCTCCCTGTGTTGTGGTTTTGTTGTTCCAGGCAAAAGCACCATCTTTCTACCCTGGAGGCAATAGTAAATGAGGCCCAGCTCATTCCAGTCAAGCTGCCAAACATTTTGGCTCTACAGGACTGTCTGACTCGAGCACGGGCCTGGGTAACAGACCTGGAGGAAATCCAGGTAAGAAAAAGAAACAAAAATCTGACGTCTTTTACATTGACTTCTATTTTGTTCTCACTCCTCTGTCATAGTGGGATTTGTTGTTAAATTAAAATGCATGCAAACGCATAAATGCTTTACTTTATGTTTTAATATTATAATTCATTCTGTTGTAGAATGGGGAGCATTACCCTTGTCTGGATGACCTTGAGGGCCTGGTGGCCATTGGGAGAGACTTACCAGTCTTAATGGAGGAGCTCCGACAGCTGGAGCTGCAGGTGGCCAGTGCTCACTCTTGGAGGGAGAAGGCCAGCAAGACCTTCCTGAAAAAGAGCAGTCCACACAGTCTGCTAGAGGTGGGCAACTCCTGGAAGAATGAAAATATATTAAAAATGTAACCCAAGTAGATGGAATATCTGTGTACTCAAAATAACACGTTTTCTGAACTCAATGCAGCCATCCACTTCAGATACCGAGCTCTTGCTAATACATCCTTAACGAGAGCATGCATTAAACTCGAGTGTTGCCCTCCAGGTGTTATGCCCGTGTGCAAAAAGGAGAGAGAGACGAGATGAAATGGAGCTGTTGGATGAGCCTTTAGATGACTCTGATACTAACACTCTGGGCCTCTCTGCTCAGGACCTTAGGGACCCTGCAGCTATTGTGAGTTTATTGAGCATGACATATTCTATTTTAATTACTCCAGTATTTAGTTCTGTCTTCTCTGCTGTGTGTGTGTGTTATGCAAAACTAGTAGTTGTGTATGTAAGCTTTAATTCGTGCACCTTGTCTGCAGGTGATGGCATTCAAAGAAGGGGAGCATCAAGAGAAGGAGGCACTACTGAGGTTACAGAAACTAAACATGTGTAAATCTGGACTTAGCACTGCAAGCTGCAAGGAGAACGGGAGGTGGAGTGACGCCATGGAGACGGACACATCCAGCCACTCAGAGAACTCTGTAAAAGAGAACGGTAACAGTAACCACACCGCCCCTCCTCAGCCGGTGTGCGTGTGCCGCGGTCAGCCTCGTAACCCTCAGCTCCGCTGCCATCTGTGTAAGGACTGGTTCCACGGTGGCTGCGTTCCTTTCCCCTCCCTGCTCCCCTCCGCTGGGCCGCCAGTGAACCCCCTGTGCTGGTGGGACTGGGACTCTCGCTTCTTGTGTCCGCGATGCCAGCGGTCACGGCGCCCTCGCCTGGAGACGATCCTGGCGTTACTTGTTGCCCTGCAGAGGCTGCCAGTGCGTCTGCCTGAAGGAGAAGCACTGCAGTGTCTCACAGAGAGGGCCATCAACTGGCAGGGTCGAGCCAAGGAGGCACTGGAGACACCAGAGCTGCAGCAGGCACTGGAGAGTCTGCAAGAACTGAAAGAGACTCTCCATTGTGAAACAGAGAAAGAGGAAGACGAGGAAAAGGGGACAGACGGGAACTCTGTGATTGTTTTATCAGACTCTGAGGGAGGAGAAGGAGAAGATGGAGTCATTGATCTGACAGAAGAATCACCTAAAAAGAACACCAAGGAAAGCAACGGCAGATCG
>JAPZDY010000002.1:21136395-21153728 GCA_029783645.1 Ctenochaetus hawaiiensis | reverse complement strand
TAATAATAATAATAATAATAATAATAATAATAATAATAATAATGCAGAGTGATCTGGATGTTTTTCTACATGTTGTTTTACCTGTGTGATGATGCACAGAAACTACAAACTGTACAAGAAACAGAGAGATTTGGAAAGCAGGAAGAGTTGTATGTGGTGAAAGGATGCACTAGACTAGACTGATGCTGACATGAATGAGAGGAAGGAGGATAAACAGGCCGACATCAGCAGTTTTATCAGACAGACAAGGTTAGTTCACAGCCGCCTCACAGAAAACAGAGGAGAGGGGGGGAAACTACAGCTACACACACCTAAAACGAAGAAAAGACTGAAGCCGTGTTAGTCAAAGAAAAAAACTAGAAAAATACACTTCAGCTGACACAGAAGTGTATTCAAACGGTCACACAGCTGATAGAGTTTCCACAGGCACACAGAGAGCAAAGGACAGAAAAAAAACAGGTTTATATCTAAAAGGGTTTTCAACGCCACATCACACTAAGCAGCAGAGCAGAAAGCTGTTTACTGAGACCTTTAATCGACCGTCGGCCTCAAAAGAGCACAACATGTTGCTTATGTGACTCTTCTGTGGAGAGACGGAGAGAAAGCAGGGAAACGGTGCAGTTAGACAATAATTACAACTGTGAACATTTGAAAAAACTGCAGGGACTTTGTACTTTTTTCATAAAGGAGAGAAAAATTGTTTTCATAGCACATTAGTTTTCAGCACTTCAGTCCTCTTCGAGACTTTATCTGCAAAACACAGTTATCTTTCTTTTGTGTGTGTTAGAAGTGGCTCCTCTCTGCAAATGTATTTTAATAGGCTAATAAAACTTATTTAAATTCTGGGGAAGCCAGTTCAATTTTTCTTCTTTTTGAGAAAATGGAGCTTCACTCAAATTTATTAGAATGTAATTTGTGCTGGAACATGACGTTTTCAGACGATTTGATTTGAAGAAAAAAGACAGTTTCTAGCTGAGTCATTCAGCCTGTTTAATAGTTCCCACTCTTGTCAGAGCTCACTCTTCCCATGTTTGTTCATTTAAATAGTCTTAATACGTACAGTATGGATGGTCATCATATACATAACTTAAGTCTCTAGTGCTGCTAAAAGCTAAATCTTGTGTAATATCTCCAAATTGACCCACCAACATCAGTCAAACAACAAGGAGTGAAAAAGGAATTTAAAATATTTAAAATAAATATGAAGAAAAAGAATTTAAACAGCAGAGGGATTTGATTTAAACGAGTCAAACAATCCAGGTAAAATCAAGCAGAACAAACCTAAAGGAGAAAAAATAAGTACATAGGCCGACTTGATTAAGTAGGTAAATCATAACTGTTTTAGTTGTAGTTGTATCTGTGTGGTGCTGTGGACGTCAATGTCAGTCTTTTTCATCGGTCAACCTTTTTTTCCACACTTAAATATCTCAACTGTGCCATGGATTGTTATAAAAGTTAACAATCTATCCAATGAGTTTACTGAAAAATCACCAGCAAGCCAAAGTTAAAAAATTTCAGTCCAATTAAAACATTTTAAACATCTTCTCGGTGGATTGGCTCAAAACATTTTACAGACAACCATTAAGTAAGTGTAATAACTTGTGAAGCTAACTCCTGGCTTTATTTCTAGCACCACCAGCAGGTCAGACTTATAATTTGTTTGATAATTTGTTTGTTGAGTCCTAAAAATAATGACATTTTGATCAGCCTCAGCCATACTCTGTGTTCAGTGCTAATTAGCAAATGTTAGCATGCTAATAGTGAACATGGTACACATTAAACCTGTTGAACACTGATGTCATCATGGTCATGTTAGCATGATGATCTTAGCATTTAGCTCAAAGCATCTCTACCGCCACCAGCAGGTCAAAGTTTTAATTTGTTAAATATTTTGGTTGATGTATGATAAAAAAACTAAGTTCTGATTAACAACTTTTAGCATGTTTACACTCTAAAAGACTGTGAATGAAATGTATTAAACTGGCTTAGCGCCAGTAATGTTAGGCCTGTCATTGTGAGCCTGTTTGCATGCTAATGTTAGCATTTAAAGGACCTCTGTGTTAAAGTATTGAGCTTCCAAATATGGCTTTAGACTATAATTCCAAAATTGACTGAAATCAACCTGTAATTTAAATTTAATAGTTTTCCTCCTTTTTTTAAATGAACACATGAAGATAAAAATTCTATTCTCACGGATTAAAGACAGACAGTAATTATGTATGTGTGCGACTGAGAGTCTCAGGCGGTTACTGAACCAGACAGCCTTTGTAGGGTCTCATTCATGTCGCAAACACTGACCTTGGCCGTCTGCGACACTCCACATCTTCACCACCCTACTTCATTCTCCCTCTCTCTCTCTCTCTCTCTCCTCTCTTATCCCCCTTCCAGTAATTGCATGTCAAATCAATGTTCCCCTGTGCAGCCAAGCACAAAAACTTACTTGCCACATTCAGCCCCTGCTCTCTCTTTTTTGATTTGGTTCCCTCTAATACCACCACAACACCACCACCTCCATCACCACCACCACCTCTCCTCTGGTTTATCTTTCCTTCCTTTTGCCATTGAGTTTCCACGCTCACATTCATTTCCCTTCCTCTCTCGCTCTCTCCATCCATGTCCAACCATGTTTTCTCCACACTCTGGTCTCCTCACGCTGTGCTGCCTCAGCACTTCTGTCTGCTCCGTCTTTTCCCCTGGAGGAAGAGACAACTTACACTCCTCTGTTTCCATCTATTTCAGCCCGTCCATCCTCCCTGCATGTGTTTTTGTCCGTCCTCACACTTAAGTGCCTTCATAAATCTCGCCGTCTCTCTTAATGAGCCTCTTCACCTGGAAACAAATTAGATGCCTCCTGCCTACGTGACCAAGTGGTGATAAAGGAAGCGACGGTGTGGTTTGCATGTTAGATTACAGAAGAAAAAAAACCACACTGTTACATCTTTCACCAAAGTGTATTTTCACCTCAGCTTTCACCTCATGATCTTTGTTCTCTCATAAACAACAGGAGGTATGAATTGTTTTGGCGCTTTGTGCCGGTGACCACACAGCTCCAGCTCTTCAGGATCAGAGAGAGGCTGTTAGGAAACAGCACTGCGGTCGTGAGTGACAGGTATGAATACTGAGAGGGCGTAGAGACGAGGGATTTCTCATTCATTATCAATGAGAGGTGCCGAGATTGCTTTGAAGATGACTTCATGCAGGGTAATGGCTGTTGTGTGTTAGACAGCTCTTTTTGGCCTTCAACTTGATGGAGAATCTATTACTCTCCCACCATGTGCTGTTCTCTATTACCTCTGGGTTAGTAGGTCATTTACATGCACCCAGGTTTTATGAGAAACACAAGCTATGCAAATAATGAATGCACACATCTACACGCTCCGACCTTATTATGTATTTGTGTTAAAAAAAAAAAAGTGGAATTGTAATTCAGAAAAATAGTCAAGCCACCGAAATTCACAGCAGGGGGTCGGGCGGTGTCGGTATCAGAGGGAGGCTGCAGAGCTGAGGGTGGGGATCCGGGGGTGGGGGTGATGTAGGTGGAGATGAAAGAGATGCAAAGAGTTCAAAAAAAAAAAGCAAAAAGGAGGAAAGACACTGAGGGAGTGCAGAGGGAGGAAGGGAGGTTGAAGACGGGGTAATGATGCAGGAGAAATGTTGAAAACAAGCTTTTAAGGAGCTGTCGGGTGAATGTAAATAGCGAGCGAGCGGGCGAAGCTGCGGGTTCACTACTTGTATGTAAACACACTCACAATGGAGGCTCATGGGAAATTTGCTAAGTGGTTGACGCATAATTAGTTTTTATCTGAAAGCCCCTTTAAAAAGCAAATTAATCTCATGTGCTGTACAACAGGCTGAGATTAAAAAAAAAGAGAGAGAGAGAAGGGGGGAAGTGGTGAAAAATTTCCACTGTAACACAAATTTATCTCACACACCCTCTTTAGTGTATAAAATACTCCAAACCTTTATCTGAAACGGACCCTCACATTAAATCTTCACCTCCACAAATCACAGTTTCTCTTCCTCAAACTTGGATTTACGGTCTTTTCCACACTGTTCATGCAAAAAAGCTCCTGCTTGACCGACACCCTTACATATTGAATTCCACTTGTTCAGTAATTGATTTTTCTCATCTCCCATGCTTTGAAGGCTGCAGCGGTCCCCTTCTTAGAAAATCAATTAATCTCGAGTCGGAGTTGACCTACTCCGGCTGTAACCCCCGTTGTTTGATATCGCTGAGCTAATTTAAATGGACAAGTGGGGAGTGGTAGGCCTATTATAAACTGATAACAGTGAGGAGGTATTGATTTAAAAGACGGCTCGAATATTCTTCGAAATGAAGCTAACAAGCCTCAGTGGGAGTTTAGTCTATACGAATAAACATCCTTTATTAGTACATTCATCTGTTAGGACATAAGTTAGAAGATTTATTTCATTGGTGCTGAAAGGAGAACAGAAAGCAGCAACATGTCGCCGACTGCATGACCTCCCAGTAATCTCTCCTTTTCCTCTCCATCACTTCTGTCCTTGTAAATGAGAGATGGGAGTGACATCCTTTTTTTTTTTGTCCCGTCTCCATGTCAGTCACATGCCTGAGCGGTCTGCCAGGGAAAAGAAGAGGAACTCGACAGACACACACTCACACATTCATATTAAGCACACTGGCCTGCTGACATGCTCCTGACATGAAGAAGAAGCTGACTGGCTTAAAAGGTAATGAGCAGCCTGTCAGGTTTTCTGACCGAGCAGCTTTAACTCTTCCATTTGTGACACCTCATGCTTTGACGGATATAAATACAGAAGGCTAGATAAAGAATCAGGTCTTTTAGTTGTCATTTGAGAGTAGAGAAGAAGTGAGAGATGATATTAATCCATTAAGAATGGCTTAAAACTCACTGTAATGTAGTTTTTAAGAGCAGGAAAATGTGTTAACATGAGTCCTCTGAAGCCTCCATAACTGGATGCTGCTGAATGAACTTCATAGAATTAACACAGTTGTACTTTGCATATAGTTGTAAAACATGTCTCCATATAAGATACATTATAATGTGTCATGAATGATTTATTTTAAGTTTACCGTCTTCCTATAGATGCTAAATTTGGCGAGTTGTAGTGGAGTGTTTCTGATTGGATTAATGGGATAGTGGGAGGTAATATTTGGGAGTATTATATCAGAAGTGAAAAGTGAAGTAACAGCCTTACTGGGAAAATACTGGAGGGTGAACAAAATAGCAGACTGAATGTTGCAATAATAAGATAGCCCTGCAATGCACAACAACAACAAAAAAATGAAAAACTTGAGGTGTGATGCCTGATGTTGTTGAGACTCTGTTGCATCACATTTTACTGTCAGGTGTTTCTTTTATTTTGTCCACTCCAGTTTTTTTATATACATACATACATACATACATACATATATATGCACATGTATTGATGTCTGTGGTGATTTAATACACATGCACACCACGCAGCGTTGGATGTGGATGCGACCACGCACTTATCCAGCTAATGTCAGCTGGTCGTTGGGCCGTATTGATTCTAATCTGTGCACCTCTTGTGTCTGTCAGCGTGTTTCTTCGTGTCATTGTGAATAAAAGCACATTACGTTTGTTTAATGACGCCGGTTGCCATGGAAACAGACTCCTGCTTTACTGTGACGAGGGAGAGAGAAAAGAAGGGAGCGGCTGAAGGGCTCTGGAGGGCAGGGGTTTGCTGTGTATGTGTGTGTGTGTGTGTGTGAGTGTGAGTCAGGTACTCTGCAAAATGCATGTAAAATGCAATATCTCGCTTTTTAAAGCTTTCATGTGCACTCAAATTGACAATTGAGTCTGTAATTTATCAACTGAACAACAGTTTTCCTTTTCACTTAAGGCAAAAGGAGGCAAGATTGATCAGAAACGAGCCAATGGGTGTGTACCAACCACCAGTGTGCAGCGTATGTGCAGCAGTGGCCCGATGTATAATACATGAATTTTATTCCTTTGACAAGAGAAGCAAGTGTTTTGATACAGACACACTTAACCGCCTGGTTTTTTCAGCCTGGTGTAGCTGTGAGCTGTTTAAAGCTGTATTTATTGTCTTAAAACAGTAACTCAGTAGACTGCGTCTAATTTGAAGGTGTAATTATACAAGTTCGTTAAGGAAAATAGCTCAGAGCTGCAAACCTCCAAAGGGAAAAGCCATGAAATGAGTGCATGTGTGTGTGTGTGTGTGTGTGTGTGTGTGTGTGTGTGTGTGTGTGTGTGTGGAAGGGGGTGTAATTATGTTCCACTTTTACAGTTTTTTTTATGATTGGAGAGTGTACACCTCCATCTTTGCTTGGCATGATCGTTAGATTAATCAGCCATCTGCACAGCAAGACTTGCTGTTTCATGTAAAAACCTACTTGAATTTTATGGAAAAACATCATTCAGTCTGTGATAATATGTTTTTAGTATTTAAAAAAAAATTTTTTTACTTCTTTCTTTTACCACTTATACCACCAGCTCCTGCCTTTTACAGGATACCTTCAGGTTTCATGTTCTCATTGTGATGTGCCACTCAGCCTCTCGGAGCCACAGGCTGTGGCTCCTGTTCAAACCTCCCATCTGCGTTTCTTCTCTCCGTCTCAATGCTCCTCTGCTCCAAGCCAGCGATGCCGTTTCAGGCTCAGCAGACCACAATATTTGCACACTTGCTGCTCCACAGCCTCAAAGTATCTACACTGCTAACACAACCATCTTTCAAACAATAGCTTTACATACAACATGTAAAATCCACCGCATGCCACAACACATCTCCGTATGCCACCACAGTTCGCTCACCGCCACACCCGTCTGGAAACCACATGGAGCTTCTCTGTCTGACGGAGCTGCAAGTGTTTCTGGGATGACAGACTTCGAGGGACACAACCTTTGGGCACAGCTGACCTCAAATTGCCAGATCAGTGAATTTTTATTTGATTTGCACCTTTAAAGGCGGCGCCCTGCATGCGGTCGGTGTCATTACTGCTGACCCCTGTTAGATCAGGTCATTGATCATGCAATGCACACCGGCCCTGCTCTGGTTTTATGATCACTTTTAGGCTGCGCACGCCGCCTCACTCCTCATTTTTCTCCCACTTCACCCCGGGGACTTCATTTCACCCCTGAAAATTCACTCCATGAAGGCCTTAAATCAATAACTCCTGACATCTATGAGTAAACAGCAGAAAGAGAGACTGAAAAAAAGGAAAACAAATCTGACTTTTTCTCCCTCTTATATTTCCATTTTTTTCCTCTCTGCCTCCCTCTTTGACTCATTACTGTGCCTCTTTTTGGACTGCGTCTCTCTCCACGGTTTCCTCTCTCCTGGCTTCGCCTCTGGCAGCGAATGCAGCCCAGTTAACTGGCCCGGACCCCGACTCCAACATGATACAGGAGACCCAGCTGAGGCTTCTGGTGCTAAAAGCGTAGCTCTGCACGCCCACGAGCGCAGAGTGCATTTCTTTTCATGCTTAGTAAGTGCGGGACTTATTTCGGTCAGCGCATGTATCATCGAGTCACGGAGCAGGAGCCTCCGTAGGCACCGCTCAGCCAGATGAGCTTACTCACATACAGTCTGTGGTCCCGGTTGGCAGGTGGTACTGAGGCTGTAACCGTGGCAACCCCTCTCTCCCATAACACTTTAGCCCAGCTTCAAGAAGCCATCCATCCTGCTGCCTCTGTGGCTCTGCACCACTCTACTTTTCTCCACGCCGGCGTACCTCTCTATCTTATGCAATTAAACTCCTTCTGATCATAATCATTGTAATCACAGCGAAGTATCATTAACATAATTATCAGTATTATCTCCACTGAATGACTATTTTAATACGGCGGTTAATAGCCCTGCTCAGGAGTACAAAGTGATTCCTACTTTCTTTTTTAATGTTAATTGATGTACATAAAATCTGCACAAAAGGCGGCAAAAAAGGTGAGATGTTTAACATAATCTGGTGTTTATATTGAATCCATCTGTCACAATGCACTCACTGTTTAGACTCAATGATGAATTTAATTTATTGCTTATTTATTGCTTTGTGTTCCTGATGTTTTATTTTGGCTCATGAATGAATTAGCTGGTGATGCTGTCTTTGACATTGCCATGATATGAATAACTGCGGTTAATATGTTAAATGTTAAATTGGTTCAAGAGTCGAGCCTGATTGTTGGGATTTTAATGTGATTTTGATTTGATTGTGTTAACACGATGAGCTTCTGTTGTTTTCTACTGCTGCGTGATAATTTCACCACAACTGTTGTGCGACTGAATGTCACTCGTGCAGCAGCATCACTGTAAGAAAGCAGCACGTTAAGACAGAATGAAATGTGAACTTTATAGAAGACACATAAGGGAACATCTTTCTTTGTAGAGTGACAGAAAGAGCTGAAAACAAGGCAGACAGAGAGAAGGAGAGAGGAAGACCGAGCGCTCACCTGGAACATGACCCTGTATTGTTCCTCAGGTTTTTGAACCACACACATGTTGCACCCCATTGTGACTTTTTTTAACGGGGCTGCTGGACCGTGCAGCTGCCCCACTTAAACAGTTCTTAACCCAGCGCTCGCTTTATTTAGGTCTTTGTCTGTGGCAGTGGAAGAGCCCCACCCTCATTCGCAGGGTTGTGGTGGATCACGCTGCTGCTGCTCCTCCTCACAGTAACACGCAGCACATCCTCGCCGGGGACGGATGCTCAGTTTATGTGGGCGTGTCACCGCTCTCCTCTTCTTGTTCAAAAATTAAGTGTTATAATCCAGAATAGATTTAAATGTGGAGACTTCAGAGCTGCAGTGCCATTTGTTTGTGTCTGTCTCCATCACAGTTTGAGTTCATGTGCTTGTTGATCATCCAGTTTCCACATATTCTTCCATCAGGAGAAGAGATGTTTTTAATTGTCCTGCTGGTTTGTGCTGATGTTATTAAACAGATTAAGTGGTTCAATGCTCATCCGGTGACTTGTAAAACGTGCTCGCATCGTATTGTTGCCGTGCTCTTCCTTGTTTGCTCTTTAATGATGAAAACTGCCGTATAGAGCCGGTTTTCCCAGCAGAACTCCAGCTGAACTCCCACACGTTGTTCTCCAGCTTTTTTTTTTTTCACTCGCAGCACTAAACTTCCAAACAACACTTTCAGCGATGCTCTTTGAACGAGGCAGATACAAACAATGCAGCTATCAAACAACCTTCCTCAGTTCTGTTTTGCCCTCCTTCTTCTCTCCTAACTCCCACACCGAGCTTCACACCCACCAAACCCTCTGCTTTCCAGGAGAACTTCTCCTCCTGATGGTCCTGTCCGGACTCGCTCCTCCTGCTTTTTACGTCCTCCAGAATCAATGCACTGTCAAAGGTCTTAACATAAAATGGAAAAGGGTTGTGTGGTGCAAGGAGGAGCCCATTACACCCTCCAGAGCCTCCTTCAGCCCCTGTTGTTCAGCCAAGATGTGCTGTATGTCAGGCACACAACCCTAAGAGACAGAAACACCTGAATGCACATCGAGACAGGTGCTTCTTTCAACTACAAGCCTAACTACACACACGAGCTGCCAAATTTCCTGTAACTGTCAAGCTGCACTGCCATCAGTGGAGGAGTCGTTTTCATGCTGCCTTTCTGGAAAAATTCACATCATGTAAACAACACATGCTGAAACTGTAGGATCAGAAGGTTGCAGCAGAAGAATATGCGTTGTGTTGATCTGATCCGTTGTCAGATATCATGACAAGTATCAGACTATTGATCCTCTAAGCTACAGCGCACTCAGCATCCTGGCTAACAGCTCCAGGCTGAGACCGGATGATGGATTATTATTAAATTAGTGACCTCTTATGCAGAGATCAGACAAGACTCAACCTGACAGTGTCGACGGATCGATACCAAACCAACTCGCAGATCAATTGGGTTTTGTGTTTGCTGACTTATTGGGAAAATCCACATTGTTTATCACAGCGTTTGCCTTCATGATGATTTTATTCATTTAACTCCCAAACAGATTCTCTCACGCTTCAAAATTTTTAACTTTTCTTTTTCTGCGACAATAAATAATTCCAGTTTTTAAATATGGAATTTCCACCGTCTGTAAGATGAGCCTCGCCTGAATTATTCTGAGGGAACTAAATCTCAATATAACTTTCCCAACAGTCCCCTTCTCCACCTTTATCTCTAATCCTTCAGTGAGAAGTGCCAGCACAGTTGTAGCTGGAGAGTCTTGTCTAAAAGGTCCATCGCCCTGTGTGCTGCGAGCGACAAGGTGTTAGAGCTGCTAATCCTCATTCAAGGCTCCGCTACACCTGTATCCTTTCCAGAGGCTGTGTAATCCCAAACTCTGGCTCCGAACGCAAACCACACACACACACACACCCACACACACACACTCGCAGTTATACACTCACTCACACGAGCCCACAGGAATCCTTTTACACTCAGTGAGGAGCATAATTGGGCAAAACAACCTGATAGTCAAACTCCGCAGGGCAGGTGCTAATCAAGCCACATCAAGGTGTCAGACGCGCTCAGCAGGCAGGTGTGCTTCCCCGTCACACCCTCCATCTCCATCTTCTGCCCTTCACCATTTACCACCATCCACCTGAGTATCACTCCTACATGATTATTATTACAGTGGAGTGCCTGGATTCATCCCCTGCTTGCCATATTTTCAGAATAAAAGACATGTAATTCTAATTATTCACTGAAAGCTGCCTATGTTCCCCTGTTAGAGCACTGAGTGTAAAATAACGTCCTCATATGGTTCGAATGCACCTGTAAAAGTTAGTCCATCTTCAGTCTGCGGCAGGAAAGGAAAAGAAAAGGAAATTCAAGGCGTTCACGGCAGTCAGCAAGTCCATTTTTAATCCTCATTTTGTCTTCTGGTCAATCTATTTGCGATATCCACAGGAGGATGTTTGTGCTTCAGAGGAGGAATAAATAAAAACCATGGTGAGTATTCCAGGTGGTTGGTGCTGAGCAGGGTGCAGCTCCTGGCTCAGGTCAGTCATAAATCACCATCAGCAGCCACACAAGATGAGAGGAGTCACTAACGGCTGATTGGAGGATACTTCTTGGCTTCTCTCGCCCCCCCCCCTCTTGGGCGCGACGCTAAATGCACTCCCCCACTGCAGCGGGTGGGGGGAACACAAAAGGCGGTTGTCCCCCCAACGGTGAGGGAGCCTGCTGATCTGTACGCTGCACTACTACTGAAGCTGAATATGTCGGGACTTTACACTGTATAATTTCTCTCTCTCTCTCTCTCTCTCTCTGCCCAACCATCTCATTCTCCATTTCATGGGCTGGGCTGCTGCTCTCTTCTCTACTCCCCTATAATTTTTGCCCACACCTCATATGCTAGCCTCTCCCTCCTCCTTACTTTCTCCTCTCCCTTGCCTCTCTCTCTGCTTGTCTGCAGGCACTGGAGAGCCTCAGCACACTGTTTGAGCAGGACAGGGCGAGATAACCACCAAAGCTACATAAAAGTGAATGAAATATCAAATGCATCCATGCAATGCACTATCAAGGCACGCAGACAGGCAGGGAATGGGTTCATTCATCTTAAGGCATGCAAGCAATTCACCTTGAGTTGTTATGAGATGGTATTAGAAAGAAAAAGGATGATTGCACTTTTCCATACTAGTAAAAAAAAATAATAATAAATGCTCAAAGCAGGAGGAGAGCTCATGAGCAACTGTGCATTTAGATGAGGTTCTGCGCTGCCACGAAGAAGGAGGAAAAAAAACACGGGGGGGGGAGTAAAAACAGGTGAATAACAGGTGTGACAGGATGAATTGAAAGATATGGAAGAGAGCCAAGAGAGAAAATGCAAATGAGTGTGTGGGAGAGCGGCAGAGAAGCGGAGACGGGGAGGAACGGCGGTGTTCTGCAGTAATCAAAATGACCTGCTGAGGTGGGGGGGAGGCGGCGGTGGCAATATGGAGACATTTCATTTTAAGTATGTGCCCAGCCTGGGAGAGATATTCATGAGTGCAAAATTCCTCGCCTCGTTCTCCCAGAGAAACTCTGCACACATTCAGGATCCCACTCGCCGGCTAATTTTCAATTTGAAAAAGGCTTTACTGGCACATTTGCTGCAGTGCTGCTGCCAAGCACCTCAGGGCTGGAGAGCAGAAACAGTCCACAGGTCAGGAAGGACAGGAGTCACCGATACCAACACATTTCACAGGACTTTTTATTCGCAGTACTTACGGATGACCTTTCTGTTCGGATTCTTTCATTTTCTACCTTTCACTTTCCTCTTTTCCTCTTTGTGTGCTTGAACTCGCTCCGCCACATCAAAGAGCTATTTATCAGCTGCCAAGAAATAAAAGACAACTTCTGTGAGCACGCAGCGCCGTGTCGCTTATTTTGTGTGCTTATCTGTTGCTCTCTCTCACTTACACACACACACACACACACACACACACACACACACACACATTTTCATCCCCCCTGTTTGCTGTAAGCCGGTCTGAAACAGGATTTCATGGTGGCTCTGTCTAGTTCAACAGGCTTACACATATTTTAGCCCACCTCAGAATGCTGCAGAGCCACTAATGCTGAATGCACCCCACATATTTAACACACACACACACACGCACACACACATGCACACAGACAGACATCTCCTCGTCTTGTTACTGTGTGTGCTGTTCTCTATCCGAGCATCACTCAGCCTGAATCTGTCTGACCGAATCTTTCCTCATCTCAACACGAAAGGTCATCCTGAAAATACTCTGAAATATCAACTGCCTGCTCCACAAGACGGAGAAAAGCAGATATTATCACGTAAAAATGGACAGATCCACCTCGCACAGTTCATGTCATGATCTGTTTCCGGCTTAAATACCACCACTTGTCATTCATAATTATCCGATTCTTGCACATCTTTCACTCCTACCCGAACAAAGGGGCAGGTAGCCTCGAGTATCTGCCCCTCTACATCTGCAATGAACTCTGACATTTGCATAATTCCACATATCTCAACTTTACATGAGGAAAGTACGAAAATGTTGGGCAAAAGCTGAAAGACATTCACGTCTTAGTGTTCCTGTAATATTCCACAAGACAAGTTGTCACGTTCTGCAAGTTGTGCATCACTAAGATGCCAGAGAGAGAGAGGAATCGTGAGTTTCTGTCTGGCAAAAATGTTAATAGATTACATTCTGCATGCAGGAGTAAAAACAAAGGAAGGTAGCAGGAGCAGCATTTAACTGAGGCTCAAGTTTCTCAAGAAGAGCCAAAAAAAAAGGAGAATATAAAGGAGTTGTAGAAAGTGGTTAACTGGGGGGGTTGAAGCATAAAGAAAAGAGAAACACAGCCTCTTTCTTTCCGGTGAGACCGTCCTTTTCTTTGGAGGCAGGCGGAGCAGGGAGGTGCAGGGCTCACAGCAGCAGAGCCGTGGACTACTGGCAGAATTTTAACACTGTTCTCATTATTTATTTACCGCTCTGAGGGGGAGACTGCCAGTACATAATACACTGCTGCTCAATCCATATTTTGCATTTATGTTTTCAATATGAAATGTGTGCGCGCCTGCATGGGTGCGTATGCATGTGACGTGATTGTATCGTATCACAGCAAAGGGTTGTGACCGACAGGCGCTGACAAAAATGCTTCATTTGCATTCTGGAGGAGTCAATGTGTATGAAAGCTATTTCACAGCGGAAACTATGAGGACCAGCTGCCTCAAAGGGCATGAGATGGCATGAGATGGGGACGAAGATGCACTGTGGAGAGGCAGATGAATGAAAGAATGAGGGAAGAGAAAACCAGTGTGTGTGGACTGACCGAGAGGAGGAGTGACTGTTTAACCAAGTGGAGGAAACTTTGGTCAGCAGCAGCACGCGGACTTGCTAATTAACTACATGGCGAAGGAATATAAAGTCAGGGCAGAATTCAACAGGGATGTAAATTATGAGAATGCAAGATGGCAGCCAGAGCAGAAAACTGATTAGAAAAACATGTTTTTAATTTGTAGTGGGAGATATTCTTAATTTGCATGCTGTGTACATGTGTAGCACCTTGAAACAGGCCTCCACTTATATTACACACTGCATTCGACCTTTATTCTTCTTGTGGTGCTGGAGTTTAGCTTTGCTTACCACAATACACCCATAATAAATCAAGTCTTCATGCATGATCTAGGACTCAATGGATAGGTAAGACCTTAAAGAATATTCTCTCAGCGTCAGTGACACTTTTACTGTTATCCTGTGTGAGTAATTTGTGATGAAGCAAAGAAAAAAGAGAAAAAAAAGGTTCATTTTTGACCTTGTCTTGTTATTTTCCTTGATTAGATGGTGGATAACACCATGACAGCTATGATCCTATCCACCAGAATATTACTAAACTCCATTCAGTAACTCCTTGACAATAAAAGTACCAAATTAAATTGAAATGTGATTAAGTACATAGACTCTACAAAGCGTTTTGCAAGCACAGGACGAGGCTTGGATTCCCAAAATGTGCCAAATTTACCACCGCAGCATTGAACTAACTTTTTTTAATGGAGTTTCATTTTTATAAAACTCTCTCTGGTATAGGAGGTTAAATAAAGTTCAGATTCCCCCAATAAAAAAATAATGAAGATCCCACAGCAATCCCTCCTTCAGTGATAGTGCAGCATTATAAGTAGTTAGGAAATTTCTTAGCTTTTCTTACAATACCTCAAAAACAAAAAGCAGAATTTAAGTTGGATCCTTTCAGTTGGATAAAGCTTGTTTTTCCCTTCAAAAAAGACATAACTTTGCACAGTTACTATTTTGCATAAAGGTTAAACCTCCATGCTCACACTGCCACAACCCTCAAGCTACTGCACAACGTTCACCGCGCTGCCATGCGATTCATTACTCAAGATAGCTGCTGCAACTGCTATACAGCTATTGCAACAGCTGCAGCTATAGCTATATATTAGTAATATTGATAGCTATTCTGCTATGCAATCTAAGGTGCTAAAATATTAAAATCCTTGCTCTGTTCAAAGGGGAAAAAGCATGACATCAGATCACAGAAAATGTTAGCTTTAATGTTCCTTTTACCAACTCTCAGCAGGCTTCCTGCTCTGTGCCGAGCACACACACTCACACTGATATTTGTAATAATACTTGCCATTGTTTCAGTCAGTTTGGCTGCGTGGATGTGATGATTGCTTTGTGTGGCTGAGTCATCTCGCTGTGGTCTTTTGTTCTCAGTGCTCCTTTGCCCAAAAGAACTTAATCACAGGATCACACTTACAAAATAAAAAAATAAGTGCAACTAAAGAATTTAAGCAACATGAAGCCATGCAGACGAAAGCGTGATGTTTCGAGGAGAGCTTCCTCAAAAGCAGGATAATATTACGCTTTGTAAATATCATTATGAATGGGGGGAAGGAGGGAGACAGAGACGAGCAGACACACTTGAGAGTTGCCGAGCAGAATAAAGAATTGAATTATCTGTCTATCATAAGAGGCTGACTGGCAAGTGGGACGTGTAAGCCTTCTTACACAAATTAATGGCTTTTCATGGTAGTCGGGGAGATGGGGCAGGGATGGGGAGGGGCGTTATTCCCTTATGTCAACCCATCACTGTTCTCAAATCTGCACTCATCACAGCTCTATACCCTCTACTCCCAATCCTCATCTCGCTTTGCTAACATGTCACAACAGACTCATCGCAGAGCGAAGACGGGGCAGAGAGAGGACAGAGAGAAGTCAACGGGAGGTCTGGGAGAAAATGGGACAGACTAACAGTTTGCCAACAGAGGGCGAGGGTGAAGAGAGCATGAGAGAAAGTTGGGTGGAGGAGGAGGAGGAGAGGATTTGACTAAAGAAGCAGCAGCAGCAGGTCAGGAGACAAAAGGATTTGTGGGAGGAAAACACAAAACAAGTGCAGTGGGTGTTGAGTTTGAATTTTTCCAAAGGGAAAGGTGATTACCACGGTACCTTGGGGGGAGGATGACGGCTTAGTGAGAGTGGTCTAATTAATTTCACTGCTAATGCAGAGACCACAACGTGAAGTCTTCATCTCCGAATGACGGCTCAGCCCGACTACTGTGTCTTCCTGCCTGAAATTCACAAATATATCCAACAGCAAGAACAGAGGCCTGCCGAGGATGGCGCAGCATCATCAGCCAGATAGATGATTGGATTAATCAAGGCTGAGCAAGAGCTTAATGAATTTTTCTTAATTAATACATTATAGCAGATATTAAAATGTTAAACCTGCTGGCTGTGTGGTGACCTCGGCGGTGAGATTCCAGTTTACTCCCAGGCATTTTTCCTATCATTATGCCTCATCTTCTCTCACTCCTCAGATCAATACAGACTCTATCATTCACCCAGCATTGTATTTAATGATCAATATCAACATCTTTCACCTACTCGCCCACAGGGACACATATGTGTATGGACACACACACACCTTGATGCATTATGGGGAGAGAATGTACAAAATCCCATTAATTCCTCTCCATCCTTTCCTGTCCCCCTTAAGTGATCTCACCTAATGCGATCCCCATTGACTGTCCACTGTCTAAACACATGCTTTTATAGCCAGAAGCTTTAATATTATTCTGATGTAGCTCAGAGCGCCGGCTGACAGCTGAGCTATCGTTTTTCTAACACAAGAAACCAATTAAAATCCCCTGCAAATTGCTCTTCAGATGCAAGTGCAGCAACAACATTGTTGGAATATTTACATGCATAAGCTCAGAAACTTGAAAATGTTGCGTATCTCTCCCCTCAGTGTGAGCACGTAATAAACAAAACTTATCCATCCCAGGTGTTTAAAGACATCTGCTGCGGCTCTCCTCCTCCTCCTACACACTCCCACTTATTTGCCCCAGGCTCAGACGAATCAATATATCATTAGCCAGTCGCCCCACTTACCTCCAACCCCCCCCTGTCGTCCTTTCAATCCAGAAAACCTCACCTCCCTTCCACCCTTCCACTCCTCTCTTACTCTGTCCTCCCCACATATTTCAGACTATTTCATGCTGTTTTTCTCCTTTTGCCACGTCTCTCATCTGTAGCCTCTTGGCCTCCACCCCCCCCCCCCCCTCCTCCACAGCTCTGCCTCTGTCCTTTGAGTATTTCTGTGAAACCTGCTGCTGATGTGAAAGACAGTGTGAAAAATGGGAGAGGGACGCGGGGGGGTTAAAGGTGTGAGGGAGGAATTTGAGCCACATTAGGTAGAGATGAAGATGGTGGGTGAGAGCAGGCTTTGCAAAAATATGAAGCGAGGGTGAGAGAGAGGGAGGGAGATGGAGAGTATGAGGGGGAGGGGAGCCTCACTGCCTGGCTTGCTGGCTGCCTGGCTGGTTGGCTGGCTGGCTGGCTGGCTGGCTGGCTGGCTGGCTGGCTGGCTGGCTGGCT
>JAPZDY010000002.1:21120845-21136295 GCA_029783645.1 Ctenochaetus hawaiiensis | reverse complement strand
TGGCTTGCTGGCTGCCTGGCTGGTTGGCTGGCTGGCTGGCTGGCTGGCTGGCTGGCTGGCTGGCTGGCTGGCTGGCTCTCCGGGTGGGTGAAATGAATGTGTAATTGCGTTGTCGTGGCTCAACCCTTCACCAGACGACTGAGTGATGGCAGGAGCGACAGCCACAACACTCCCCCCGGTGGAAGTGGCTGAGCCTCTGGGCTGCTGTGCTGACGGCGAACAGAAAGGGTTGTCAGCATCAGTATACATGCACCAACACGCCAGGTAGCAACATGCCTGAGCCCAACTGCAAGGTGTCAAACATGGTAAGTGATGAGCAAACATGAGCCAGGAAGGCTTCGAGCCAGCATGGATGCTGATCGTTTTGATTGATTGAAATAATAAGTGATAAAAGAGAGTTTTTAAAAACTACTCGGACTTGGCTCGCATCTCCCTTCTCATCCTATTTTCTATCTCCTCTCCTCACCCATAACAGGCCGCCCATTCACTCACAGTTCACCCCACCCTTCTTACAGTTTTTTTTTTTCATATTCTCTCCTCAATCTCCTCTTTATTTTCCTTCCCCCCCTCCTCCTCCCTTCATCTAGAACGACTCGAGGAGGGGTGAAGAAGAGGGTAATTAAAATGGAGATGCTGTGCGGTGAAATGAAGCCGGTACAAAGCCGCATCTCATGCCTGGGAGATGAAAATATGAATGGCAGACCGGCTGAGTGTGCAGTATGATTGGAGAAATAGGTAAACAATATATTGTTTCAGTGATATTATCATCAAATGTTTCATTAGCCCACTTTGATAAACCCTCCTGCCCCTCTTTCACACACACACACACACATGCTAGAAACAAAGCAGCAGCACAGAGCTTTGATTGATGTGCATCGCTCCGGGACAACTAGAACGAAACAGGTGAGATTGTGACGGCTCGCAAAAAAAAAAAAAAAAAAAAAGAAGAAGAGGGGAATCAGATCCCAATAACTGCACCCTGGTTACTGCAGAGAGAGGGATTGGCAAGACCGAGGAGGGTGCAGATGGAGGAGTCACCTTGAGGGAGAGGAGGGGAAGGAGGGAGGGAAGCAACACAGTGGCAATGCCAATTCATTTCTTTTCAGGTCACAAGCTTATAGTTATTGAGAAAAAAAAAGCATTTGATGTGCAATTAACAGTGCGTCCTGATGTACAGCGTGGAAGTCGTGATTGCACAAAAAGGTGAGAATAAAAGAGGAAATTCTGTGTAATCCTGAGAAAAGCTTCACAGGTGTCAGCTACTGTTTACGAGTCGGTGCTGGTCTTTCTCTCAGCGGAGGCGGAAATGAAATAGTATTGATTTGCTTCCACTGAGACACAGCTTCATTGTTTGATTTTCATATCTGAATACAAGTGCACTCCATGGGAGCATTTACTCACAACATCACTGTCCTTATTAGCTCACCTGGGTCACAGTTAATAACAGGTTTGAGCTCTGCAGTGAGTTTGTTTTAGTAGGATTCAATCAGGAAAAGTAAAAAGGAATGATTAATAAAGTTTCATACGGTTAAATAATATTTTGCATTCATTTCCAGAGTTTGTTTGTAATTAGTCTAGTTTTAAATGGTGTCATGTGTCGATGTTGTTTCACTGTTCTTATGAAATCCAAACAGGAAACAATTTCCTGCCTTTAAACAACAGTGACATCTGTTGGAGGTGTACAGACACAGACTCAAATAATAAGAATGGTCATTTTCTATATTTCCACTGTCAACAAATCCAATAAAAAACAGAACAAAAACAAAAGGATATCTTATTCCTCTGTGCCTGTAGACCTCCTCCTCAAAAAACTATTAAAAACGCATCAGTGAGTCACACCACAGCAGTAGGTGGAGGACATGTTTATTCATTACCAGTCATGTAGTTTATTTCGAGTCAGTCCCACATAAAACCATCCGGCTGCCATAATTATTCAAGAGAACGTCAAAACCACATATGAAAATCTTCCCCTACAAATACACTGTTTACACAATATTTAGGTAGCTTTTGTAAAAAAAAACAAAACGGAAGTCCACAGCTGTTTTAGGAAAATTACGCTCTTAAAATTAAAACCTCATAATTTCTCTTTCTAAGAATTAAGACAGTATGAATAAATTGACTCTGGGCTGAGAGCCATAAACAAGCTGAAGAAGTCAGAAAATACTTAAACACACACTGACATATTTTCATTGAATTTCTTAACAAAACCAAAAAAATTATGTAATATTTAAAACTTTATCCTTTAATGCTACATAATCCAAGATTTCATTAAAAGTGAAATCTTACTTATTTGAATGTGCCATGTCGAACTTTAGCATTAAGCGAGAATAAAGCCTTAATTTGGGATCTGGAGAGCTGAGATGTTACGATGCAACCTTCTCCAGTCGTCATTTTCATTTCGCTGAAGACATTTTTACTGATAGGAAAGCACATGTGCTACTAATAACAATAATGACGGCTCTGTTTCCAAGCAACATTAACTGTTATTTATATGTCAAAATGTCAAAAGACAAATCTTTACCCTGTTATTGTCACACAAAGAGATATAAAAATGTTAGCACTTAACAAAAATGTAAGGAAATTAGGTACGAACAGCTAATTAATTGATAGATAACATGCTGATGGATAAAACTGCTCCATTAAACAGCCAGTGTCTCTGATCTGCTTTACTTATATGTAATTGTCTATATGCATAATGACCCGTTTTTAATGTATTATTCCTGAAACCTCTCAGTCAGTCAGCTGCTAAATGACCCATATTAAGTACATATCATTTTATTTGTTTGTTGTACAATCAAGAGACTTATATATTTTATATTATACTGACTTTTGACTTAGACTCTAATTATTTCATGGTGACTATTCTATTTCTTACCACTACATTATTTTGATCTTTCATTCTTAGTAATTCAGGAAATAATTGTAAGCTGTTCGTATATTTCTGTTTTTTTTTTCTTTTTTTAATTAGCCAAAAATAATTAGGACACAAAAGCTCACAGCATCCTAGTGCCAGTATCAGAAGGTCTGCAATAACCAAAGGAGACGCAAACGTAAAGTGTTTTCGAAAACATTTTACCTCAGACAAGTAATTATATATGCGCAGTGTGTTTTAAACTAAATTAAACCCAAGGGCAATTTATTTTTTTGATTATTTTCTGAGTGAGAACTGGAACAAATCTGCTAAATAAAAAAAGAAGAGTGAGTTCAATGTGGAATTATTCAAACAGAAGACTGGTAAGAGATTCCTGGCAGGTATTTTGTTAGAGATAATGCACCAGCTACGGCATAATGGGCCACACAAACACACTGAAGACAGCAGAGTAAACAACGTATTACACACTCTAAGAGCAGAGAACATTGAGGCTCTGCAGGAAAAACCTTTTAATGTTGAGATGCTTCATGTAATAAAGTGACTGTATTTGTGTGGAGGAACTAGATTTACCTCGTTGATTATTGGAAATTATGTCAGTAAAACCTTAGTTGAGAAAGTCAAGGACACTCGACTTCTTGAGTGCTCACAAATGAAACACACATTGATCTGAGGCTAACTCCTGTCTCTTTCTCAAACACACACACACACACACATACCCACACACAGAAACACTAACACATTGCATTAGGCTACTTCCAAGAGTGAAAATTAAAGTTTAAATAAAAGTGTGCGCTCGGGTGTGTTTTTTTTAATTCTAGAAACTGTCACATAAAAGCATGCTTATTTGTTAAATTTTTGTCATTATTGCCCTGTGACATATGTATAATCCATCACAGTGAAGTGTATAACGTGTGTATGTAATGATGTATCTTCACAAATAATTATTATTATTTACCATTTAACGACATTGCAATATTGACAAGGTAGAGATTATTTTTGACAATATGTTAAATTATTTTAGTTAGTGTTATTGTTCTGTGAGTGTAACAATCTACACCAAAGCGTATACACATTGCACCTAAAGAGTATAAATTCTGGGAGAAGGCACAAGGTGCTCCTGTGAGATCATTTAAACATTAATTTATCCTTGTGTCAGTTGAATAATTTAATGGGCAACTCCCAGCAGAAAGACAATGCATGAAGATGTTCAGATAATTGGAGGTTTTGTTACTCAGTGTGTGTGTTTGTAAGAATGTAATGAGACATGTATGTTTGTTAGTAAGTGATAAGTGTATGTTTTTGAATAATTCACTTAGTTGTTTTTTCTCAAGCTAATGTTCGCATGTTTTCTCATTACATATCTTTTTTATTGTTTTATTTGGATAGATGCAGCATTTCCCTGAATCAATTTTTTTCCTGTGAAAGAAAGGACATTAACAGAAACCTTGAATATTTTGATACGAAAGTTGGAATCTAAGAGATTTTCCACCTCCAATACTTTTTTTACATTCACGTCTTTTGGTAGATGTGACCAAAAAGTGGGGTTTACATTGATTTGAATCTTGGGATTTAGTTGGAGTTACAGCAAAAACTGTGACCCTGTAAATCACAGCCAAAAAAAATAACAGCGGCCACCAGGGGTCCTCAGTGTGCCGTGTGATGGCGGACCCTATCCCAGCTGGAAAAATACTCACAAACACATCAAAACTCTTACTTACTCCGCATTTTTGCTCAAACGATTACCTGAAAACAGTCCTCTGTTTGTCTGAAAGTGAAATAAATTGGCCTCAGTCTGAGAAGAAATGAGGACACGAAGACGTTATCCGTTAAAAAAAAAACTTCCCGTGTTTCCTAGGATCCAGCTTCCTGAGGATGCGCGCGCGTCTTGGCAACGGAAGTCGTTTGCTGCAGCGGATAACTTCCTCAACCGAAGCTAAGAACGCTGCAGTCTACAACCGAACTGTTTTTAAAGTAAAAATGTCAAGCTGTTGTGTGCTTGGCTGTAAAAATCGGCATTCCTCGACCAACCAAACCAAATTTTACAGAATACCGTCCGGAAATCGGCCGTTTCAGGCCAACCGGAGACGTTTATGGCTAAAAGCGATCCAACAAGTGAACGGCGGCGGCACGGAGAAACTCAAGGGAAATGCTCGTATTTGTAGCGCCCATTTTATATCAGGTAAGGTCAAGATAACCAGGCTTTCGTTTTACTAAATGGTATAACAGCTTGCCGAGTGTTGGTTAAGCTGGATAAATTTTGTGGAAGATGAGGTAGCATATAGGTTAGTTTACCATGAAGTCAACAAAAAAATTTGTTTTTTTTGTCTTATAGGGGAAGCGTCAATGGATCATGGCAGTCCAGACTTTGTACCTTCTGTGTTTGAATCCACTGAACCAAACCAGAACCTCAAGAAAAAAGCAAAATGGTAAGACGTTAATATTTTTGTTGATAGCTTAATAGCTGCTTTCTATCATATTATATTGTCATCCTATACAGTGCTGTATATGCTTCTCACAGTAACAGTAATTCATAAACAACACATACGTTACAGGGGCTAGTAGCAGCTGCCTAGCTAACATTAGCAAACCACCAACATCAAAACGTGACAAAATCTCTCAAAACTCTCTATATTATTATTATGTGCTTCAATTCCACATGTAATAACTTTTGCTAAGTTTTGCTCCTTGTTTTTTTAGTTGAGGGGGTCATTTGGCTTCAGGACACGAATACTATCCATCTGAAATCAGTAGCTTTTCTTGATTAATTGGTTCTTCGTAGCCGCACAATTAGTTTCTGAAATGTCAGGATCAGTTTCCTTTTTCATTAATGCAGTAAACAGATTATAAGTTAAACACAAAATTAAAAAAAAGGGTGAAAAAATTCTTGAACAGGCCTGCAGATAAGATGTCATGGGGCGGAAATATTAGGATTCTTGGTATGTATTTGTATGTTGCACATATGGCTACACTGCATATGAATAATTTAAAACAGGTTAACATTTTCTCAGCATAAAAGCTGCGCATGTGGTTTGACATGACATTGTGCAATTGTCAACATTTGGTAAATAAACATACTCAGTTTCCTTTTGCATGTGTGTTGCTAAGGATTTAGCATCTGGTCGCCTCCTAACTGCCTATAAACTTCACCCTGTTGTAACCTGTTACCACACATGCGTTGCCCAAAGATGGCAACCTAAAAAGCATCTTAGACATCAAAATAAGAAGAAAATAAGAAAATACAGGCACCAAGCAGCAGTGTCTCCATAGGTATATGAACCACCAACCACACTTTTCCATTTTGTCATAAGTGATAATTCAGAATAATTTTTTTTGTTTGAGTCTATAGAATATTCCAGCATAGGAATTCTTTGAGAAGTTTACACATGTGTATTGTAGTTTAAAACAATTAATTTGTCCAAATTTTCTTTAAGGATTTATGGGCGTAGAAAAAGACGACGACGTACAGCCAATGTGGAGGAAAAAGGAGAAACTCCACCTAGAGATAATTCTCCAGTTGACCAACAGTCCTCTGTTTTGATGGAAGATACTGAGACACTGTTGTCTCCATCAGTGCCAAAGGTAGCAGCCACTGCTTGTTATTTCTAAATGTATTTTATGCTGTAGGGAAACATAAAATCAGTATGTTTTATGTTGTGTTATCATTGTGTTTAGAAGACAAAGGTTTACTTTAAGAGGATCTCCTTTATTTGTGTTTCATAGGAAGGAGAAACATTGACTGAAGAAGTTGAGACCAAAACTGAAACCAGAACGATCAACTCCCAAACAACATCCTGCCAAAACACAACATCACCCTCATTTAAAATACCAAAAGATTTCACCATGCTGGACAAAAGAATTCCTGTTGTGCTCTTAAAACCTGTATTTGTACCAGCAGGTGAGTATCAGTGTGAGCTGTGCGACCAGCATTTCACCAAAGCATCACAGCTTGTAAAACATAAACAACTGCATGAAGAACAAAGGTCCTTCATCTGTGAGACTTGTGGAAAGGTCTTCACGAGCCAGGCAGCTTTCACTGAGCACAAATGTGTCCCTGAGCAGTCCTTTCCATGCAACATATGTGATCGATCGTTCACTACAAGTCATAACCTGAAGCGTCACAAACTGCTGCATGTCAAAGATGGCAGGAAGTGCGGAAAGTGTGGTGTATTCTTCTGTCGTCGTCATAACCATGTTGTATTCACACCACAGACTGAGTCCGAACAGGAGTCCTACATGACTGAGCCTCAAGACTTAGACAATAATTTAGACAATAATTTGGACAATAATTTGACACCGGAAACCAGTCTGCTGAAGAAGTCTGAGCTGAACCAGACTGCAGACACGGATGACAGTGCTCAGAGCACCGTTACTAAGACCCGTTTGCTGACAACTACCGTGCAGACCGTTGTGTTCACTCTCCCAAACCCCAGACCTTTACACGAGATCCATACAGTAAAAATTGCCCCAAAAATCCCTGTGCCAGTGTCGAGAAAACCTTCCCCTGTGCCATGTCCACCCCCACCAGGACCCAGGCTCTCCAGCAACAACCAGCCTAAGACCTTTGGTCAGCCTCATCTTCCCCAAAAGACAGATCTGCCCCCCTCACTAACAGATCTGCCCCCCTCACTAAGGATCTTTTCACCACAGTACCTTACCTCAGCATTCCTTGAAGTCCGGAGAGATTATAAATACATTTTAAGCAAAGCAAGAGATGTTAAGAAAAAGATTGTGAAGGAGGAAGAATGCAAGCTGCCACTAGTGCCTCCAGTCAAGCAGGACATTGAGCAAGACATAAAGGGAAGGACGGCTTATGACCTGGAGATTGTGCTCTGATCTAAACTGTTGGGAGACTACAAACCTCTTTAAGAGCAGGGAATTACTCCTGTATTTAAGTACAATTTAACAGCCTTGTTTGCGTCAGCAGTAATGTTTCACATTTTACTACTACTCATACCAAGATTTGTGCTTTGTATCATAAAGCTGGTAGCTCATTCTGTCAGACACATTAGTGAGTCTGGTAGACACCGCAACTCAAACATAAGCTCATCTGGGCTCATTCTCTTGCCAATATGCAACACTATTGCTGTCTGTATGACATGAGGTTGTCGTGTTTTTCATGTTCCTTGTTTTTCACTGAGATCATATTGCTGCAGTCTTTTCTTAAGTGCCTATTTTCTTTTTCTCTGAGGCCTAATCGGACTCTGCACCCTTATAAATTTTACTGAAACTGTTGGACTTTTTTTAAGCACCAGTTTTGTATTAAGGATGCTGTCACCACTTAATTGCTGACAAGGGGGAAATTGGTTCTTGGTAAATACTCTTATGTTAATGTGAAGGATCTCAAGCTGACCTAAATTGTTAAACTGTGCATCGGGTGGCTTTTAAATGGAAGCTTAATTATATTCATGGCATTTGTTGGGATAATAATCAGTTTAGTCCATTAGCAAATGTGCATTAGTATAAATTATATGATATATGATTGTATTATATTAAGCATCAAATCCAAAAAATATTGTCAATGATTTCAGTTTTTCCGTCTACCTCAGTGACCAGAAACCACACAGGCAGTGTTTGTTGTTTTATAATATAGAAGTTATGTTTGTTTTTCATGTGTGCACATATACTGTAACAGCTCCAGCATTTGCTATAAACCCTGTGTTACATTTTTGAGTCGGTTTGTGTACACAAATGTGGTAATGGCAAGAAGCAGAGTGGTGTATTGAAGGCGAAAAATATCTTCAAAGGGTTTCCTCCATAAAACTAAGCACCTAACCTGCTAATCAGTAAGTTAACTAGCACTGGTTCCCAGTACTGCAGAGCTGCTGGTCTGTAGCTGACACTGACCCCCCCAGACTCTAAGAAGGTAGATATGTCAAACATTTTATATTACACTCATGTTGCTGTTTGTATCACTGGTAGCAACACACCGACTTGAAGCTATAGTTTGAAAAATCTTAAACACATAAGCTATCTGGTTATTTTTGTGCTTTGTTTTTTCAACTGTAAATCAGTTTCAGTTTGTACAGTGAGGAGATGTCTTATGATGTTGATTATGATAAATTTTATAAAAATAAAGTAAACAAGTGTACCTTGTCAACTGTCAGAGTAATTTGATCTCAGAACGCTGATGTTAAGCAAACTAATTTAACCAAACTGACTTTAAAATGATTTGCTGTTGGCTAAAGAAGATTAAAAAAAAAAAAAAACATATTTTACTACAAAGTCATTATATTTGTAGTAACTCACTGCATCCAAACAGCACTGTTTCTATGTCAGATTGATTTTTACTTGGACATGTTAAACACTAGAGGAAAGAAATAAACTGTAAAATGTATCTAAACTCAAATCCCTGCTCATAACAATATAGTGTATTGGGGAGGTTTGGGATTTACTGGCCGAAAAGATTTGTCAGATTTGCCCTGACGGTGCCACTGCAGAGACTGTTAAAATGACCTAGAACTGTCTTCAGACCTCTTATCAGTGTGTCATGTGGCATTAAAATGGCCAGCTTGTTCTGTGAGCTGTGATACAATCCCATTGTTGAAAAAAACCTGCAGTGCAATAACAATAAGGTGCCTTGGTGCCTTCGTTCACGGGGTCCTTTTGTCTCTAAATGTGGTGAAGGTTCCCAGAGGGCCATTTTACCTCCAACTACCACACCATTGTTTGTGAGACTGAATGATGAGTCGTTCTAAAGGTCAGAATGACTACTTTAAAGTTAAGAAATGAGCTTTCTTATTGCTTTTTAGTACCAGTTTCTAACGAGACGCAATTCATCAACCATTGTTATTTAATTTATCAATGATTAAATCATTTACTAATGTTGAATTGATTTGTTACAAGCCTTTAAAAGCAGATTCTGGCACGTTTTTCTCATTCAGCATCTGAACCACAGTAACATAGCAAAAATTTAAAACTGCAGATTTGATGATTTGTTGCGGAAAAACTCTTAACCCCACTTTTTAAAATGACCTTTAGAAGTGCAGAATTGATGGTTTATTAGAAAGTTTGGCCCACTACTTCATATGACTAATGAATTTTAATAATTCACAGCTGCAGACCTGTTGGCTTATTAGAAAATGGGAAGCTCCTGATTTATTTTCAAGACAACACCTTTGGTAAGATTTCAAGCTGCAGGGCTGGTTAATTATTAAGACGTGAAACCCATTAACCTTTAAAACTGAGACAGAGAAACAACAGCTGAAGAGATGTTTTACAACCCAGTAACCCAAATGTTGTTCCTGTTAATGTTTTGTTACCCGATACTACAAATGCAAAGTAAATATATGTAAAATAAGAAGCAATAACAGTATAATAAAGAATATTTTTTACTCTTAATAAGGCTAATTGTTATATCTAAACCGTTAAATAAAAGGGTCTGCAATAAGTTTAACTAGAATATTAGATAGGGACCTGTCATTTAAACAGTTTTTGATTAAATAGTTTTTCATAAAAATCACTAAAATACAGGCTATATATACTTTTTTGTTCTTAAATTTAGATTTTTTGCTTATCAATCTTCCTGTAGGAGAAAGTAGGTTAAGTTTTGACTGGTTTTTATCAGTCATATCCTCAGTTCATCCCTCGGAAACCTCTTGTGCCACATCTCCGAGCCAGATGAGAGTTCACTGTCTCCCGTCTGATTCCATCTGCACGCTGTACGCATCCTATTGGTCCGGCTGCACCGGTAATGGTGGACCTCGACTCTGATTGGTCGCTTTGGTTGTCACTTCAGGCGACCGACGGCAATGATTGGCCGACGCCCTCGAACCCAGGCAGCAGATTGGTTAATATTCCTCCGCCTGGCTGCTTGGGTGACAGGCAAGTGGTGCTGATGCTGTGACAATGGGAGTCATCCAGATAAGCAGCATCTGGACCGAGAGTGCTTGAAACACAGCGGCAGCACACACGCTCAGCTGACTGCAAAAAAGAAGGGGAAAGCAGCTGGATAGAAAGACGGAGAGGAAGCTCCAGCTGCTGCTCTGAAAGGGTGAGTTTACCCCTGGAAAAACAAACTGTCATGCCCGGGGGGTCCAGTTAGCTGTTTCCTGCGTGGGGGGCTGGGAAACATCGCTGAAGTACGTCGGTAGCAAAACTGTAAATCCTGCTGCTTAGGGTGAAGCAAGTTTTTCCAGTTTTTCCTGCTTAAATCAACGATGCTTAGCTGCCAGGTGAGTCGCTCATAGCTGCACAGACTGTAATGTTATGCAGCGGTTGTAAGAAGGCAGCTGTGAGTCAACTCATCCCCTTGGTCGACTGCATTGCGGAGAGAGCATGTCTTGCAGAAGAGCATGTGTCTACTATCCTTCGTGCTGTCTTGTAATTACGTGCTCAGTATATCAGCATTGAAAGCTGTTTTGTTGTGCTAAAGGTCTTCAGGCTTCCTGTGTTTTCATTCAGACACATCATCATCATCATCATCATCATCATCATCATCATCATAGACCCACTATGATGCGTTTGTTACCAAATCCAAATGTGAATTTAAAAAATATTAACCCCGAAATTTTTATTATCATCACTGAAACATTCCTGCTATGCATGGATATGCACAGATTTGTAGTGAGCTGCGTTGCATGCTGGGATTTGAAGTTTGAGATGGTGTGTGTACATTAAAAGTGTGATTAAATAAGCAATAAGTGTTTGCCTGTTTGTTTAAATGCAGCACAAACACAGTATGGTCTAGTTATGTATTGTAGCCATAGATTTAGTGTATATACTGACTCTATTAGCATAGTTTCCATCCTTTTTTTGGCTGTAAGTGAAAGTGTTTATCTTCCCTCTGCTCTTTCAGTTGAGTGATGGGAGCGTTCAGCCGGCAGAAGTTTTTCCAGGAGCTTGCTCATGGCTGCCTGCTGCCTACGGCTCAGCAGGGCCTGGAGCAGGTATGGCAGCTGCTGGTTATCTGCCTGCTGTGTCGGCTTCTCTGGATGTTGGGTGAGAGTTCGGTTATTTGTGTCCTCTCAGTTTTATTTGCCGTTCATGTAGCTTTGGTTATCATAATCACCTGTACCACCCTTTTTTCCCCCCTTTTTTCTCCCCATGTCAGGCCTCCCCTCCTTTGTGAAACACCTGGGCACAGTGGCAGGAGGTTTCTACACGCTCTACCTGTTCTTTGAGCTTCATATGATCTGGGTGGTCCTCCTCAGCCTTCTCTGCTACCTCTTCCTCTTCCTGTGCCGCCACTCTACCATCCGAGGCACCTTCCTCTCCATCACTGTGCTCATCTACCTGCTGCTGGGGTGAGATATCCCTCCTGTGATAGCTGACAGCTCAGCACCACGCACCAAGTCTGTGTACGAAGTGAACACTGCTGTTCCAGCGGAGCTGAATTTGCATTAAAATGAACCTCTTCTTTTTGCTTTTTTTTGTCAGAGAGCTGCACATGATGGACACCACCAACTGGCACAAGATGAGAGGTGAGCTTGCCATCTTTTCTGCAGCGCTGACAGATTTCTGCCAGATAAAAACAATAAATGTGACTGCTCTCCATTTAACAGCGGTAATAGTCTTATGTTGAGACGAGTGATTATTTGAGTGCTGCCGCTGTTGTCCAGGTTCACAGATGGTGGTTGCCATGAAAGCCATCTCCCTGGCCTTCGATTTGGACAGAGGTGTTGTCGCCAGCGTCCCCTCACCCATTGAGTTCATGGGCTACATTTACTTTGTGGGCACAGTCATCTTTGGGCCCTGGATCAGCTTCAACAGCTACAAAGAAGCTTTGGAGGGACGTAAGCTGGTAAGTGTGACACAGTCTCTGTTAAGTATTGAAAAAGGTGGAGGTGGGGATTATTTAAAAGATTTATCCTAAGACGAGCCGTGAACTGTTCAAATCTTTGACTCTTTCTTCTCCTTCAGAGCTTTTCATGGCTTTTAAAAGTGTCTGTTAGCTGGTTGAAGAGCCAGGTCTGCCTTGTTATTTCCAACTGTGTAGCGCCGTACCTCTTCCCTTATTTCATACCCGTCTATGGAGACAAGCTGCTACGAAGGTGAGTCGAAGAAACGCACAGATGCTCGTAAACAAATCAAAATCCCAGTTTATCCTCTCACGGCTTTAACGCTTGTCTTCTATTACCTGCTTTGTTTACAGCAAAAAGAGGAGAAGGATCAGGTGAGCTAATTAAGCAATGCAGTGATTTGAAACACACTAAACACTGTATTCATGCCCTCCATATATTTTACACAAATTCTTCAGTGCATGCTTTTTATTTTATACCATTTGTGCCACACCTTCACCTGAACCCATGTGTCCACATCGTTTCCCCCTCTTCCTGCAGCCACACGAGCCACGACACCCACCTCATCCTCTTGTTTACCACAACTGTTTTACCATCCTGAAAAATGTGGCGAGACGTAGTTCATCATGGCAGGTCAATTAAATATTTATCCAAATTTGATGCATCACTAACATGAACTGCTACACCTTCTCTCTCTCTCTCTTTCTTCTGCGGCTTCTCAGAGGTACACCGGCAAAGTGCGTCTTAATGTGTTGCGTAATGATTAATTCATTAATGCTGACTTGAACTTAAAATAAGATTGTTAATATCTGTCTCTTTCTTTCTCTTTTAACGCCTTTGCATTAGGTGGTTGCTGGCATACGAGAACACAATGTCTTTCCACTTCAGTAATTATTTTGTTGGTTATTTGAGCGAGACCACCACGACTCTGGCCGGGGCAGGCTTCACCGAGGAGAAAGAAAACCTTAAATGGTCAGAACTGCATGCACAGTATCGACATAAATTATGTTTTTCTCTGTTTACATTTTTTTTTTTTTACAAACTCTGTTCCCCACTCTTTTCTCCCTTTTTATTTTTGCAGGGATATGACTGTATCCAAGCCTCTGAACGTAGAGTTTCCGCGGTCGATGGTGGAGGTGGTGACGTCATGGAATCTGCCCATGTCTTCCTTTCTGCACACCTGTGAGTTATAACGCTAACTGTTATTGCTCGATGGCAGCAGCTGTTTCTGCTTCTCGTTCTCATCATAAACGGGATGATAATGGCTCATTCAAGCAGACCCTCTCAAGCAATCTGACGCTTCTCCTCCTGCAGATGTTTTTAAGAGCGCTCTCAAATTTGGGACGTTCTCCGCTGTCATGGTGACATACACCGCCAGTGCCCTTCTGCACGTGAGTAACTGTTACATAAGCAATTACGGCACACACTCTTTACTGGTGTTTGACTGTTTTAAACAAGCGGATTGTTCTGATTCTGACTCTTTGTGTCTGGCAGGGTTTGAGTTTTCATCTGGGCGCAGTGCTGATATCTCTTGGGTTCATCACGTACATTGAGCACGGTGAGAGTCGGCCCTAATGTCGTCTCCTTTCCACATTAGAACCTTTCCATTTAGAGAAGGTGCTTAGCTTTGCAGTAATGGGTAATTGCACTCGCTATATCACACTGTTTCTCTTCACTGCAGTGCTGGTAATTTACCTCTTATGGCTGGAGAGGAACTCTTTGTCTAGCTTCATTTTAATGCTTTGGTCTTGTTTTGTGTTTCAGTGTTGCGGAAGAGACTCGCGGCCATTTTTAATGCCTGTGTGCTGTCAAAGAGATGTCAGCCAAACTGCACTCACAAGAATAAAAAGGTATTATGCACCCTTATCCTCCTCCTCTCTTTTTAAGGGAATGGGACTTTAGCACCGGTTACTTAAGATTAGCAGTGGGCTCTTTAGGTTTGTGTGAATATTTTGGTAATAATTACACTTATGAAAATATGTTTTATTGCTTTTTTGCCTGAGAGTAAGATGAGAATATGAATAAAACTTGCATTTCTCTTAATATGAGGCTAGAGCCAGGAGAGCATTTCCCCTGTTCAGAGTAAAGAGTTAAGGAATTTTATTTTAATTTTGTTTATTTCCATCAACATAAATGTTTTTACTGTTTTTTTAAGGTTTTTAATGCATTTCAACTAATGCTTCCTGCTGCACAAATAGAAGCTTTTTTTGACCACAATCCTGTGGTGTTTTTGTATGTTTTGTGCATATCCTGGTTTTCTTCCAACTATTTTATCTGTGCAATTGGCCATTGCTCTGGCACTGCTGGCACTTCCTTTCAGAGCAGGAGGTGCTCAAAGGGTGCCTACCTAGTAGCTGTTCTGGCCTAGTTAACATTCAGAAAAAAAATGCACTCTCTATTTTTTACTCTGCAAATATTCAAAAATAAGACTCTGTATAATTTCCCCCATTTGTTTTACCCCACGATAAACACAAAAAGAAACTTCCTCAGCCGGCAAAGTGTCATGTACTAAATATAAGAAATAATTTAATCATTAAAAGGATAGTACTTAAGGATTATTTACAAGATAGTTTAATGCCATAAAAAAATGAAACAGTTAAAACAAAGCAGCCCTAATGGTCCACCTTAAGCTGTCAGTTGATATATTTTGGGAGTTCGCTGGCAAGGTGCCCGGCAAAAAACCCTCATGTTATATTGGTGACACGCATCTAGAGCAGCAGGAGAGGGGAAATAATGATTTATGCCACGAGGAAGCAGCCTGCATGGACTGCAACATAGTGAGAGTTGCTCCACTCACATCTTAGGTAAAGATACACTGAAAATTTCAGATCACGATTTTCT
>JAPZDY010000002.1:21068765-21120745 GCA_029783645.1 Ctenochaetus hawaiiensis | reverse complement strand
TACTGAAAATTTCAGATCACGATTTTCTTCATAACACTAAATATTCAATAATAAATGCGCAACAATTAAAGTTAGAAGCTCAGTAGGGAAAAATATCAATCATGCGTTAAACAGTCAAATATTAAGCTAATCCGCTTCATCAAGACTGATAGAGAGAAAAGGTTTTCAGGGTCTTAAAGAGAATAACTCACACATACTTCAATGGAAAAGATATGGATGAATGTGTCTGAAATATTGATTCCTTTGTTTTACATGATGCCTCATCTCTCCTCCTGCAGGGGCTATGGGTGTATATGATTAACATAGCATTCAGCGCCTTGGCAATACTCCACCTGACGTATCTGGGCTCCGTGTTCAACTCCAGTGTGGACTACATGGAGGAGGATGAGGTGAGGCCAACATGTTCAGACGAGTACAGGCGACTATATTTACACGTCAAGTCAATGGATTTTACAGTATGCAGCTCAATATTAGATATTTGGCTCCAAGGGCTTTGGGAATGTACAACATCCAACATCTTCTGTCTTTAGACCCTTGATTTGGTCAGAAAAAACACCCTCATAAAACCCTTTAATGGGGGAAAATATAAAAAAATGTAAGGAAGAGCAGCAGTGGAGTGATCTCTCTCCCAGAATGTCAGCAACCCGAGATGACAACCTGTACTCATTAAAAGTACAGTACACTATGTTATACATGAACATGTGAAACACTATATAGGAAAGTAACCTAAGCTGCAGTATAAATAGTGCAAAGGAAAGAACTTTACTGTCACAGAATTATTCTTGTGTGTCACTGGCTTCAGATTTTTGTAGTATCTGTTCAGAAAGAGAATGAATGAATGATGAATCCTCTTTTTTGTATTAAAAAATTAATGAAAAGTATAAAAAAGGAAAGATTTGTATATGAATATTGTGTCCGATTGAGCTTAAATAGTATGTACTGCCCCCCACAGGACGATATAACCCATCATACCATTCAGAAGTGGTCGGAGCTGAGCTGGACGAGCCACTGGGTCACATTTGGATGCTGGATATTTTACCGCCTCATTCTCTAATGACGAGAGACGGAGAAATGGAAAAGGTAAAGGAAGCAATAATGAGATTTGTAAGGCTGGCTCTCCGCTCCTGCACTGTGACTTTATTCTGCATCATCAGACTGAAGAAAACCAACACGCAGCATTCAGGTTGCGCCGCATGTTGGCCGGGTAATCAATTATTCTGACCCGCTGGGGACTAGTTTTGATATCCAAGAAACGATGGCCCGCTCCTCCCTCCCCCCCCCGCTCCCTATCGCATCCTTTTTATCTGAGTCGCAGTTGTCGAGCCCTCACGTTGTGACAGCAGTTACCCATGTCTCACTGCGAGTCACGATCAATACCTATCAGCATGGTGGAGATCGGCTGCTCCTTTCTGTGGACACACGATAGAGCCCATTATCTAGGTTTCAGCATTGACTGCTGCAGATGTGTCCCCCAGATGTTGGTCCCCCCCCACCCACCCACCTCGCCTCAAGTGTTTTACAATCGTATTTTTAGGATTGAAGGATAAGCCTGGTGATATTGGCTTCTTTTTCCCATTTTCGACAAATCCCAAAAGACTAAAAGCAACAATGTGTGAGTTTGTCTCTCAATCATCTCCTTCAGACTTCCCCCAGCTTGTCTTGCGGCTCTCAGCCGAACCCGTTTTGTATTCTTCACATTTAAATAAAAGACAAATTATTTTCTAGGCTGTGTAGTTTTTAGCAAGCATTTGTGTAGAGCTATTTTAGCATTGAATAAACACACATTTTGTGTTTTCTGCAGTATTTACAGCAGCGGAACTTGCTAATGTTCATTGTTAAGAAGGAACTTGGAACGAGGAAAACAATGGAGGTCGCAGAAGATCAAGATAATATCAGGCTTCAGCTAGAGAGACAAAACTTGAAGGTGGAATCGGTTTGTTTGCAATAAGGAAAAATAATACAACATCACCAGACTTCTCCTTTAACAGAGCTTATCTCTTGAGCATGTTTAAGACAAAAAAAAAAAAGAGTTTACTTTTTGAATGAAAAGAGCACACGCAGCAATTATAATGTCCCCGATAACTATTTCAACTTTTGTGAATTTTAAGAAATGAATCTGTACATCTATTGATTATTTTTGTGGTGAAATTTCCTAAAAGTGTTTGTATTTTTCTTTGTGTCATTTCGACAATATCCTTTAAAAATTGAAAATTATTTGCTTTTCCTTAGAGATGATCTTATTAGTATTTGTGAACATTTAAAAAAAAAAAAAACTCTTAGTATTAAAGATAAAAGCTTAGAATCAGGGTATTATTCCACTTGTGTTACTGTAGAGGAAAAATGTTCAAACTTCTCTTCCACATCCATATTAGATGAAACAGTACAGTACACTATATTCAATATTTATCCTTAAGTGCAGATTTTTATTACTCTGCTGCTTTTAAATGATGCATTTATGTAACTGGAGATGATGAGAGAATCAAACGAGCGTCTGTATCAGATTGTGTTCACATTTTGTCGATATCTTTCTTAAATCTAGAACGTCAAAGATTCGCTTCTCAACTAAGATGTAATGTTTTAGCTTAGAGCCTGAATGTCCCGTTCATGCCTGACAACAAGTGCTCAGTCTCTGCAGACCTACTACCACTCAACCCGACGAGTACAGTATTTTAAATATTACTCTGATATTTACTTTTCTCCCTGTAAATGTGAAGGCACTGATACACCTGTGATATTTTTATAAAATTTTACATGAAACCTGGATTGACGTCTTTGTTTGTTTCAGATGTGAAAAGTCAGACATAAATAGAAGTCAGATACACGTGAAGTGCTGTAAGAAAATGTAGTTTATTTGAATTATTATTTACAAGAAGAACGTCTGGTCTGTCAGACAGTCTTTAATGTTGCGAGGGTGAGTTGGGAAGGGGTGACAAACTTTTTTTCAGCTCAAAGCCACGGTCCAAGAAGCCAGAGCGGACAGCGAGGGGAAAGGGGACAGAACGAGGTTGGAAGGAACAGAGGTTGAACAACAGATGGTGATGGATGGAGATCAGGTTCACTTTCTGCCTCTGTGGGGGAGGCGAGCAGATGCTGTATTGGAGCTTGACGTACAACAGCCCAGTCTGCAGGCTCGGGGGGGGGGAAGTGTGGTGCGCTCAGCCCTGTTTGCCCCGGGGGCCCCCATGTTTACGACGGCAGGACCCCAGCAGTGTCTCCAAAGCCATCTTCACAAATGCCTGGAAGTTATTGCTTCTCTCCCTTCGGCTGTCCTGCGAGGGGATGAAACACAGACAGATACCTTCACTGGGGACACAGCGATCACAGCATCTCATTTCCACACTGTGTGCCAGACATATGGGAGGTGATGGTAGCGTCCCAAACCACCGAGGGGCCCATATCAATCCTGCACATAACTAGATGTTTTGTTTTTTTTTATTTGTCCACTCGGACATCATGCAGTCTCTGCACAGATTTTAATCACCAGTTTTCAAACAACATGCTGACAAATTCTAGGTTCATATAAATGTTTACCTCCTTGCTTCTTGTTATCATCTCCTTTCTGATCACCTTTCTTCGGCTGCTCTTTAGGACTCTGAGGTTGCTGTGAAAATAACACAAATATAAATAAAGTGAAGCTGCAAAGATTTAGAGATAAAGAAGAAAATGAGGATTTTGGAATAGTTTATTAATGATTTTCCTACCTTGGTAGCTGACTTCTTGTCCGACTTATTACCTGAAAATAATTAAAACAGACACTTTTACCACATTTATGGTGATATTTTTATTTTAGTTCCATCACTTTTATATCATTTAAAATGCAGCCTCTCCGGTATCCAGATAAATTAAATAAAAATTAGCTTTTAGGCTGCTTTTGTTTCACATTGCGTACCTTTCGTTCCTGGCATTTTGGCTGTGCTCCAGAGTCTGTGCTGATTTCTGAGAAAGCAGTGTTAAATGTGGTGTTCGACTCGGTCATTTATGGCCCGTGCTTGTGAATGACGCTGTCACTGGGGCCCCTTCGAGAAAGAGCAGCATGAACAAGCAAAGAGCCCTGTCAGCTGAGCAGCATGCCCCACAGCTCTGCAGGTCTTTGCTGAGCCAGGCGAAACCTCAGAGCTGACCTTGTAATACTGCCATTGTGAAGCCACTGGAACTGTGTGTTCACCTATTGTCCATGACAAGAAAGCATTTTCATCATGTTACCGGTGATGTGATAGTGTTTTTTTTTTAATAGTTCACTAGGTCAGTGATACTTTTATTTATTGTTTTATCAGCCACATTAAAAAATGGATAGAAGATTAGGATTTGTCCTCAGAAACCCAGTGACTACATTAAATTAGCCTTCAGACTCAGCATTTGGACTCGAGTATAGTAGCAGGGATCATTAAGAAAGGTTCAAATATGCCACCCTAAGCAATCTTCATTGTGTGGACTTCAACTCAGGCATGTGAAATATTGCTAATAATAACCAAATTGATTTATTTGCCCCTCGAAGATCCCTGTGGACTTCAGAGAAAGCACTTCAAAACATGCAAATATTAATAGTACAATAGTCATCACTTTGTGTGTGTGTGTGTGTGGAGGTAAACAGAACGGATTCATAAATTTATAAAAATTTATAGAGTGGCTGATTATAAATATATATCGTAAATTTAATTCAGATGAAGGCTAATATTTTACACCATGTTGTGTGTATTCGGGGTAGTGGTGTGTTTTATTCCTCTATCCGGTAAAAATCGAGGACATGTCATCACATTGGATCAAATGATAAATCATGTAAATGCTCTGAATCATCATCCGGACTCACGAGGCACCACATCAGAAAGTGGGCTGGTGACGCCCGGTCACGTGACCTGATAGAAAGCGCAGCGATGGAGAAAAGCTAAGGAAGGTGAGCCGTTTCAAAATGTATTTGTCGGTGTTTCTTTGCAGCATTATGACAACGCCATGCCTTAATCTGTGTGTTAAATTGATAACTAATAGACCACCTGTGCATATTGAAGAATGAATAAAAAACAGACTGTTTTGCGAGGGCAACGTATATAATGTTGTGGCTAACTGGCTAATTTGCAAGCTAACGTCAGTTAGCATTTCGACGTTAGCTCTGAAGAAGGTTCGCCTGCTCTTATTTCTCCTTGACATTTGCAAGCAAAAATGCCCCACAACATTAATTTTGCCGATACTTCAGTTTATTTTGGTCTTGACGTTCGAGTGTGTTATGCACTTAATAAATCATAGCTAAAAATCATTGTCTTTACCCTGTGATGCCACAAGACTCAGCATCATCACCTGGTTCAATATTGTAGTTGGGAGGGTCATGGGTTGGGTTACATTCATGTAACATTTCATTCGATGTACACGTCAGCTAAGCTACATTCTCACACAGTGCATGCATGTTTATAGGTGCATGCATTTTATAGGTGAAAGTAGCTAAAGGATAAGAACTGGGTGCTGTATTTTGACAGGAATCTGCCCTGGCAGTGGATTCCTCTTTACCCAGAGTGCTTGTGGAATGGCAGCAGTTTGGCAGCAGGTTTTGGCAGTGGATGCAAGGTGAGATTCAACCATGCAGCAGGTTTTATTAATCTTAAGCGATGAAGAAGCTATTCAGACGTGTAATTGCTTATGGATCAGTTGTGAGTTATAGAGTGTGCTGTGTCACTTCTCTCCCTCTCCGCAGGTACAATGCTTACCGCACGCCCACGTTCCCACAGTTCCGAACTCAGTACATCCGCCGACGCAGCCAGCTGCTCAGAGAGAACGCCAAGTGTGGCTTTGAGCCGGGGCTGCGCAGGCAGTACCTGAGGCTGCGCAGTCAGCTGCTGGCCCTGCGCTACGGGCCCCTGTCTGAGCAGAGCAGCTTCAGGGCCAGTAGTGTGCGCAGCTCCCGCACCACACTGGACCGCATGGAGGTCAGAACCAAAGAAACAGAAAGGAAATAGTTGTGGGGGATTTTCTAATTTGGAAAAGGACACATAAAAACATTTAAGAGTTAAAATGAAAATATAGGATACAACATAATAGAGCCATTTGGATGGCGAGACCTTAGTGTTTATCAATCAGAAGAATTGCCAAACAACACTTTGGTTGCCCATGCATATTAAGCTGAGCAGCTTGGTTGAAATGGCTGGCATGCCCATGTTTATGGACAACATTATCAATGTTAAAATACATGGTAGTTTCAACAATTTTATAAGACTTTTGATGATTATTTATGGTCACATGTCCTGTCTTTACTTACACTCACTCCTACGAGGTTCTCTCTCCCTCTATGGCTCCTTCCCTCTCCTCTAATCTCATGCAGGACTTTGAGGAGGACCCTCGTGCCCAAGGGGCTCGTGGTCACCGCCGCTCTGTCAGCAGAGGCTCCTACCAGCTACAGGCCCAGATGAACAGAGCCGTCTATGATGAGAGGTACCTCGAAGAACGCCACACAGCAATCCTCAACTTTCATCCAACAGCTTGTCTCATTGCCTCGAGCATTTTAAATCTCTCTGATTTAGTTCTCCTTTGAGATATTGCATTTTGTTGGATTTACTGGCTGTAATCCTGATTTGGTTGTGCTGAGTAAAGTTCAGATCCCTCATATTGAGTTGTCAGCTGCAGGAAAGGGTCGTGAGGTGCCTTGTATTGATCGTGGTGTTTTACATTTCCTCTTGCAGGCCTCCGGGCAGTTTGGTGCCCACCTCAGTGGCAGAGGCCAGTCGTGCTATGGCAGGAGACACAACTTTGAGTGAAAATTATGCTTTTGCTGGCATGCACCACATATTTGACCAACATGTAGATTCTGCTGGTAAGTTGATGTTTTTTAATCTATTGTAAACCATTTGTGAAGCTTCACTGTTTATTTCACACTCTCCTCCTCTCCTTGTTCTTCTAGTTCCACGGTTGCAGTTTGCCAATGATGACAAGCATCTCCTTGCTTGCTGCTCATTGGACGGCACGCTGTCCATCATGACACTGTCTCCGTCTCCTCCCAGCGTTAAGGTGACCCTCAAAGGTCATGGAGGTCCTGTCACAGACTTTGCTTGGTCTCTGAGCAATGACATCATTGTGTCAACGTCACTGGATGGGACGCTGCGCATCTGGAACACCGAGGACGGTCGGTGCATCCGAGAGGTCAGAGACCCAGAATCCAGCGAGTTGCTCTGCTGCACCTTCCAGCCCATGAATAACAACCTCACTGTGGTGAGTCCAGTCTGAGACATCAGTTGAAACTGTACATGTTCATAGTACTACAAAAACTAGCACAGGAGATTGTGGGGATCACTAACAGAAAACAACATTGACAACCATCTAAATGTAAAGCTATAAAAATGTTGGCAGATCCTCTCAATTAGTTATGTGTGTGTTGTTTGGTTTTAACCAGTTTCCTTATTCATATGTCAAATCTTTATGTGCCTTCAGTGTTGACATGTATACATGAAGATGTGATAGATATGTGTTACAGTGTTGTACTTCCTTTCTTCGTCCTTCATATTGTCTTCTTTTAGGGTACCTACAAAATATTCATCTTTAGTCTACATAGCATATTGTGCATTTAATTAATCACCAGCATCGTCTTATTTTACTCAAAACAACTAAATTTACAACACAATAAAGCATGCAGAGGCCAGACTTTCCAGTAACAGCTTTTCATCTCATTCCCAACTACTTCATGCATATTTACACTGTGCAGACATTGATTAACATTTTACAACTAAATGTCATCTTTTGATACCAAAAAAAAGTGATAAATGCCACGGCTAATTATTGTCACTCTACATTTTCAATGGCAAATACTTAAATTGACGAGTGTGGAATGAAATTGCACAGCAGTGTTCATTTATGGCATATCAATTAAAACATTAGGGAGATGGTTGTTTGTTTTTAAGTGGTAGTTAGCATTAAAGGACTGGAAGAACTATGTCCGTCTCTGATTTGTGCTGCTACATAAGATGACAGTAGATGCTTTCCATTGGATTCCACAGTTTTCTAGTCAGACCTAAATAAAAATCACATATTTTACAGAAACCTGCATTGGTTTTCATAAATTTAACTTCATCAATAAAAAAAAAAAATACAACCAGTGCTTTTCCCAGTCGATTTCTCAGTGGTGCTTTGTGGAAATCATGAAAGTCCTCACTCCCAGTTCCATTTTGCAGGTGGGAAACAGCAAGCACCACCTGCAGGTGGTAAACATCTCCACTGGGAAGAAGGTGAAGGGGGGGTCCAGTAAGCTGACAGGCCGCGTGCTGTCTCTCTCCTTTGATGCTCCGGGGAGGATCCTTTGGGCTGGTGATGACAGGGGGAGCATCTTCTCCTTCCTCTTTGACATGGCCACAGGTACACTCACTACATTTCCATTTGGCAGAAGGCAAAGTGTGCAGTGACTGAACCACAAATGATAATTAGTTTTGGTATCATGCATTCTGCTGTTGCTTCCCCCGCAACCCCCACCCCACCCACTCACACACACACACACACACACAAACAACACACAGGGAAGCTGACTAAAGCCAAGCGTCTGGTGGTGAGCGAAGGCAGCTCCATCTGCAGCATATCTGCTCGGTCCTGGATTAGCCGAGAGGCCAGAGACCCCTCCCTGCTGGTTAACGCCTGTGTCAATAAGCTGCTACTGTACAGGTCAGTCTGTAAGGGCAACTCACTGCTTATTAATAGGCTCTTTTGTTCTTGCTGTTGGTGTAGCACATATTTGAAGATGTTTTTACATCGTTACACTGAATTTAATCTTCGTGGCACCTTTGCATTGACAGAGTGGTGGATAACGACGGTACACTACAGCTGAAGAGAAGCTTCCCCATCCAGCATGGATCCCAGCTCGTTCATAGCATCTTCTGTCCCCTCATGTCTTTCAGACAGGGGGCCTGTGTGGGTAAGCAGTCTCTCAGGGTTTTGATGATTGTGGAAATATTTAAAATTGAAATATTGATAATGCGTTGATGTAATACGCATTTGATATTATAAAGGAAGTAGAGTGCCTCTTGAATAATTTCTATTACTTTCTGTTCTGCTTTGTCATAGTAGTTCACAGTGATGCACCTTAACACAGACTACCTCTTGTTCAGTTCTGATCTTCCCACTGGCTGCTCTTTACTCATAATTTTAATCAAATTCATTCCCAAAACAGACAAATCACACAGTAAACATAAAGAAGATTAAAGATTGTTTTATTTTCCTGTTTTTTGGGGGAAAAAAACAAACAAATAGCAACATTTCAGCATGTAAATAGCCTACCTCTACAGGTTGTATGTATTTTTGAGTGAATGTAATGTTTTTTTGTAGAAGCAGAGTGTTTTATTAGAGGCTCAGGATGTTGTTTGTTTGAGCTGTAATACTTGACACTGCTTCACCTCAGAGCTTCACCTAGCTTGACTCGCTTCACCTTAATGAATTCCTAACAACTTTTCAATTTATGCAGAGCTCGTCGCTGTTTAAATTATCAGGTCTGTGTCTTCGATTGACAGCATCTCACTCGCAAAAATACCCTACAGAATCTTCTGTTAATGATGTGTTGTCATTTCATTGTTACAAAAGCGAGTGATGAAACACAGTTGCTGACATTTTTTTTTTTCAAAAAGGATATGAACTAACAAACTGAGGAGAAGTGTTTGTGCAAAAACTGGCCTCATATCTGTATCTCTGGACCGCTGAGCACTATCTCCAAATGGGTTTTTGTTCCTGCTAGAAAATTAAAAGGCTATATTGTGCATTTAAGTGATAATAGCATTGTCTCTTGAGATATTTAAAGGCAGTGTAAATGACTCAGACATCGATTCTCAATCTAAAATTAATTCTCTTAATAATCCATCCATGATTAATTTATGTAGTTTTCCCTATAATTTCTTCTCACCATTAAATTTCCTAATCTTCTGATGTTTCCCTGTGACACAGTGACTGGTAGTGAGGATGCCTGTGTGTACTTCTTCGACGTCGAACGCAACACCAAGGCGATAGTGAACAAGTTACAGGGCCACGGCGGACCAGTGCTGGATGTCAGCTTCAACTGTGACGAGAGTTTACTGGCCTCTGCCGACTCCACTGGCATGGTCATCATCTGGAGGCGGGAGCAGAAGTGACTGACTCACCAATAAAATGCTTCTATTCACTGCATACAAAAGGCCTGCCGCTCTGTAACCGTCCAATAACGAGTCTGTAGATTTTTACTGGAATGTAACAGGCTGCATTAAACGTTTAATTTAATGATACTAAAGTGCAATCAGATAGAACACCGTGTTGTGTAGGTGGTAGGGATGTCTTTGAAATTCAAGGGGTGGGGGGGATAGATTGTGTGTTTGTTTGTGTGTGCGTGCGTTTGTGTGTGTGTGTGTGTGTGTGTGTGTGTGTGTCTGTACTCCTACAGCTGCAGCTGAGAAAATCGCTTTTCAACAAAGAGAGAAAGAGCACTACTCCCATGCATGTGTCATGGCTTTACCTCTGACTTGTATGGATATGACTGAATGTATGTGAAGAGGATACCATGTAATCTTTCAGATAAACCAGATCCAACACTTTGTATCACACTGACATTCCCTCCGGCATAGATCTAGTTCACTATTTATGTAACTGTTATTCAAGCAGTGTAATCAAGTGTAGTAAAACCCGCCTTAGTTCAGTTCTGCAATTGCCTGTTTGCATTGGAGACCATGTGCATGACACTGAGCTCAGAACCAGTCGGTAGGCGTATCAAATTGATCATTTTCAGAAGACAAACAAGTGTGTTTTTAACTATGTGTTTGTACTTATCCGTGTGTGTGTGTGTATTCAATTCATGCTGGTTGCGGATTCATATTTATTTAACGCACATACAGAATAAACTGCTGTAACTCTTAGTAGTCTCTGTTTCTCTTTCCATGAAATATTTAAAAGCGTAGAAAAACGGAAATAGTAAAAACAGCAGAGCTTAATGTAGTAGGGCTGTCAAACCTACAGTGTAGGAGTGTGTTAGTCACTGTGTGGGTCTTACATAGGATTTCCCCTGCACCAGTGACTTAAATATGTGTAAAAAATGTACTGTTGCATTTGGAGCTGGGTGATACATGTTATGAGAAAAGGTGTTTTTGTTATGTTTTGTTTTGTTTCAACATTTTGAAATAGCTTTTACTAGTATTTTTTATGGTATTTAAGGCTTGAGGCTCAGCAATATTTGATTTTTTCAGTGTCCTCACAGAGAAAAAGTAGTTAATTCCTTTCTCTGTGTGGCCACCAATCATAATCATCACATGTATAATGAAGTTTTTAGCCATGCTAGCAGTGTGGCTTTATGTATTGCAGTGTTGGTCTGACAGCCACAAGTACTTGAGTTTATAAATACCTGCAAAAATGACCTTAACATTTACCTCTGCCATACTGTGAATACTTTGTGCATAGGGCTTATTAGCAAATATTAGCATGCCAGTATGCTAAATTAAAAACATCAGCATGTTAGCACTGTCAGTGACATGCTAACAATGACAATGCAAAGATGCTCATAATAACAGTTTGTCACTCTGATCACATTTGCATGCTGACATTAGCATTTGGACCAAAGCTTTGCTGTGTATAGTCTGCATGTTTTCTTATGTGTAAGGATCATTTCAATACAACAACAATCACAACCCAAAATGCCCTCACACAATCAAAATTGAGAAGTTATTCATCCAACATTTTCATTTTTTCAGTGCCACCAAGGTGTGGTTAGTTGCAGGTATACCATAAATATCAACAAATTATCAGATGGTAAAAGGTGCAATACTTTTGGATTGTGAATGTTGACATTACTGCTCATGGTTTAGTTATTGTTTCATTTAAAAGGTTTTCAGGGACTAAAAAAGGTAAAAAAAAAATATCTTGTGTTTCATTAAAACAGCAGCCAAATCTTATTAATGTCTTCATTTAGTGTCTGGGCCCTTAAATTGGTACCATTGACTGTTTGTTACCCTTCAACAGGTCCTTCCAGTTTGGTAGATCACAACCATACATTCAAGCTCCCACACATGCAGAAACTTCTATTTTCCAGGTCCAGACAAGCTGTGAGGATTATACATTAGTGTTTCATTGTCAGACTAATGTAGCCTATCATAGCAATGCGGGACATTACTTTCACGTTGCCATCTCAACACTATTTCCTCCGCCTCGATGTAAGAGAAAGATATGCATAATTAACGAAAATATTGTGGAAAAAAATTCAGCGTGAAGCACAATGTGCCTTGAAATCTGCGCTTTAGCATATGTATGATTTATGCACAAATGCATCGCCCTAAGACTTTATTGTTTTCCCCTCAAGGTTGGTGAGGGTATTGTGACGTAAAGCTGTGGCTGTGTAGGAGTAAGAACACGATGAATGGTTGCTGTCTGGGAAGGTCAGGAAGGGGCTTTGTTTGAAACAGGCAGGGTAGGTGCTGATAAAAAAAAAAACAGGAAATGTTATCCAAGAGAGAAATGCAAAAGTTCTCCTGTGTGTGAGGGCTCTGATAGGACACTGCAACGAGGCCTCTGCACAACTCTGCACATCTCCAGAACACACAGTGGGCGAGGATAAGTTTTCACAAATGAGTAAGACAGCCTTTGTTGTTGTGTATCTTGGAGAAAAGTGGGAAGAAAACTAAAAATAAGCACTTCAGATGAATCTTTAACATCAGTTCTGCTGAGACAGAGAGAGGCACAGTCAGATACAACTTGTTAAACCTGGACTATTTCGAGGATGTTCACACAGTTGATGATGCTCACTATGGAAATATCTTTTCCATCAGCCACAGTCTGAGTGCAGAAATAAGGACAATGAAATTATCTCTCATTCAAAAATTAAAATGCAGGAGAGTTGTTTATCAAGAGAATACGTGATCACGCAATGGCTGGATTTCAAATGGGCCCTGATTGAGACCGACAAATAACATTTTTTTTCCCATACTTTCCATTTTATTTTATGTCTTAAGCATAATTATGCAGTGTGTTTAATTGCACGAGGTTTGCTGTAAATGATGTATCTGTATAATTTTTCAAACCGCTAGAGAAAGAGATATTCAGTACATCTAGTGCATTTTATTTATGTGATTTATTTCCCTTATGATGCAGATACTCTTAACCTTTAACATTGAAAAATCTTTCTATGATCAGCAGTGTTATTTTTTGCTGTTTTTCATCCTGATATGGTACCACAAGCTTTGTGATTTTCAAAGAGTAAAATTTGTTATTCTGGTCAGCTGAGCGATGGACACTGCTGTAAACCCATTTCTCATTTTCAACAAAAGACTTTCCAGCTGCCACTTTACAAGCCCCGTACAGGCCATTTACATGATTTTACATTCACAATGTCTGGTTTTTTTTTGTTTTATTAAATGTTCTCTTCTTTGATATGCCATATGAGGTAGTTAAAAGTTAATCTATCACAATCAAAGGTTCACTGGAGGTTTAAAATCAAACACTAGTTTTAAATCCATCTTAATAAACATTATCTTTGGAGTTTGATTGTATTGTGCATGACTTCAATAATGCTTATGCTCTAGTTTTCTCTTTTGAGTGCATTTTCGCTGCATTGTTTAAAGACTATGCAATTTTAAGGTGAAGAATTAGCACATTCTTCTTGTAACTAAAATGGTAACTTCATAAGAAATAAAATGCAGCCTTTCTCAAGTCAGTACAGCGAGGGGCAAGACCGCTTTCAAATAGTGGCTTTTGTTTACTAATGCTAAAAGAATTTTAGACAGGCAATGCTGATTCATGATTAGATTTTGTTTTGTTTTGTTTTTAACAGGAGAAATGTCCCTTAACCCTGCTTGATTTTAACCCTATTGACCTTTTGAGTAATAACTGATCATGTAGTCATGTATCCACTGAAATATTTCATTACATAGGTGGATTTTTCTGTGTTTATTTTCATCAGGATAGATGCTACTGAATAATCACAGAAACATAATATTAAAAGCATATTACAGGCAGCAGTGTGTCTCTATGATCCTCTCAGTCTTCCATGACTACATGTTGCTGCTTGTCAGTGGTGACACCACTGTATAGAGTATGTAGGCCACAATACAGAAAAGGAGTATTCGTGTGATATAGATCATAGAATATTATGGTTCCAAGACTGAAGTGACAGAAAGAAAAAGGTACAATTACAAATCCTCTTCTACTTCAGCACCATGGACAGAGTCATGGGTGCATCAATATTCAGCACAGTTGGACCAATGATGGTCTGAGCCTCAGATTCAAACTCACACAAACCTCAGTCAGATAAAGGATCAATAAGTCGGGCAGACCAGACTGACAGATCCAACTGAAAACCCACTGCCCCAACACACTCTTAGGTGTTACTTAGGGGCAGTATGGGGAGTGGCAGCTTAACAAGGGGGATATGTTATCATTTTTTGGCTAACAAGAGGGAGTGGCCTCTCCTCTAATCCCTCCTTAAATCATCTGAGGCATATTGCTGTAGCCTATGAAATGATATGACACTGCTTAGTCATGTTTTTGATATTGTGACTCTTCTTTTTCTAGGCCCATTGTTTTCACATTTACCATTTTCCTGTAAATTTTATTTGTAGCCACACCGTCCCCCAGTTAGCAAACATTACATAGTCTCCCTTTGATTTTTACTGCAGAGAAGGTTTGAGTACGTTAGACCACTAGCTTAAGAATCTCTCTCGTTGAATCCCACCACATTTTTTGTTCACACACACAGTTATGCAGTGTAAGCCCTGTATAACAAGTCTAATTGGTAGATATCTCTTCAGTCTTTTGCCTATTTACACACCTGTCTCCACAGAGGGTTTGCACTTGAGTGAGAAATCATGATTTCTTTGTGTCTATAGCAGTTATTGGTCAGTTCTCAGTGTGGTGGGAAAAAAAAGTGTCAAGATCACCTTTTCATTTTTACACAGTGGAGTGTTCAACAGCTAGACCGATGTGTCACAAATATATCGTTTTTTTGTTGTTGTTGTTTATGCTCAGGAAGTAAAACACACAGAGGAGGTTATTTGCGCTGCACTCTAAAGTGGCCTATTTCCTGTGAAGTGTTCTCCACAGAGGATCCAGCCATGTCAACGTCTATGCAGGTCATGACTCAGAATGCATCAAAAGTAGAGTCTTTATTGATGAGTGGGCAAAAGAACCACCTCAGTTAAACTGTACAGTTACAGAATATCATCTCGCGAAGGATGTAAAAATTATGGACCTCGGTTCACTTTTCACTTGGTCTTCCCGTTATCAACATCTGTACAAGTTGTAATCCACAGGCTTTGAATCTATGAAATGCAGTGGAATGCATGCTAATACAGTATGCTGTGCAAGTGTCCACATTTAGAAAAAATTGACTGCACAAATATATCTATGCCTAACATACTGTAGGTCTGACATTTTGTTATTACATGAATCTTAATTTGGAGAGACAACTTAATGTAGTCTAAGTCGGTTTTCCATACACCAAAACATCTCTGAGGTCGTCTCCAGCCTTAAGACATTTAGATTTTTTTGAAATTACTGTGATCCAGGATGCTCCAATGGTGACATTTATATTGAGGGGAAACATAAGAGGGCCTTGTAACATTCAAGTTTCCTTCACAATAAGTGCCACTTCATTTCATCATTTTTTTTTTTTTTTGTATTCTGGTGAGAGCATAACAGTACTTTTTAAAACATTCCCAAGATCATCATTTGCAAATAAATGTTCATTTGCTAATGATTTTTTTTTTTTTTTTTTTTAAACGTCGCAATTTACATCATCATTCAAGTCATTAAATCCTATGGCCTGTTTGCAATGTACAAGTGTTGTTTTCTAATTATTCACTCCCCCTTTTTCATTACCCGTCCATGGTTCACAATTGCTTGCACATTACCGTTAAAAATCAGACTACGTTTTCAGTTCTGGAAATCCATTTAAAGGATAAATTTCCATATGATGATTGTTCATTTTTGCATGATTTTGAGACACCAAGATGAGGCTGCTTTCATACTGACTCAATATTACTAAAACCTAGTCTATCATCGTTGTTTCTCTTATCTTTCTCCCTCCCTCCTCTCCTGTCTTCCTGCCTCTTTCCCTCACACACACACGCACACACACACACACGCACACACAGTTGCTATATAAAAACACACAAGCAGGAATATACATTCCTGTACAGTCTATACAATATGAAATCAAGTCATATTTCAAAATAGTGTCATCTGCTTAACATGTATAGTTTACAAATAAAGGAAAACAGGCAATTTTTTTTTGTATGATACAAAGAAACCTGACACGCCCTAAATCAAGTCCAAAAAATCAAGCATGGGAGGGGCTTCTTGGGTTCATAATAGCTATTTAAATGTATCCAAGGTTGTTGGGTCCATTCAGTGTTCTGCAGTCTCCTTTAAATTACATGAAAAGGCGTCCGGGGTGGTCCATCAATCTATTCAGACCCTTTGAGTTCCTTGAAGTGTTTCTGAGTTAGCATCACTCTGATCAACACTTTCTATTCACAGTCCGCAGCACGTTTCTTCAAGGATTTCAACCCTCCGCGTGTCTGTTTTGTGCCTCTCGTGACACAGAAACTAATTCTGAATTGAAAGCTCTGGGGCGTGTCCCACTGAAATAAGGCAACATTATTTTAAAATGGCATCTGTCACACTTAGTTGGAGTGGTGATTGTTGTGATCTTTCCTATTTATTTTAATCATACAGTGCATCATCAGAAGTACAAACCATTGATGAGTTACCAGGGCTTTTTTTTCTTTTGCCCTGGTCAAACTTTTGCACCTGACACATTTACTCAAATATCAACATTCTTAATGAAATGGCACTGTGCCTGCATTTGTTGGCAAAAATTGGATTTTTGTTGTGCAAAACAACAAAACAGACACTTAACCAAAGGTGCATTACGTCACGTCTACTCTCCGAAGTTTCCACTTAAGACCTGAAACATTCTCCTCCTTAAGGTAACATCTTATCACATGATGCAGTAGGCCTCATCCTGGGGCAGGTGTTGTTTAGTCCTCCAGTAGGTTGGCAGGTGAGCTCTCAGCACTTTCCTCAGGTCCTCGTTGAGCAGGAGACAGAAGATGGGGTTGACTCCGGCTTGGGCGAAGCTCATCCACACTGTGATGGAAAGGTACCTGTGGGGGATGGTGCAGGACTTGACGAACACCCTCCAGAAGCATGCCACAATGTAGGGAGCCCAGAGGACCAGGAAGAGTAGAGTGATGGTGTAGAACATCCTGCCCAGCCTCCTCTCTGACCTCACCTCTTCCATCCCGAGCAGCCGCCGGTGTTGATTGTGTAAATTTTGCCTGATGCCCAACAGAGTTGGTGGCATGGGACCGCGTCCGAAACCTGCAATCCAGTTAGCTGCAGCTTGACCTGTGGCACCTGGACCGTGGAAGGTCCAGTTCTGGCTGATGGCGGGCACCAGCTGGACAGGTTTCATCTTGCGGTGCCTGTACTCGAACAGCAGCAGCTTGGCGTAGAAACCGTGGGTGGCCAGGACTACCACAGCTAGCATGAGCATGAAGCCCAGGGTGTCGTTGGTCTTCAGGTAGCGGTGTTCAAAAATGCACTGATCCTCATCACGGATGAACTTGTACGTCCCCACGTCGAAGACAGGCGGGAACGCCATGGCGACGGCCAGAGTCCACACCATGCAAATGATGGCGGCGCAGGTCCAGATGGTCATGCGCTTGGCGTAGAATCGGTGGTGGGCGATGGCAAGGTAGCGGGTGACGGCCACGCAGAACAGCATGAAGGCAGCGTGAAAACAAAACAGCACGGCCATGAAAGCCACAACTTTGCAACTCAAGGCACTGTAAGTCCAGGCCGAGCTGTTGTGGACGGAAACCAGCACGAAGGGGAAACAGGCAGCAGAGCGAACTGCATCGGCCAGGCACAGGTCCAGGAGAAAGAAGTACGGGGCCTTGTGAAGTGTCCTGTCTCGTAGGACCAGCAAGGAGACCAAGAGGTTGCCTACAAGGCTGACACAGATGATCAAACCCAAGAAGACCAGCTTAAAGTAGGCAGACACATCTGTGGCAGAGATTCCTCCACTGTTGCTGCTGCTGTCACTGCTGCTGCTGCTGCTGCTGCTGCCGCCGCCTCTTGCCAGTCCACTCTGCGAGGCCAGCACAGCCAGCAAACTGCCAGGGCCATCGATGGCGAAGCTCTGGTTAGCCATACTGTCACCCTCCGAAAGAGCCTGCCGGGTTCGGGCCCCTTTATGAACACTACTAATCCTCCTACAGCCGTCGTCTCCCACGGCTCTCTCGTCTTTACAAGGAGAGGCCGTAATGATCGTTTCTACACGACAGACTCATCTTTCCTCTTTGTCCACAACCTCACCACCTGCGAACATATACAAAAAATTTTTTTTTTTTTTTTTTTTTTTTAAGGGATGGTAAAAAACAAGATGTCTGACGTGCTTGCTAGGATTTCAAAAAACGGTCGGCTAAACAACAAAAACAAAAAAAAACAAACAACAAAACTTAAGGTTAATAGCATTGATATAGAAGTGCTGTGTTGGGCAACACGGTGGAAATCTCTGCCTTCCTGTTCCTCTATGGCTGGGATCAGATCAGCAGCTCTACAGCATGCCAGCTCCTTGGCTCTCTCAGTAATTACCTTGCCCGTTGCTAAGATACAACAGCTCACATACTTTGTGCAAGTGTGGGTGTTTGAGTGAATGCATGGGGGTGTACAGGGGGGGGATGGAGCAGACACAGTATAACCAACACTGGGCATGTCCAAAAAAACAGAGATGTTGTAAATGAGCAAAGAGCATTTTTTTTATGCTTTCTCTCTGCTGCTTTTGCTGCTGCTGCTGTGTGTGCACGTGTGTGTGCGTGACAGTCGGTTAAAGAGCAGAGGGTGTAAACTGTACCATTCACAGCACATAACAAAAATACGAGAGAGAAATATAATGGAGCAAGAGCAGGCAGCCATTTGGATTTTTTTGTACTGTAGGCCTACGTGTGAAGTGTGGAATTTTACTCAGCAGGAGGACAAAGTTATTGTGATTTTCATGGCCAAGCCTCAGTCTTTTTTGTTTTTTTTTTCTAGCAAGGAGCCAACAAACAATCAACCTTGATTAAAGAAGACATGCATGAAAATAAACAACAACCAAAAAACAGGAAAATCCAATTAGAAAATACAAAAATGTAAAGATGCAGCCTCTCCTTAGAGCATCATTTCTACGCAGAAGGTGATAATAAAACATTGCTGTGCACGACTGGGTGGGCCTCGTCTATGTAGGCCATGAAACACAATATGATTTGCTGTATTTGCTGTATCGGTGGGCTTATTTTCCTCCACATATTCACAGCCCTCTTCCACCTTGACAAATATCATTTCACCTGATTAGATGGCTGTCATGTCAGCTAGGCCTGAAACACAAGCTGGAGTGAAAAACAGATGAACAGGTGTCAAAATCACCTCTGCTGTGTGTTTGTGTGTGTGTGTGTGTGTGTGTATTTGTGTGTGTGTGATGGAGAGAGAGAGAGAGATGATAACCTACCTTTCATCCCCTCATTTTTTTTTGTTCTCCTCTCTCACGGCAAAAAAAAAAACAACAATAAATGGTCCCAGTCGCTTTGTTTCACCGTTTGTCAGATCGAGAGAAAAACACATAATAAAAGCCTCATGTTCTTGCTGTGCTCTCGTGCTCAAACAACACCTGTTATGCATAAATCCATCGCGAGGAAAATCGAATTGAGAAACATGTAATAAACATAAGACGGCAGAGGGCTATATCGAATAATCAACAGCTGATCAAACAAATCCAGGACGGGCACCCTGCCGTTAAAGCCACATTTAAAGGATATGTATATATGGAGAAAAAATATAAAAAAACAAAAATCCACTGCCACCCTTTTTACAGTCTCATGGAGAGGGTTGTGTTCATTTTGGTCTGTGTCTGAATATCATCCGACAAAACAGATTTTATGTTGCATCACGTCGAAAGATGGATTTCCAGCAGCCTTAGAGGAAACGGACGTGATGGAAAATGTACATATCTTGATCTGTTCATATATCCAAATGATGTCAGATTTTCAATGCTTATATTAACCCACCCACAAACGACTGAGAGAGGAGGAAGAAAAAAAAAAGATCGCGCATCCCCTAAATGAATCGTCTTGGCATGTATATTGGCTAGTGGCACCGGAATAATTAGTCCACACAGACAACAGCCTCGATACGTCTCTTTTTCCCATCGTTCAGTCGCGAAAAAAAAAAGGCGATGTATTTACCCTGAAGTGTTAATATGCAGTCTTTGTTTTGCTGTCCAGCGAAGGTGGACCGGGCTACATCTCAATAGTCCACAATAAAAGCCTCCGTGACAGAACAAATACATTTTTTTTTTTTTTGGACAAATCCAGCGATGCAACGGTGGGGGGGTGGGAGGGCGAGGGTGAGGAGGGGGGGGTTCACATCGCCGACGCTTGTCGAAATCACGATGTGACCAAAAAAAATGAAACGGAAAAACAAAAACAACGCGTCTGGATTAGGCGAATTATTCCTGAATAATCCCAATTATGGCTGCTTGCAAGGAGGCAGCTCGCACATTCGCGGAAACCGTCGGTTTTATTCGGAGAGAGAGAGAGAGAGGGAGGGAGGGAGGGGGAGAGAGAGAGAGAGAGAGGGAAGGAGGGGGGAGAGATAGGCGGACCTGTGCAGCATTGTGAGCCATATAACTTGAAAGTGATGTTTTATTCTAAGCGTCTCTCTCTCTCTCTCCGGCATCATGTATGACGCGCCTGTTTTCTCCAGTGTGGAGGAAGCGAGCGGCTCGAGCCGTCAACCTGCCTGTCTTTCATTGGTCTCCCGCCCTTGGTGACAGACTGGGCTGACTGGACCCCCCAGACTGATAGGCCTGACAGGGCAGCAGCAAGGGATTCTGGGTCCTCTCTGGAAGGATATTGGGCCTCATTTTTCCAGAGTCAAATAATAAAATTCAGAATTTCCTGTGAACTCAGAGCACCTCCAGAGGCCATCAGGTTTAACAAAATATGCATTTTACATTTTTGGGCTAATTTTTAAAATGATTACTTTTGACATACAGATGCACCTTTAAGTTTGCCTTCAATTTAATAGTTTCACTTCTTATATTGTACAATCATTTTATGGGGTTCAAACATTGTTAAAAGCATTTGGGACAACCTAACAAAGACATATATATATATATATATATATATATATACACACACACACATACAAAACACTTTAGAAATGTTTCTTTATTGACTCATTGCAAGTTTGATTTGGCCTTTAGTTAATTTATTGTTCAGAAATGTATTGTAGGCTGACTTACACCCTGCATTTAATTCATATTCATATCATTTGTACCTTGCAATTCTATCTATCCTATTTTTTTCAATTATGATTTTATTTTATTTAATATATACAACTTTGTCTATTTATTCATGGTCCCCAGAAGATAGAGCCAAAAAGATTTTTGGTAATTCCCCTGACTCTAGCACCACCATGAGGTTGTAATTTTTGGGTTTGAGTGAAATGTCTCCGTCATTATTGGATGAGACGCCACGAAACCTGAAGACATTTACACTTTCCTAAAGATGAACACCAAAAAAGAAAAAAAGTATTTCCATGTATTTAATGCAAATGTTAGCATACTAGCATGCTAAATCAAGATTGTGAAATTGGTAAAAATGACAACTGCAATTTTGCATGCAAACTTGCAAAGTTAAGCATATGATGATTAGCATGTTAGCATGCTGAATTTATTCATCTCTAGACATCTTATATTACTTTGTATGTACATATAGTATAATTGTATTAGGCATATAATTATTTTGCTGTGTAAAGTAAGAATTTGAGAATTACAGTTTTCTTCAGGATTAACACAGTTTTGTCTTTTTACCCAGGAGATAATCTCATAATCTTACTGGCTTCATCCTCAAACTGCGTCTACAGAGTGGCCTTACATAGAGTCAAATTGGCAAGGAGCAGGTTCGTTCACAGGCCTCAGGCCAACAGGACGCCCCAGAAGAGTTGTTAACAATAATGATGAACAAACCAAAAACACAAGCCTTCTAACAGGTAATAATGAACAACATTAATTTAAAGATTACAGTCCCAAAACAGGCATTTAAGAGAGAGCAATATAACTACAGCAAAGCTAGCGGTGAACATTCATGCCTTATAAGCTGATTGCAGCTGACAAGATGGCTTAAATGATGAGCAGAAGGTCCACATTTAGATTTGATTTGAAAGCAAGTGCTGAAAAGGAAGAAAAGGTGTCCTTAAGAGGAAGAGTATGCAAGGTTTGTGAGGGTTTATTCGACTCTAAAGTGGAATGTTTTCATAAAATAAACCTCAGAATATGCAGAATTTTTTAGGAATGCGCTAAACAGATGTCGACCTTGGACAAAATCGCAGCTGAAACAAATGTGCTAAATGGATAAAGCCAATAAACACTTAAGGACCATGGGTGCTAATTCATCTCGAGTACAATGACATGTTGAGGGAAGGGCATTACGGAGAATAAGATTTGTCCTGTCTTGGGCGGGGGACTGTCAATAATGTGATTTAAGTAAAAGCTGGTGCTCCTCACTGTTTCAACTGTTTCTTGTGATGAAAAAGCTCAGTTCGAACCTGCTAAACTTCCCCACAGAGTGATACCACAGTATGTACGAAAGAATAGAAGAGATACTCTCTTAAACTGCTGTTTGGTTATAATGTCACAACACTCACAGATCCTCTTTCGAAATCACTGTTAAACACGGCTCTCTGTGGTTTATTGCTTAAAAAAGCATTAATTATTTCAAAGTGAACGTCTACGGTAGAAAATCAAACTGATCTTTCCACTTTTAAGTCTGTTTAAATTGTTAATACATTCCACATCCAAGCTATGTGACCATCACACAAATTAATCACTAACCCTTTTCTCTTTTCCATGCATAAGTCTATGAAATGCAAGTGTGCTCTGATTAATAATTTTGTTTTAAAAGTCAAAATAATCCGCATAATCCAACAGATACCTGACATCCAAGGACGTCTGCGAGTTGGAAGTTAATGAGGTTTATACAAGATACAGTAGATTGATTCAGCAGGAAGACACTCAAGTAGTTTATGTAACTTTTAAAGGCTCCCATGGTCAAAGAATAGAGATGATGTCTTTGAGATATCAGCGTATCACTACTATAATCAGGAATAGACCGTGACATTTCATCAAGATTGCATCTGAGGGGGTTTCCAAAGAATTGTCAGCCTTCAAACGCTGATCTCCACTTACAATGCCCACTGTGCTCTATACTCGAGCATGACACGATGACTTCGGTGAAATGCATGACCTTTGGCTCCCATCTGCAGCTCAGGTTTCTCTCTGTGTGTTTCCACTTCAAGCAAAGCTGAATGCACTCCAGAAACAGAGGCACTAAAGGCTCTGATGTTATTTCTGTGGCGTGTCAGTCGGTCTCTACAACGTTTTCAGCTCTGCACTGCAGTGTCATTACCGTGCATGGAGCTGTCATGCACACGTTAGTTTTTTTGCAGGTCGGATGAAAAGAAGAAGAAACAGACACGTTGCATGGATATCAGACCATTTTTAATGGCAATCCACTGCAAAAGAAAAAAACTTTCATCACTTCAAACATGTCATTCGGCTCTTCAGTCTGTCTGTGAGGTTGTGAAAATAGCGCTATAAAATTTTGTGCTGTGCAACAACAACAACAACAACAACAACGATATGGGTTTTGCTAGCGAGGATCAACAGGAAGACTTATGTGCAGTGGTGAGGGAACATTGAGGAGGCTGGTGTTCTCTAATGATAAACATCACTTTCCACTTGTTTTGTCCCTCGAGCAGCATCCGTTTCAAACTGACGTTCACTACAGGTCATCAGGTTTTTCTTTTCTCACGGCATTAAGGCAAAATACGTCACACAACCAGGCCGAGCTTTTGCATTTTGTAAACAAAATCAAAACACGTAGAACAAGTGTCTTTAGTTTCTCACTGTGGTGACATTATTGTTCCTTATTAAAGACATGATAACACATGGAATACACAAACGTTAAACTCATGGCAATTTGACACCAGCAACCTCAGTTACTTTGAAAAAAAAGTGCAATATAGTACTGACTGCATAAATCAGAATATAACACCGCATACACACATCTCCACACGACAAGAAGAACGTTATTACAGGCTGCTCACAAAACATCTCTGCTAACATACTATGCTTCAGTTATAGAGTGATCACATTGTTTTGGTAGAATTGGGACTATTATTCTATTTTTTTTAAAACTCGTTTGACAGAAAGCATAAAACATTTTGTCAGTATTTGTATAATTACTTTCTCCTTGAAATGGAAATACTCATAAATTGTACCCAGTGTATGTTACATTTCATGAAAATGTGTATTAATCTAAAAAACTCACACAGTGATACACAACTTCAAGAGGAGACTCATGTTTTGTTTTGTTTTTTTCTTTAGCTTGTTGGCTTTTTATTTTTGGAATCACAAAAAGGCACTTCACTTTTGAACAAAGCGGAACGGCGTAATCACAAACGGCGCAGAACGTAAAGTAGTCCAATGAAGAAGAGGGCACTGGGCTCCTGCAACACTATGGAGAGGGAGACGACTCCGCTCAGGAAGATGACGGACGGCATCAGATCCCTGCTTACGTCATGCTCAGACTGGAGCTCGGAAACCTCTGACGTGTTTAGTTGATTCTCTAATAATGCATCAGGGGAAATCTGGGCAGCGTCTTCCTTCTCCTCCCAGACTGAGACAGACTGATGAGCTAATTTCTGGCTCACCTCGGTGACATCTCTACTACCTGTGCTCACTGAGTGGTTCTGTGGGAGTTCAGGTGACGCTGGAGCTTCACCTTCTGTTTCCAGAGATGCCTGACTCTCTGCCACGGGAGACGGGGGTGCGGGCGCACTGCCTTCTGGATGCGCCGCAGAGCCGGTGGAACCTTCTGATAATCCCGCTGTAACCTCTCGCTCAAAGCCCTGCATCACGCTGGGAGCAGAGACACACTCAGCAGGCAGCTCAAGACAAAGACGACTGGCTGTGCTGTCGGTCGATCCGTCCTGCACTGCTGCTGCTGCTGCTTCTGGCCACAGATCCGTCTCCGCCGTTGGAAGATGCATGCACGAGGCCTCTGAGGGAGGGATTTCCTCTCCACCAGTCTGGTAGCTGTCTGATCTCGGCCTTGACTCTTGCTGTATAGAAGCAGTTGGAGCAGGCAGCAGCGGTGCAGAGGGACTACTGTCTATGGGCTGCTCTGACGTTTGGTTGCCTGATTCACAGTGGAGGCTGGGTGAAGGCTGTGACTTATTTGGCTGGGTTGACTCGCTGGCACAGATTACAAAGGATGAATTAGTTTGAAGCGTGGTTTCGGATGACATACGAGGGAATTGTTCACCTGGGGATATAGTGTGAGCGGACAGTGTGCCATCAACAGATGGAAGCTCCTGGTTTGGTGGGAAAGAGGGACCAGATGGGTGAACTGCAATCTGTTTAAGTAAAACAGTGAGACAACAGTGACAGCTAGGAGAGTGCAAAGGCAAAGGGTAAAGATTTGTATTCCACATTACAATTGCACACAAAGAGAATAAAAGCATTTTCCTGCATACTAATGCTTTTTTTGTGAGATTGAACTCATGCTGACATTGTAATTGTGAGGGAATGCAAACAAAAGAGGAGCAGTATGATGGGATTGACTATTTTCCTTTTAAAATATTGGCAAAAACATACTTTTTTATGCTTTGTCTTTCTGTGTTATGATTACAAACAGTGAGATAGTCCAAAGATACTTGCATACAGCACAAGAGAATCCAAGGGAGGGAAATTAAATCAATAAATTTCTTATAAGTATCTTATTTTCAAGTTTGCCTAATGTACATATTTTCATAAAACGACCAATAACTGGAACTGATGCCATCATCAGGCAGAACCTTAAGTTCCTATTCAAAACGAAAACAAATAATCATCTCGAAAAGATCTTTATCTGCTGCAAGGCTGATGTGACAAACATCCAAGGTCAAATCAAGACAGAATCAAAACGACATAAAACCAAAGGACAGACCCAAAAAACAGCATCCAGAGGATCAAGTGCAAGAGCAAGACACATTTAACACAGATAAAAGACGGGCTGAGACAGCATGAGTGAGATAATGATGAAGAGTTCATCATCATGTAATTCTGGTGTTTTCAGATGGAAATTAGGCTGCGACATTGTGTCTAACATCACAGGATTACAACCCAAAAATCTATTTACTTTGCTTTGCAAATTTATGCCAAATACTGCTCAAGTTTTCAGCTTGTCTTGTGAACACACATTGTGTAAACCTCAAAAAAAAATGTAGACTAAAAGACTTAACTGAGCCAAAAAAAATGGTAAGAAGTTGAAAGGAAACAAGACTTTTGTGCACGACTGCATGCTGAGCAGGTGAACCATTAAAACAGTGGATTCTTTACAACAAAAGCGACAATATTTAGCTTTAAATTTATCACATATGACTTAAAATGAATTTCTCTTGAATGGAAGATAAATACGAACAACATGCATTCCAAAAAAAATGTAAAAAAATTATTAAGATAAGTTGGATGAGTTATTGTCACAGATTTATCTGTTGTGTTTATGACGTTAATAACAGATGACATGTAATCATGCTCCTTTGTTTGATTATTCTGTCTGGGCTGAGGTAGTTTATCCAGTTACGTCAACCAGCATTAATTTCCTTTTCTTTTGAAAATCTAATTTTCTTACAGTCTGATATGTTTTATGGCTGGAACTGTTCCAAAATAAACTTTTTGCTCACCAAAATGCTAATGTAAGCTCCCTGCTAATCCAATTTTAAGCAGCTCAACAGTTCTTTCTTTACTGTAAAAGTAAAAAAAAAAAAAACAAGATAAAAAGTTGTCTGCAAAGTAGCATCAAGTATTGCCATAAAACTAATTTATTCACTTGCTGCAACTCTACATTTAGAGAATAAGTTTTAAGAAATGTGCTTATTTGCTTTCTTGCCACAAGTTTAGCTTAGCTTAGCACAAAGACTGAGACTAGAGAAGAGTCTACATTAAGTTAGCCACGGACAAATGATGTGTAAAAACTCAGTGTTTTTTTTTTTCAACTTTGGATGGAGCGCAGGTTAGCTGTTCTTTTGCTTCATATTTAACAGACAGGTATAAAATGCATGGTATCAATCTTCTCATTGAATTCTGCAAAAAAAAGGTGAATCAGCGTATTACTCAAGAAGCTTAACTATTCCTTTAAGGGCTCAAAGTGATTTTGCAACACTGTGTGGACTGAAATGGGTTTCTTTAACATTTTACCACAAATAATTAAACATAAACACTTTAGACAAAGGGTGTTAAGGATATTTGACATTATTCCACATGGTCGGAATGAATATTAGTGTTTAGAAACATTAAAAACTGATGAAAATGATGATTCAATAAATGAGACGAATCCAAAGATGCAAAAATAAAATGTAAACAGCATGCATCATGATATGAATACAAAAATAGCAAACAGCATTCGTGCTACAGCGGTGAGAAGCGAAACATTACCTAAGTTGTTGCTGTAGCTTCAATGAGCTGTGAACAATATAAACAACCAAGCCATTGATGATAAGCTTAAGAAGATGAACAGGAGTGTTTGTTATGTTTTATTAGACACACCTCTTGCACTGATAAATAAAGCAGTTAGCCTGCTTACCTGTTAAATGGCAATGTGTACACAACTGCATGCAAATTAACGTAATTTGAACATAATCACACAATTATTTGCTAACTGGACTATTTTGAGGGAATAGAAATAAACCCTGAGGTATTCTCGAAACGGTTATGATTTATTCTGTTAAACACTGTGCCTTTTCTCCCCGTTCTTCTTCTTTACTCTTACCTCTACGTCAATATCCGGCTGTACAATAACTGGGCAGATGGCTGTAGGCCTGACAAGTCCTGACTTGGAGGTCTCTGCTTTTTCTGCTGATTTAAAAATACATTTTTACACTGTTAGAAACTGATTAGTCTTAATAGAGGAAAAAGCAATAACATTATTTAATCAGCGTCTTTTATCTACAGTGTATAAGCAATTAAAGGGGCCCTCGACGGATGGAAACATCTGTGTAATGACTTTTGTGCCATAGATTGGAGCTTTCTAATTAGCCATAGAGGCGAAAACCATTTTTTTGTATCAGGCTGTAAACATGTTTATTTCTGCTGTTAAGTTGGGCATTTTAATGAGGGGAAAGCCCCAAGTGGCCATTTAAGGAACTGCAGTTTGTTGTTGGCTTCATTATTCGGCCATAGATGTTGTTCCTTGTTACACATATAATACGCTCACCAACAGATCTGCGTAATGTTATCTGCCGTATTGTGGAAAGTGCAGACGAATATGACAGGAGGGGCCTTTTTCACAATAATGTTCCACTAGTTTGCATTTCCCAAAAGTGTTAAGCGTCCAAAAACACCAGCTAGCATGTTTGTGAGATTTCATCATTGCCAGCTGGGCTCATAATGTTTGTTTTGGGGATTTTAGCATGCCTTTTTTTATTTTATGAAAGGGGAGGAGCACATGTAGACAGTTTTTATGTGACTGACTCTTTCCTAGAATCATTCAAGTCAACATTGGTCTTCTCTCAGATACTTTTTCACTCTTGTCTTTATATTTAACTGCATGATGTTTCCTGCGGGTTCCTGCTTTGTCACCCACAAAAAAATACAAATACTTAAGAGTGATAACCTGAATGATAGCACAATCTCAGCACAGATGTTTGCAACTCCAGCAACACGGTGGAGTTGTCACTGCCCACCTATCCTCATGTGTGTAAAATAATCTGCACACACTACCCACAATGTAGCTGGTTGAACATGGACACTAAAATCTTTAACTGTTAATGTCTTTTTTCTAAGGTAGTGAATCAATACGGTGATAGTTACAACAGCATTCATACTGTACCTTCTGTCGTTTCCAGCTCATCCTCTGAATCAAAATCATCATTTAAACTGAAAGCAAAGAGACATTTGAGTTAAAAGATGATATAAAAAACGAGACAAAACGTGCTTTTAAACATTCAGCAGGTTCACATGTTCACTTTACACATTACACACATCTAGTGGCTGGAAAACAAAAGTGTATTAATGCAAAAAAAACAGTTGAATAATAATTGTACTGTAGGCGTCTTTCTAAAGTGTCATTCTGGTTGAAACTCAGCAAGTGAGACCTCTGAATTTAAAAGATTTAGATATACTCAGTTTCAGGGGGGACAGCAGGACAAGAAAAAAGCCATTTTTGTGCTGTGGCTTTGTATTTGCAAGATTACTCAGACAGTTTTGTATTTAGGACTCATCTTAGGCTGCGGCATCTGAATTCACAAAGAATTTCAGGAGTCATGAAAGGACGCCTATTTTCCCTCTGAGATCGACGGTTAAAATAACAGTCTATGTTGTATAAAAGACGGCAAATTTAAAATGGCAAAAGAAGGTGGTTGTACACCGTCATCAACCACCTGTTCCGGATAATTAAGCTTAATATTTGCTGATGCAGTTAAGCTGTTAATGTGCTAAATTAGCCATTTTAATTGAACATGGCTAGATACTATTTTTACCGTATCATTCATTCTGAACAGTTCTGTTTCTGAGCTGTTAAAACCAGCTAAGCAGAGTGTTTTAAAGCCAAAAGCCTCAGCAGTGACCCATCTCATTAGGCTGTTTATTAAAATAGACAGCAAGGTGGGAAATTATTGAACAAGATATTGTAGACTGAGGGTAAGGGTCATTGAAAGGTGCCGGATAATAGAGGCCATTTAGAAGGTATATTTCCATATTGAAGCTGATGTAGCTAACATTTCAAATGTGAATGCGGTGAGAGTAATTAATGGAGGAGACACTGAATATTTCAGCTAAATGTATTTATGTGGAGTTTCCCAGTAACATATAATCCATGTTCTGCTAGCACCCACTGATATGTGCTGTCAAATGTGACTGTAAAAAGTTCCTATATACTAACAATTTGATAAATTAAAGCTGCAAATAATTTTACAATTATCTGCAAAATAATTAACTGAAGTGTTTTCTCTAACAAGACTCTTGTGTTAAAAGTGGGGTCACAATGTTGCCAAGAGTTCTGCAGCCGATGCCAAATGAAATAAAGGTCAAGAAGTGTGATGAACATGTGACAGCAGTTGCACAAACAGAGCAGGGAAAGCCTGGCAAGCCGTTAATATTCCTCATGCTTATTGCGCTTCCAAGTTAATATCAGCCAGGCGGATGAAAATCTGATAGAAATATGAAAGAGATCTTTGCATCACACATGCTCGGTGATGTGAAGTTATTAGATGCTAAGCTCTGCAACATGCTGTTCACATTTTACACAAGTTTTCAAGCTGTATTGTAGCATTCGCAAGATCCTTAATAATTACAAAAAAGAGAGAAATGGTTTTTTATTATTCATTTGAAGATTACATTTGAGATGTCAGGTTGATTCGGCTTCACTTCGGCCGACGACACTCAAGCATGTCTGAGTTCTAACCTTGAAAATTTTTTTTGAGATCTTAAATCCAAAATTGTGTAAAAAGAAGAGGGTGTGTGAGCAAGTGTGTATAAGTCTAGGCACGGAATAAAAGATCTAAAGACTGATTTGGATCATTTTTAAACTTTGATAGCCTCGCTCGAGCCTGATCTGGAGATGTGGTCCCGTCTGGCCTGAGTCGTGTTGCAAAAAAACTCCAGACTGACTCAGCAGAGAGTTGATGCAAAAAAGATTAAGACTGAGGCAAACCGCAGCAATCACTTGGCCGATCAGCACAGATGGTATTAAAACAGCATTGTTCCTGCTCTGATCTCAGTGTTCACTATCACCTTCTGTACATTCCAGTCTAATATCTATATTTACCCGAGGTGTACCCGCTGCAATGTAATATAAACTTAACCAGCAGTGAGCTTACTTCAAACTTACTGTATGTGTAAGTAAGTGATACGTTCTAGTGTTTAAACTTCTTGTTAACCTTCCCTCCTGTTGGCCTTGTTTGTGTGTTACAATCCCATAATCAGTGAACTTCAAAGGCACCTAATGGATCTAAAATTAGCTATTGCTATAATCGGGGTACCAGTGCAGTTTCTGCTCCACAAACTCCTCCTTTTCAATCCATGACTCATCCATCCCTGGCAACCCATCTGGCCCCGTCCTACTTCCACACAGCTACAGCAGAGGAGACCTATATGACACCCGCATCGATTTATAGCCTGTTTGTTCCTTTTTATGTGTCCTTTAAGGCTTAGAGGGGTGGTCTTATCTGCTGTTGACTGTCTCTGTCATCCAGCACTGAGTTTCTTTACACACTTTCCTGTTGATGCAACAATAAAACCAGCCACTTAAATCTTCATCTCAAGGGTTAGTTGACTTTAATTGAGTAAATGAAGAGAAGGAAGTTTGTGTGCCAGCTTTCCAACAACACAAGGGAAAGAGGCCAATATGCTCTATTGAAACCGCTCTGCAAACCTCTATGACTGATGGAAAAGGTCAGAGGTAAAGTTTAATGCAGGGAAACGTCAGGCCTGAAAACGACACCTGCTCTTTGCCTATTTTGATCGCCCCTCACACACCACTGGATGTTTGGCATTCTGAGGGGGGTGTGTGTTCAGTCCACAACTCTTCCCGTCCGTCACCGCAGCGAAGACACTGGAGCGTTGCCAGGGATTAAAAAAAAACTTTTATGAACACTCAGCTCGGTGGCTTTGACACTCTGTGCTTGTGCTCTGCAACAAACATTGTGGTCATAAACATCTTGCTTTACATTAAGCCTGAGTTCTTACTACACTGATTGCAGTCTCCAGGCAAATCCAGTGAACAGAGCTGAATGCTAGGTGCACAAAACCTGGAGGAAGCTCTGCGGTTGCTGCACAAAACTAATGTCTGGTGCTTTAATGACTTTGTTCACATCTATATATTCACGCTTTGTCGACTGTTATGACATAAATCGATGCCAAAGTTAGGCTACTTCTGGGTTTCCTGGGTCAGACCGTTTTATTATCTGAGAATTACTGCGTCTTTGAGAATCTTAATTTTTGCATTTGATTAGAAGGTTGGACATCTTCCAACACCTTTAACAAGATTTAGATTTTATTAGCAGTAATGAACAGAGAGCAGATCAATTAGTAGAGATCAGAGGTCAATGGAAACTTGAGCAGACAGTGGGCGAAATATTGCACAATTGATCTGTTAAATTTGCAACCTTTCGACTGTGTCTGACCAGCACCAGCACACACCTGGCGGGAGATTTACCTGTAAACTTTTGGAGGTCTCAAGATACCTCTTATTTGCTGCAGGTCAACGGTCGGCTTAGCTGAATCGTCTTCATAGGACAGGAGCAGGGTTATCACATAATTCATAGAGGAGTTATTAGCCCAGTAATCACCTTCAGAGGTTTCATAGCGAACAACAAACTCAATGCGAGAGCCGTGTGTGATATAAGGTGGTGCAAAAGACAGCTTGAAGGAGAACTTGTCAGTGTCTCCATCATTAGATCCCTGGACATACTCTGCTGGGTGATCAAAGTAAGTGGCCCAGTTGTCCATGGTCGATCTGATATAAACTGCTTTGTTAAACGAGATGTTCAGCACCCGTATTACTCCAGTGAAGGCAAGCGGCTCGTCCTCCACTGGAGATATCTGCTCAACCTCCACCTTATTGGCGTGCAGAGCCTGCAGCAGGGCACCGTCGGTAGGCGCGTTAAACTCTGGGTGCACATGATAGGTCGGTTCTCGCTGCGGCTTTCGATACTTTGCTTCCTCTTCCTCCCACCTTGTGCTACCCTCTTCCTCGTCCGAATCGAAGGCAACGAATTCCTTCACATCCACCAGATCCCCACCTGTTGTATCGGCGAATGACACTCTCTTCCTGACGCCAGACAGCGCCAAGTGGATCCGCATATACTCGGCGGTCTCATCGAAAATGGACGAGCCGCGCTTCCTGGGCACCGGGGAGCATCTCGGGATGAGGTGGACGTTCTCGGTGTCATCGTCTTCATCATCATCATCATTGTTATTATCCTCGTTGTCCAGTGGGGACCTGCTCCCTGCGTCCTCGGCCGTGTTGTCAGTTTTAATCGTGGTAAAGAGGCCCTCCTGAATTGGTATGGTTAAAAATGACATTTTTGCAGAAGTGTTCACACATGGAAGCTGCGCGCAGAGCAGAGCACATATGGCGTCTCCAGAAAACACAAACTCGTGATTTGCGCAGCGGAGTCCAGTGGAGATCCAGCGCTGTCCCCGCGTTACGCACGGAGCCGCTCCAGTCAACGTGAGGCGTTAAATGTCAGCCATGGAAAACGTGTCTTCGTGCCAGCCCCCCTGTGATAATGTATCCCATGGTTGACATGACTTTATGCATCGCAATTTGGCTGCTGTTGCGGAAGGAGCCGCCTCTAATTATAGCACTGACCTACCGGGCTCTCCATGCCCCAAATGTGTCTTTTAAGTTGGTATAATCCTGCGACCCCCCCTCATTCCGTTTGGTTCGGGCTGGCAAAAGGCCCACTAGCCTTCTGGAAATGGGACATTAAAATAATACAATATCGGCCAATTGACACTTATAAGATATAAAACATTTGAAAAAAGGACGTATGGACACCGGTAATATGTCGGTTTTAAATTTTGGAAATAATTATTTTAAATAGAATTTATTTCATCACCATGGTTTAAAGCCCTAAAAGTAGTTTCAGTTCATCAAGCTAACCCTTTTTATATGCCTATTAGCTGTGGTCTTACGGTTAGGCTACAGCAAACAAATTATGTCTATTCCTGACGTAATTGTTGGATATCATAATTCATTTTATCCTGGGCTACTTCAGTTTTTGTGTATTTTAAATTTAAAGTTGTCATACAATCCCACTCATGTGGCGTATTAACAATGTGTCTCCTGTGGGGACCAAAGTAAATCAGAGGTAAATATTTACAAATTAACTGACAATTATTGACACAGAGGGTTTTTCGTGCTCAAAGTAACCTCTTGCTTTTGACTGTAGTGCTATGGTTTCACGATTTACTTTAATGAAACTGGGCCTGCTGAAATGTGTAATTTAGGGACTCCGTTAATTTGGATGTATTGTACACTAAGAGGCTTTTAGAGAACTGGCAAAACTGGTAGTAAAAAAAAATATGGCTGGGTAGAAAAGCAACAAAATTACAGCCATTACAGAGGGATACAGTGTGCTTCCAGATTTTTCTTTTAATAAACACATTCTTGCTGCCATCAAAACTGTCACACTGGTAACTGTTTGCACCCTCATTGATGTCATTGTTTACATCTAACTTGACATGTGAAGTCTTAAAAAGACAACTACATAATTTCTCTCCCACATACGACGCGCCTATTCAAACAGTATAGAGTTAAAATTTGTCATGACCTTTTCCCATACAGTTAATTCAGATATTAAACGATGTTTTAACAATTATTGACTCAGAGATCGTCTCAAGATATCCATTAACTGCTGCACTTGCTTGCTACGCAGTTACCACTGCTACAAATACACTGAGATAACCGTGTAAACACACCCTTGGAAATGATTGGTGGAAAGGTTTTTAGCGCGGCGTGGCGTAGCCAATCAGAGGATTGTTTTTCTCTCACGTCGGTGTACGGATAGTAAGCTAACGGATAACGCAAACATAAACTAATATAAAGAAGCTGAATTGATGTTGAAGGCCGTATTGCACGGTAAAGGTCGATTATTTGGAGCAAATCTTTCCTGTTGGACTTTTCTTGAGAGAATGAGGTGCGGCCATCACTGCGAGGACACACGAATTGAGTAGCGTGAGCTAACTAACATTAGCAATAGCGCGCTAATTCCGCAAGGCCGCGGAGAAATAGAAGAGCTGCTTCCTGTTCTGGCTTCATTGAGAATGTAGGTTACATTACAGTCCGAGTTACAAAATCACAGCGGTTGTCTAAGTAGCCAGTTCAGTTGTGTAATCGATCAAAGTTTGTTTAAGTGAAGCTTGCAGGCTACCTAGCTTGTTAGCTATCTGGCTAGCTAGCTAGCATGAGTGAACTGACGGATTGCAAACAGTCCGCTGACTCTGCATCGAGGAAACGGTGTCCATCACCCGATGAGGATGAGGACAACACTATTGCCAGCAAGTCCAGGAAAGTAAGTGACGCAGCAAATGAAGCGGGAGTTACTTCGGAAACTTGCAAGAACAGTGAAGCTGTGAGTAATGATAAGGCTGAGAGCGAGTGCCATTCAAAAGATAGTGAGAAAGAACCAGCTGCTTTGCAAACGGATCGGGATTCAGACCGCACGGATGGCACCGGTGCACTGCGTGTCAGCAACTCCAAAGCTGACGGTCCAAGTGCCAGCAACGTCGAAAAGCCACAGTCCTCAGATGCACATGGATCTGCTAACGCAAAGGAAGATGCAGAAAGAACAGCGGGAACAAAACTGCGCCCCTCAACTCCGCTGGACCAGTCCGACTCAGCTGCCATAGCGGCTGCTGAAGCCCTTGCCAGTCTCACAGGTGGAGATGGGGAAGACAGTCGAGAGACTCCTTGCTCATCTGAAAAGGCTAAACAGATGAAACAGGGGAGCAAGTTCAAACAACGTGGGGCACACCAGTCCTCAAGAGTAGGCTCTAAAACACAGGCAGCTGCAGCGGATAGCTCTACATCTGTGCATAGTACTGACAAAGAAGATGCAGATGATATGCCAGAAGCAGATGAGGGTGATGAATCCATATCTGGATCATCCTCCACTCCAAGCTCCTCTTTCCCATCAGACAATGAGGACAATGATGATGGGGAGTGTGCCATAGTGTCGGTTAAGATGGCCCCAGAGATGAGGCAGTCAGTGGCTCTCCTTGCACAGGTACAAATGAGACTGGAAGCTCTTGAGAAGAAAAGTGCCCGGCTTCACCAAAGGCTGGAGCTGAAAATTAGTCGTCAGCGGCGCCCACATCTGGATCAGCGCAGCTCCATCGCAAAAACTATCCCTGGCTTCTGGGTGACAGCTGTATCCTTAAAACGGGAAGATATCCTACTCTTTCTACTCTTATGTTGTGTTTGAGATGTTGCAAAAACATTTTTTGTTTTTTTCTTAATTTCAATGTGCCAGCTGTTGAACCATCCTCATCTCTCAGCTCACATTGACGAGACTGATGAAGATGCTCTTAGTTACATGACCGATCTTGAGGTAGGAAAAGTTAAAGTGTTCCAACAAAGTCTGACAGTTGCGTATGCATAGCTGCAAAATTCAGACATTTACTCACATCATTTTTTTCAGATCGAGTCCTTCAAGAACAATAAACTAGGCTACAGGATCCGTTTCCATTTCAGACGGAATCCGTACTTCCAGAACAACATCATAATGAAGGAGCTGCACCTCGGGATGGGAGGTGAGACTAAGCATGTGGTGATTAAGTCAAGGCATAATTGTCATACATAATGAATGCGCACTGAAGTGACTGAAAGAGTAACACTTCGCAGCACGGCACTCTAAAGGTCATGTGTACTCTCCAGTCAGGTGGTAATATGTGTAATCATACACAATAATGAGTTAAATACTAAAACTACAATATTGTTATTTATCATGTATAACGTGTATGTCATTTGGTACATGAAAAAATTTAATTAGAAATGAATTAAAAGTCAACCAGGGACACATTCAGTTATGTTTGTAGATACAAAGACAAAGAACAGCTCCCTATCTGTAACACCTGCTAAAAAGTTCTAAGAGTTTTTTTTTTGGCAACTTTTTGGCAAGAAAACAGCGATCAAAGTTCAACAGACTTGTCAACTTCACACCACTGATGACCAAACACTGCAGCCGTGCAGTTAATGATACAACTCCGTGTTGCTTTTGTAATTGTTCTGTTATTTGCAAATGAAAACCTAGATGGACAGAAAATAACACATTTTAAAACAGTCCTGACAACATAAGAGAGTTAATAAATAAGCACACTTAATTCTGGACTTTTCTTTTGATCCTGGCTGCACATGTTTCAGGATCTCCCATGTCATTCTCCAACCCCATCCTGTGGCACCGTGGACAGAACCTGACGGCCCACAGCGAACCCAGGAAGTCGTCCCGTGGGGTCTACCAAACCTTTTTCAGCTGGTTCAGTGACCATAGCAACCCAGGACAAGATGATGTAGCACAGGTACTGCTGAGTGCACCTCCATACTGGCAAAGGTTCATGATAATGGCACACAGAGATCATTAAGTCGAGAATAAAACTCACTCTGCCACCTTTGGAGATTAAATTGGTCAGTCATTTTAAGAGTACACTATATTGGTAACATATTCAGACCTGCCTGCCTGCATCTGTTTCTTAGTGTTATGGTGGTATCCTTGTAACATTTTGTTCCACTAGTCAACAATTAATTGCAGTAATTGTGTGCCAGATGTGTGCTGAAAGAATGTGAACAGTGTAAATGGTTTAAAGGGGTTATTAAACATTAGAGATAGAGCCCATAAGCATTGAAAGAATTTTTTATTTTCTATTAGGAAAATTAATTAACATATCCACACCGTCATGCACTATGTGCTGCCAGCTCGGGTCTGTGATCCATTTTGGACTGTGTATGGCGTATGCATCCAAATATATTCCATTTAAGTGTATTGAAATTTCCTCTGTGCTGGTGTTTAGATACTGAAGGACGACCTGTACAGAGACCCCCTGAGATACTACCTCACTCCGCTTTGGGAACCGAGGGAGAACGGCAGGTAAAAAAAAACAAGCATTTTCCAGCCACAGGCTCATACGGCGTCATGTGAAGGAAGTGGACAAACCCCTTATTAGGTTATAAATGGTTGAAAAATTCTCCGCCCCAGTGCCCTGAAATTATAGCTCGTGTTAACTTTAAGAGTTTCCTGAGTTTTTTTCTTCTCTCATTCTTTTTTTCTTTCCTGCCTGTTTGACCAGGTGGGATACACACTGAATCGATGAGTGTGTGTGTGTACTTTTAATACAAATGTATGTATTTTGTGTATTTCCTCCAGCGGTGGCAGCGGGGCCAGAGCAGCTGACAATGGTAATGGAGATGAGTGTGTGGTGATCTCCGACTCAGACGATGAGCCCAGTGAGGAAGCTGGAGAGGCTGAACAAGGTCACAGTAGAGAGGGGGAAGAGGAAGAGGAGGAGGAGGAGGAAGAAGAAGAAGAAGAGGAGGAAGAAGAAGAAGAGGAAGAGGAGAGGGGGCCAAGCGCTGGTAGGTGCTAAAAGTAGAACTTAAAAAATTGGCTAAAACCCAGATAGTCCACCTGGTTGGTTGGGGTACAGGGACCAGTTATTTAGAAAAAGTTATACAGATATTAGGTTTTATTTTGAAGCGTATTTGGAAATATTTTTAGAGTAGATGTCAACTGTTGTAAAATACTTCTGTGTTTGAAATCCACAGTGCTGTTGCTCATGTTGTGAATGGCAAAGGCCTTGTCAGCATCATCTGTGTGGCTTGTTTTCTAGCTGTAATCTAAATGTGTGGGTAATGCAGGCTAAACTGAATAGACAGGAAATATCTCGTCCTTAGATGAGAGCCCAGAGGAGAAGGATGATGGTGGAGAAATTGAAGTGATTGACGGTAAGAGACCTCTCAACAGTAGTGTTGCAAATTCATCATTACAACAGTCACTCAGTGGGGGGGGGTCTGCAGGGTGACAGTTCATCTTGTTTTTCCTATTTTCTATTTTTTGATTATGCTGCTTTTCATTTTGCAGATCTGACTGAGCTTTGCAATAATACTATGTAAAGAGTTTTGGGATGTAGTTGCAGTCATTTTTCATATCAGCTAGAATCCCCTGAAATTATAACCATCTTATTTTTGTCCTGTAGGCTCAGACGACAGCGAGCAGGAGGAAGAGGAGGCCTGAAAAAGAAGTGAGGAGCAAAAGGAGGAATGTGTCGATGAAGAGGACGAGCCATCAAGGGACCAGAGACCAGGACGATGAAGAGGATGTCCAGGCTGGCGACGAGTACCAGAGCAATTTATTGTCATTTTTTATGCACAGAATATCAGTTTTGATTATTTTATAAATGAAATAGAACGACACACTTAAAATCAGGGTTAACTATAATAATAATAACATAAAAAGCCAAGGCAGCATCTTTTCCCCTCTATTTTATACAGTATGTGCTCTGTATTCTGATGAACTTTGATTCACTTTTTGCAAAATATGTTTTTCTAAACCAGTTCCGAGGCATATTACGCCGTCAGCTGATACAAGTAGTCTCGTCTACTGTCACACGACAGCCCACACACTGTCTGATTTTGAGTGCCGTTACCTGTCGGCGTAAAAGTTTGCATTGCAAATTCTCCTGTGGCATTAACAGTGGTCATTTCTAGGTAAAGTTTTGGCTGTGACAAGACAAAGGCGTCACGTCTAAATTGATATCATGACAGTACGTTTCAGATGCACTGAGTACTGAACCAAAATTTGTTCTCAGGGATGATCATGGTGGTAGTTTTATTAAAATAGCATAAATGATTTACAGACATCTACACTCTCTGGTTATTGTTGGCTGTGTATAAGGAAACGTGTACTCTACTGTAGTTAAAAAGGAGCAGATATTGTTTTAATATGCTACCTGTGTTTCTCCTTCCTCATCTATATGTTTTAGTCTTGTTACACTCTGTCGTCCGCCCCTGTTAACAGTCCGTAAACCATCTCTCATTGCGTAGTTTGACCAGTGTTTCTGTGGATTTTCCTACATTTTAGTAAAAACGCTCCTACAGTTAGTAGCCGAGTTTTTTGTATTCTGTTTAGATTTTTTTTAACTTAATTTTTTGAATTTTGCTTTCTAAAACTTTCTCGACTCGTTTTGATTTTGTGTTTTCTTCTTTTTAAAAAAAAAAGCTGGTATTTATTACATTGTTCTTCTCCACGTCCACATCATGGCATGCCTGTGAGCATGAAATGTAAGTCAGGATGATTACTTACAAGGCTTTTCTGTGCACAGTGTCAGTAAATGTCGTTCAATTCACAGCAACATTATGGGGTGCACTGTATCAGAACTAGTATTTGTATTTGCTTATTTTTCTTAGCAAGGACCTGTAAATAGTATTTCAGCGTTGTCTTTTGGAAGAGACAAGCACATGTCTTTAATCCATGGATAAATAAAATCAAATAATCTGGAGGTTTTTTCATAAACATGATCAGAAAGTTATATTTTGTGTGCTGTGTTTTATAGGACACTGTAGTTTAAAGATACCTAATTGTTTGTTGCTTTGGTTAATTTTGTTTGCTTAAAGATAAATGTTCACCTTTTGACTCAGACCTAATTAAAGAGGCAGTTGTTTCACCTCGTTGTCTGTTGTGATTTACAAATGCAGTAATGTTCTACGTTAATTCTTCATTTTATATTAGTCACAAAATGAATTAATTCCTTACTGAATCGGAGTTTATATGCAATAGAACCACAGGGTGGCAGTGTGGTTCATATTATCGTCACATCTCTTGATAGATTGTAGGTGTTAATTTTGGTTGTGGATGAGTACTCTACATCAGACAACACTTTGATGCAGGTATTTAAGCTTTCAGTCGTGCGTAAATACGAAATGGCAACACCTTTTTTCTTTCATCAACTGTTTTAAATCCTGAGAACTCCTGATAACATAACACAGTAATTATGTTATTAAGTCACACAAGACTTAATTACATTAAATGCACCTGCATTTAAGATATGCTTGGCTTCAACATGTTCTGTAAGAAAAGAATGATAAAAAAAACCCCACTGAGATAAAGCCTTTGTTTTATTATTATTGTTTTTCAGCTCTGATGTGACCGCGCTGTGTGATATCTGACATTTTAAATGTAGTACTGCAAATAGCCTCAGGCAAGACATTTTTGGACAGGCCCGGACAAAGGAGCAGCAGCGCTGTTGCAATGGTACACTTAAACCCTTGATTCCACTTTTAATGCACAGCTATAAATATTCCACCAGCAAAAACCTGTCCTGCTGTAGGCCCGGCAGCGCCCGGGGTATGCAGTCGAGGATGGGCATATACTATTAATACTGATGATGGAAACCCGTTATACCTCGTGAAATGATCCCATGTGAACTACAGTGTTTGTCTCCTCTTTGATGCAGCCTCATTCAGCAGCACCCGCCCCCCCGGAGCACAGCATGTTTTTATGACAATAAATTAATAATAAGGTTGGTTCCTACAATATTGATCGCGACAAACTAAGTACAGATTGCCGGGACAACAAAGCTGTCCTCCGGCTGCTTTGTGATCTGAGGGTTGTCTGTGAAGCCTTTGTTATGTATGGGGTGGCAAAGGCCTAAACGGATTCCCCAGTGTAAACTACACTCCCTTTGGTTGAGCCGGTGTTGCTACTGTACACAAATCATCTTGTCATGCTGCTTCATGCTCTCATGTTACACAAAGTAGTTCAACGGAATCGGCTTCTCACACTGATTCACTGAAGAATGAAAAGATACACACAGCGGCTCATTCTTCGTCTGCGTGATTGATGCTGGGAAAGATGTTTTCTCCTGTAAAGTCTACAAGAAAAAAAGGGGCTTGTGCTGCTTGCTGAGGTACATCTATGGTGAGTAATCTGATAGGTTGAGGTAGGGCCCCTGAATACCAACTACCTGTGTGTGTGTGTGTGTGCACATGTCTGCAAGCTTGTAGGCTTGTTTGTGAAATCTTCTTGTATGCACCTCAATGCAGAGGCTGCACATCACACGCATATTTGCAGGTTTTCAGCGGTGTATGCGTGATCGTCTGCGTGTCAGCTAATCAAGATCGAGCGCGGCACTTGAACTATGCGAGGGGGAGTGAAAACAGAGAGGAATGGGAAAAAGAATAGAGTGAGTATGATTAAGGGAAATGGATGAGCGCAGTGATAAGCGGAGCTGCCTGGGTCCTGACAGATACACACAGCAGATGGATGACTCTTATCTGGGAGATCACAGAGTGCACACTCACGCCTAGGCCCAGTTACAGAGAGAGCCACGATCACACCAGACAGATGAATAGGCCTACCCCCCACCAATCACATTGCACATACAGTGCACACATGCACGCAAAGTGCACGCGCACACCTACACATGCAACCACTTGACAGAATGAACAGATTGCGGCGCTTGCGTTACCTTCATGTCTTTGACATTGAAATTCACCTGGAGTCTGCTGTCTCGAGGATGTGTGCAAACAGGGGGGGAGAGAAAGGAGGGGTGTGGGGAGAGATAAGAAAAAATCGTTTTTCAGCTTAATTGAAGCAGCGGAGCAAGTTTGTGTGTGTGTGTGTGTGTGTGTGCATCCCATGTCTGCACGCACACACTGTATACATGTATGTTTGCTTACAAATCTGTATGCCAGAGAGCCACATGCACTCCATTCTCACTTTTTTTTTCTCAGCATGAGGGATTTTTTTTTTCACTGAGCCTCTGAGCACAAACAAAGAGGTTAAGATGGAGCTGAAGTCACACGTACTCAAAAACAAAAACACATTTGGACAGTTTTTTTGCACTGAGACACTTAACCATTAGGCGGTTGTTACCAAATGCTGCAGCAAGAGTGCTGACAGATTTACCTTCTGAGACACAAGCACTGTACTTTCACTCAACCGCCTCGCATCCCAACTATCCTTTTCATGTACAGTAACCCCACCCCCCACCCCCCCAATACACACGCCCTTATTATTTGAAAAGAGCTCTCTTTTTCTTTTTCGACAGCTGTTGATTCTCCCAGCTGCGTTTTTATAGCGAGGAAGAGTGCCAGTCTTGTCTTCAAGGCAGATGGTGGCTGGCTGGCCCGCTGACTGGCTGGCCCGGTGGACACGTGGCATGTTGGACGGCTGCAGATGGTGCTCCATCCCGGGGAAGCTGCAGCTACAAAATGCCTGTACAGAGTTTTCTGTCAAAAAAAAAAAAAACCTGCAATCACCTCACTTCCAATACGTTGCGATGCAGAGCAGGCTGCGACTGGAATGTGCGCCACGTCTGCGCGCCTCATGTCAGAGATGTTTTCCAAAGTAGCTCTCCTTTGATAATCGCTGATGTGTGAAGTTCATGGGAGTCACACAGCACCTGTTCCCTTTATCTCGCATTTTGATGTTTACATTTTTTTTCCTCGGGCCTGTAAGATAATAATTACAAGACTTGTACAGCCATGTGGGAAGTGTTGTGCTTGAAAATAGAAGAAGAAAAAAAAAATCATGGAAGATTTTGCACCTTTATTTCTTTCTGCCCTATAATTTCCCCTCAGGGTCATGCGGTATCCCAACATGCACTTGTGTTGACTGCACTTTTCTCTCTGTGGCAGACACTCCTCGGATCATCAATATACTTTTGGAAAGAACATGTGTTGGTCACATAATGGATTGTTTTTCCTCGAGGGGACAATACTTGGCCCCTACAATTGTCATGAGTGATGTGTCTGAGCGCCCTGGATTTATCTGAAGCCTCTGGCTGGCCTGCAGGGATAAACGTCTACCTTTCATTTCACACTACCTATCCATTAGGAGATCCTCCTGTCAGAGCTTTTTGTGGACCACAAACACAGACTCAGTGTTTTGTTTTCTATTCCACGCTGTCTGTCACCATGATACTAAATCCATCCATCATGCTGAGGGCCTATTTTCTACCCCCTTTTTTATCCACGTACACCAAACAAAAATACACATTTCAACCGGTGAGTAAAAAAAAAAAGAAAAAAAAAAGCTGCTGCTATCTCTTTAGCAAGTTGAGGCAGTGGTGAGTGCGTGGTGATCAGATAAGACGTCAGGATGGTAAAGTGAGAGATGTGGATGACGTTAGGAGGTGCTCAGGAAGCGATGGGAGCCGGTCAGTGCGCCGGTGTCCGTGACCAGAGTTGAGCGCGCACGGAAACCTGAACTCGTGACTCATTTCCTCAGCTGGAAGCGGGGTGGGGAGGGGGGGAGCCTCCTGTGGGCCGGGAAACAAAGACTCACCCCTCTGGACACATCTTGACACACCACTGGCTGTAGATCACATCTGGACCAGAGTGAGATGAGGCGCTCACACACTCTGCGTGTCCATGAATCAAACCCAAGAATGCGCGTTAAAGATAAAACTGAGAAAGTTGGGATTAAAGTTTTTTTTTTTTTGCGAGGCTTGCCAGGAACTACCCTCCTCTGTGACCTTTTACACACTGACACACCACCATTGCCTCATGTGTTTATTCTATTTTACTGTCTTGCAGGGCTGCAGCTCAGAACACACTCGCTCCCTGCCTTTGTGTCTCTCAGTGAGCCGTACTGCGTCAGAGCTCACCGCAAAGCCAGTAATGATGAGAGGCGCCTCGAAAGCTGTTTTAATTCCAAGCTCAGGGTTCTTCTGTTAACGCCATGCATGTCCTTTACGTCCAGTCTCCCCCCCCCCCACTCCCAATCAACCCCCCCTCTGGTTGCTTTGTCACTGTTGTCACGAGCGCTGGAGCCAGTCAGGGAGGAATCCCAGGAATCCTTTTTCGGCTGACCTGGCTCTCATGTGGAACTGAAGAGTAATGGCGACATTGTCCGAAATGCACCCCCCCCCTTTTATTTAATAGTGAATTTCAGCTCCTGCATCATGTATAAGAATAGTCCCTGACCCTCCTGGTGCATGAGAAAAACATTTATACTCAACGCTGGCTGCATTCCCATCACCGTTTAACTGAATTATTCAGCTTTAATAAACTTTTTTTTTCTTTTCAGGAGAGAAACTCTTGAACTCTCATAGATTAACCAGCAGTTTACAGTAGAGCGGAGAGCAGTGCTGAACTCACCAGCAGTGACAGGGTTAATCATACCCATATGGTGTACCAAGAGGTTTGGTCCAATGCTGCTGTGGGCCAACAGGAGAGGGAAGGCTGGGTGGGGGCAGAACAGAAGGGAGAGGACAGCGGGGCAGACGCTCTCCCAACACCTGCACCTGGTCACTTGATTCAGCCTCAAACTCCCTTCAAAGGGTCAATTTAAAGGACCAACATCTCGCTCTCATCCCGGTCAAAGCTGCTGCTGCCATACGGGCTTAAACTTTTTTTCTTTTTCTTTTTTGGAAAGAGTGGAACAACCGTTCAGGGATCAGCTGTGCGTTTCCTTTCCCCCTTTTTCACCTATTTTATGTTTCTTGGAAGAAATTAAAAGCCACTGATTAGACGGCGGTTTTTTCTTCTTCTCTCGCTCCTCCAGGGGAATTTGCAAACCTATCGGATTGTTTCATTCGTGCGCAGCGCAACCGCCGCCGCCGCCGCCGCTGCTGCTGCTGCTGAGGGAGATTTTTCCAATCCAGCTCCGAGGCACAAAACGCGGGGAATGCAGCGGTAACATCCCGCAAGTTTTTTTTTTATTTTTCCGGATCTTACAATCTTACAGCGGCCATCGAGAAAGTCAGTGTGTTTCAAAAGGTAGGACATTTAAGTTCACCCTGGTTTAACTTTTAACTCACGCTTGGTTACTCTGTAGCGCAGACTGAACGGTGGATGACTGAAGTACACACACACTCACACACTCACACATTTGTTCGGTTCCTATTTCTGGATGTTGAGTTCACAGGTAAGTGCGCACTGCTTCACGGAAAAAGAAAATAATGAGGTGATTGAAATCCTGTAATTTATTTTTGCAAGTGGAAACCATATGTTATTACAGCTGAACTTGAACGCGTCCAGCCGGTGCCACCCAGCGCGGAAAACCGGCGAGAAACACCGTCATTTACACAAATACAAATACCGTGAAGTACAAGCAGGCCATCATACATGGAGCTCCACAGGCACACTGTTGGATTTTAGTGTCTGATGTGTGAGTTTAAATATATTTGAGTTATTTCACCTCATTTCACATTATCTTTATCTACTCATATAGATGAAATTAGACTAAATATGTTTAAAGTAATTGACATAAACTGAGATAAAGCCTTTAAAACATTTGCCTTATTCTCAAATCATTTAAAAAATAGCATCCAAATGAGGACTTGATGTATATCTGTGGTGTTTTAATGCTTATGTGCTCATTTGACTCTGATTAGTTGACTCATAACATTATGGCGACAGTGTTAAATTATTTATTCATCTGTCTTTAATCAAGTGATCCAGTGCTTTTATTTTTTTTTTCAAACGGACTAATACATCTGACTTTTTATGACATGAAGTCATCGTTTTTAATCGCACATCTCGCTGCGCATGTTATTATCAGTGAATATACAGCGTTTGATGGCAGGAATGGAGCTCAAGCTTCCCTGGTGAGCTGATATATGGCAACTGTGTGATGATGCCAGGAAGCCTGCGAGGCGTTCCCACTGGCTTCTGTTTTTAATTTCTAAATGTTCAACATGCCAATAATTTCAGCTTTGTTGCTTATCCTTTTAATGGGAGCATCATTTATAGAAAGTGTCACACATAAATTAGTGCTATCTTGTGAAATACAATGAACATTTTGTGACATTTTTTCCCCAGTTTTTTCATCATGAGTGTGTCTCCCTATAAAAACCCCCCATTATGAGGCTTGGTAGTGGGCCACCGGAGGCCTACACCGGCTACATGGATGCCATGAGAAAAAGAAAAGCCCGTGGGATGGCTTATAGCCCGAGCAAAGCACACCTTCAGGGAGACAATTTAATGGATGCTGTGGACTCAGCTTTTAGTATTCATAATTTATATGGGATCCTCTCCAGCAAAGTGCAGATGCATAATGAATGCTTGAGTTAAGGTCTAACAGTTAGGCTACGTTTCAACACCCCTAAACTGTCAGAAATTGTTTCAGCGAGGGGCTACCTGTTTCTTTGAACTGTCATGTCTTTCACTCGTCAGCTCCTGAAAGCGCAGCGACGTGCTTTGTTGAAAGACTGAGAGGGAGAGACAGAGAGAGGACAGAGGAATCGCTGATGGGCAGCTGAGCCTTGTTTTCTAGGAAAAATGTGGATGAAATATATGTTTAGGAAAATGTAATATGTGCGATAACATGTATAACATGAAGACAAGGAGTCTTAAATCTCCTTTTTTTTTAGACTTTTCTCTCCCCCCCCCATGTGACTGTTCTTGTAAATAGCATTATACAGCCTTAACACATACCTCACTACATTTACACTTTAAATAAATAATAGGGCTGTCATATTTTCCAGAGCAGGTGTGAAGATTTGGACCTTGTTCTCTCCTGCCAAACTATATGTCTCGCCTCAGAAGGCTGCAGGCCAAACTTCTGATCAGGGAGATCAGAGAAGGAGAGAAAGAGAAGTCTCTTGCCTTTCCTTCTTTCTTTTTCTGTCTCCCATTTCTCATGGGGCACTCTATAATAATAGTTCATTCCTTTTTTTTTTTTTTCCTTCTTTTCTCGTCCAGATTTAGATCTCTGTGGGCTACCTGCATGGCTGTTACCATGACAGCATCTGGAGCCCAGCTCCTCCTGTTGGCCCTGTGTGTTTTCGGAGGCTCGGGCCTGCAGCAGTCTGCTCCGCGGGTTCGCCTCTCCTTCAAAGGTGAGCTCGCAACGGATTGACCGAAAACTCCTCTGACAGCCGGGATTGTCATCATAGTTTCTCTTACTTTGTTTGATTTCTCCCACTGAGCCTCTGCACACATACACACACATTCACTCACACACCCATGCACACCAGCAGAGGTTATGTTTCCTCTTTATACATATGTAAAGAACGTATTTCCTGCCACATGTCAAACAGTGCAACACTGGAAACAAAAGGTGGATATTACGTGGGTAGTTGGTTACTGGTAGTGCCCTTCGACCAAGTTTCTCCCCCACACCCTTTTACCAACACACACTACAGTCCGACCTGACACTTCTTCTTTACTTTTTACGCATCTGACACGATGACACAAGAAGGAAACACCTGAAATCTGATCACAAGAGCAAAATGATATTGTAGAACTCTGATATTCTGTCTGCAGGGTGTAGGTTTTATAAAAAAAGTGGGTGGATGTTGGTTTTAAGGTCTTTTTTTTAAGGGATTTTCCCATGTAGTTCGCTCACTGTGTTCGTCAGCTCTAAGATTCATGTTACAAATATGTGGATGACACCTTTGATCAAAACAATGTTGGATGATTACAGTTATTTCTGTACCTCCTGTCATGTTGTCACTTCAAGTGTGCCGGTACACTCTTGAACACACACACACATGCACACACATCACACCTGAGGTACCTGAAAGTAAGCATTAGAGGTGTGAATCAGATGTATAACACGCTTTCATGTGGTTGGAGGTGAGTCAAAGAGCTCTGGTCTGACATCAGATTAAAAAAGAGTTAAAACATTTGATGTCTTTAAATTGTTCGACTGCAAGGAATCGAAATGAGACTCGTTTACGATTTTGTGCGATTTCATCAAGACACATCTGAGGCTGATTACAGATGAGCTAATGGTGAATTGTGTGGTTGATGGCAACTGGCAGATGGAGTCCACATGCAGCGCTGTTTGGATTCAGTTTTTGTCGGACTGAAAAACAGCTGTCTACATGCTGTTCATGGCTGTCGTAGAGAGAGTAATTGCTGTGCATTTTTATATGACCTTTAACACTAATCCCCTTTCAGTAAACAGCTTATACACACCAGTATGTGACTGTGTGTGTGTGTGTGCGTGAGTGAGTGAGTGTGTGTTTTTAATGTAGCTCGGTGCACAAAGCAGTGGTCTGACCGTTTACACAAGTTGGGTCCTGAACTTGATCTCGCTGTGTCAGATGCAGGAATTCTCATCCCCATGACAAACTCATGAACAGGAGCTCATTTAGAGCAGCTGAGTGGTGTTGAATTGTTAGATTGCTGGTAATGCAGCCACATTCGCAGACCCCCCCCAACCATCCACCCACCCCTCCTAGTCACCCTTCCACCCAACCAAAAGGAGCAAAGTTGGATTTACTGCCCAACTTTTTTTCTGCCACTTCAAGGATTTATTGTTCATTGTTTGTGACACCGAGCCTCTTTGTTCGGCCAGGCGCCTGTGGAGGAGGTTTTTCAGGGCGGCTGGAGGACATGTGACTCCTCCGGGCGAATGAGCCGGCCCTGAGTGACACTCCGGTGGGTACGGGAGGCCTGCAGAGGAGAGAGATTTCACATTGTTTCCTCTGCGGTTGGGAGGCTGTGTCACTTTTTTTTTTTCACTCACTTTCAAAGGGGCTCGTTTGACAGAATTAGTCAGCATTGCTAGAGAGCGACATGTTGTAAGTGTAAGTGGAGCCATGTTTTTACAATCCCCCATGCCCTCACCCATGCTGTCACCAGATTTCTCATGCTTGAGATGGATCTGAGACTAACCAGCAGTGGTCATTAGTGCCTCAGTGACAATATGTTGTCAGGTTGTAACCCTGGTGAGAGCTCATAGTGACCCAGCTGTGGCTTCATACTATAACTGTGTGTCCTTCCCAGTGTTTCCCTATCAGTGTGAGAATGTTGTCAGGGGATAAGTGTTTGCTGAATGTTTACCAGATGATGGCAGTGCATTGTTTGCTATTTTTAGAGGAATGGAGACATGTATAGGGGTGTGGCGTTTCCACATTTAGCCCTCTTCGGTGGATCCACTATGGCCCAGTGGAGCCCGGCCAGAGGCTAGTTATCCTGTGTTTACCTCTCAGGAACAGAACCGGACCTCGTCCCACCTCCGAGGCCTCCATCCCGCGTCGTCCGGAGATCCGATTGCATCGCTTATTTTAGTGGCACCTTGACTGCATCCTGTTAGCATTGACCTCAGAAGGAAGATGACGGGCACTTTGATGTAAATAAAGATTGTGCTTCCTCTTGAATCCCCCCCCCGTAAGCCGGCTTCTGAGGGCCCCCGTGAACATTTGTCATTATATAAGCCTGCTGTCTTTAACGTGCTTACAAAGGGTCCAAGTGTTCACATATGGTTGATATCTTAAACATGCCACGGATGTGTGAGATGTGTGTGTGTGTGTGTTTTTTTTTAATGTGCTGCTTTTCACATATTTATATAATTAAGCCATGATTTCTTTGGAAGGGAGAATAAAAAACAAGTCACATTCAGAGACAGAAGAGTGCAGCTCACAGTCCATTTGTCTTGCAGCAGATGAAAATTGTTCAATCGGAGCTTTCAGGAGAACAAAAAAAAGAAAAAAGAAAAAGGGGAGAAACATTTTCCACTGCAGCGTGTCTTAACAGGCCACGCTCAGCTGAACACAATCCTGATCTCAGAAGAATTAGCTGACCGTGCCTCCTGCATGAGGGACCTGCTTTTTTCGCCTGAACCCGCCGGGCGTGCGGCGCCTTAAACTCAATCAGACAGTCAGGACGCATGAAATATTGAGATCTTAAAAGCAAATATGTTTCTTAAAACGACTAAGTTGAGTTATATTTAATCAGTGACACACATTTTTTTTTTTTCCAGGAGGGTGTTGTTCAAGGGACCATAAGTTCATCCGAGTCAGTAATGAAACATGTTAAAGACATAAAGGGAATAATGGGAGCAGATTTTTTTTTTTTGAGAGAGAGAGAGAGGTAACCTTTGCTCCCCCTGCTGTTGGTTTAATTTTTAACAAAAGCTGGGAAACTTTATTTTAACACAGAACTAATGGACACCAGGGCAGCGAGACCTTTCAGTTTCTCCTTCAACACCAGCGACTACCGCATCCTCCTCATGGATCAGGATCAGGGCCGTCTGTACCTGGGCAGCCGGGAGTACCTGGTGGCTCTGGACATGCACAACGTCAACAAGGAGCCTCTCATAGTGTGTACAAACTTTACCAGCTTTTCTCTTCTAAAAAAATCCAGTCTGTTATTTGGTATTTTGCATTAAGTCTCTGCATGCACTGACCCTTAATAATGCAGTATTTTGTGGTGTCTGCAGATCCACTGGCCAGCCTCGGCCAAGAGAAAGGGAGAATGTCAGATGACAGGAAAGGGAAGACAGGTGTGATCATGTTATTTACATCCTGCTCTTTTAAAAAAAAGACTGGTACATCTTTCAAGACGGGACAATGACCGTGACGCTGTTTGAATTCCTTCATTCTTACTCGTCTTTGTTGCAGGGTGAATGTGCCAACTTCGTGCGGCTGATAGAGCCGTGGAACCGCACCCACCTCTACACCTGCGGGACGGGGGCGTACCAGCCTATCTGCACCTTCATCAACAGAGGCTGGAGGGCAGAGGTATAAACACGGCGTCATCTGCAGCCTCACGCGTCTGGGATTTACAGCACAAATCCCTTAGCTGCAGGCCCTGGAAAGCGACATCTTATTAAATATTTCAGGACTACAAACTGGGACACTGATTTGTTTATGATTTCCCAATGCTCCCTTGTGTGACGTTAAAGCGGTCTATTTTTATGCATCCTCTCCCTCTGCAGGACTACTTGTTTAGGCTGGTCCCTGGGTATGTGGATTCTGGGAAGGGAAAATGTTCTTATGATCCCAAACAGGAGAACATTGCAGTCCTGATCAGTGAGACATGCTTCATTTCTAGCCAATAAAAAAAACCACAAAATCTTATCAAACTCCCCACTGAATCGCAGAGTTTTGACCCTGTACTTGCTTCGGTCTTGCCTTTGCAGATGGTAACCTCTATGCAGGGGTTCATATCGATTTCATGAGTACAGATGCTGCTCTGTTTAGGACCATGGGGGGGAGAACAGCAATCAGAACAGAGCAGTATGACTCCAGGTGGCTCAACGGTGAGTAAGTGTGGGTGTGAGGAGGTAAATATTCCTGATTACAGGTTGCTGCTCCTCTCTTTTTATGTGACAGCCACTTGCCTCAATCCCCCCTCTCTGCTTATTTGTTTTTATCCCTCCCCCCCCCCTACAATCTAGAGCCGGTGTTTGTTCAGATCCAGCAGATCCCTGACAGTGCAGAAAGGAACGACGACAAACTTTACTTCTTCTTCCGTGAGAAGAGTCTGGACTCGAACAACGGGGCGAGCCCCAGCGTCTTGGCCCGAGTGGGAAGAGTGTGTCTGGTGAGGCTGAATCTCATCATATACAGTGCTTAACAAATTTATTAGACCACCACCCAAAGTAAGGTTTATGCCACAGCTGCCCTAAATGAACAGCATTGGTAATTACCAAAATATTTTTTTATGTTTCTGCAATGGTTATTACACCAATATGTAGAAGCTCTTTAACCGAAATGATATTTTTAATGCTAAAATATAATTATTATTGTTATCCATGAA